>NW_020769328.1:1499873-1520620 GCF_900518735.1 Pseudonaja textilis
CCCCCCTCTCTCTTTCAGTCATACACAGAGACTATATATAGATGGCATAAAATACAAAAGTTCAAATATGCCTCAGCTACAGTTGATTATATTCATAAGCAGACATGAGGGTGAAGAGTGAGATGTCAAGAGCCTCAGGCCAGAGCTGACTGTTGTGTAAACATGGCCGGAGTCCATTAGCATGAAATGGAAGCAGAGAGTTACCCAGGATTTAAGCACTGACCCAGGCAAAGAAATATCCCTCTTTCCCCAGACTGTATTCCTGATTTCTGTGGTAACTGATCTTCTGACTTCTCCTAGTTTCCAATAAAACCTTTATTTAACCTTGAAGGGCGATAGAGCCTAGCTTCACTGCAGTGGTGGGATTCAAAAAGTTTTACTATTGGTTCTGTGGGCGTGGCATGGTGGGCGAGGCTTGGCTTGGTGTGCACGGCTTGGTGGGTGTGGCAGGGGAAGGATACTGCAAAATCCCCACTCCCTTCCCACCCCCCTAACCTGCTTTCCAGCTCCGTTCTCCTGTGCAGGGCAACCAAAGAAGACCCAGCCAATCAGCTGGGACTCAATGGGAGGCAGAGAATAGAGGGGGGCGGGGCCAGTCAGAGGTGGAATTTGCTGGTTCTCTGAACTGCTCAAAATTTCCGCTACCGGTTCTCCAGAACCGGTCAGAACCAGCCGAATACCAGCTCTGCTTCACTGCCAGGCTGTGTATAACTCCTTGACTTCCAAATATTTGTGTAGTGCCTGTTTGAAGCCGCAATAATACTGAAGAAAGTGACTTACGACTGTTGCCCACACCATTTCAGTATCCCCATGGTCATGTGATCAAAACCGGAGGCTTGGCAACCCATTCATATTTATGATGGCTCATATTTATGATGGTGGCAGCATCCAGGGGTCACATGATCCCCTTTTGCAACCTTCTGACAAGCACAGTCAATGCACAAGCCAGATTCGCTTAACAACTGCAATGATTCGCTTAACAACAGTGTCAAGAAAGCTCAAAAAATGGGATCCCGTCTCCATCCTAGGGCACGCAGGGTGGAGAGGATAAGGGAGAGACATGGTCTACTCAGGAGCAGAGGGCCTTGATCCTCTTCATGGGCTGCAGCTGTGACAACTGGATAAGAGGACGGACATGCATATGGACCAGTGCTGGAAACAAAGCGTGGAAATATCTCTAGTCTGTCATTCCTCTCTGAGTTTGAATAGAATAGAATAGAACAGAACGGAACAGAACAGAACAGAACAGAACAGAACAGAATAGAAAAAATAGAATAGAATAGAATAGAATTCTTTATTGGCCAAATGTGATTGGACACACAAGGAATTTGTCTTGGTGCAAATGCTCTCAGTATACAGAAAAGAAAAGATACATTCATCAAGAGTCAAGAATCATCAGGTACAACACTTAATGATAGTCATAGGTTACAATAAACAATCAAATCATGCTAGGAAACAGTCCATATAAATTGTAAGGATACAAGCGACAAAGTTACAGTCATACAGTCACAAGTGGGAGGAGATGGGTGATAAGGAGTGATGAGAAGATTAATAGTAATAGTAGTGCAGACTTTGTAAATAGTTGGACAGTGTTGAGGGAATTATTTGTTTAGCAGAGTGATGGCGTTCGGGGAAAAACTGTCCTTGTGTCCAGTTGTTCTGGTGTTTAGTGCTCTACAGTGTCGTTTTCTTTATACCCTGCTGATAATGTTAGTTTATAGTTTCCCCCCACATTTTTTCCCAGTATTCTAATTCAATATTATACCCCAAATTTTTCACCCAAGCTATCATTGTTTCTTTTACAATTTCTTCTTTCATTTTAAAGTTCAAAAGAAGATTGTATATTTTGGATATCCTTTTCTTGAATGTCTTGATCTTATGCTCTTCCGCCCGATATAAAATCTTTCTCTATTTTCCTGGACCACGAATCCTGCTGGGACAGTTCCATTTTATTGTGACTTGCCTGCAGGATGATTTCTGCAGGTGGTTCTCAATTTACGACCACCATCGAGCCCAGAATTTATGTTGCTATGTCAAAAATTTGCTAAGCGAGCCTTGCCCCATTTCACAGCTGTTCTTGCCCTGTATGTAAAGCGAGTCACTCGCAGTCGTTAAGTTAGTAACAACTGGCTGTTAAGTGAATCCCCATTGACTTTGCTTGCCAGAAGGTTGCCAAAGGAAATCACGTGGCCTCCGGGACACCGTCGTAAATACGAGTTGCAAAGTGTTTGAATTTTAATCAGGTGACCATGAGGATGTTGCAATGGTCGTACATGTGAAAAATGGTCATGAGTCACTTTTTCCAATGCCGTTGCAACTTTGAATGGTCAGTAAGTGAACTGTTGTGAGTCAAGGGCTAACTATATTTATATGCCCTTTGCAAACGAAACAAACGCTTGTTTCCATTTGGTTTTGTGAGCTCTTGGTTGCTTCTGCTGCTTTTGTGCAGTGCAAAGCTAACATTGACGGATAACTGGGTTAGTTGGTTGGGTAGGGGGGCTATAGTCCCCCAGTTTTGTTCAGAAAGATTAAAAATGCACAATAAAACTGGCTACAAGCACTCAAAGCTCCTCCTTCTCTTTGGGGGAATTGATACCGCCTAGGAAGTGAACTGCTCCTTGTTTGAAGAGACACTTCACTTAATTGCTTCCTCTACTGGTAAAATTGCTCAATTCCAGTTTGCTAAATGAGGGAGTGTAAAGGATGCTGTTATTGAATGCACCTTGGATGTTGCAAAATGCCTCCTTGGGTTGGAGGCGGCATAGCAGGAATTCAGGAGAACGAGCATCATAATTTCCTTGGAAGGATGTGATCTGAATAAGGAGAACAGGGCGCAGACTGAGCCCCCAGGAATTCTGGGACCCTAAGCCCTTATATCGGACTCTTGAACTAACCATATTCTTGTCTCTGCTTGTATGAAATCTGGGTCCAGTACTGAGTCACCATTGTGTAGTCCATGTGATAGCAATAGCAATAGCACTTAGACTTATATACCTCTTCACGGTGCTTTTCAACCCTCTCTAATAATAATTTGGATCCAATAATTTGGATCCTCATTTCACCCACCTCAGAAGGATGGAAGGCTGAGTCAACCTTGAACCTGGTGAAATTTGAACTGCCAAATTGCAGGCAGCCGGCAGTCAGCAGAAGTAGCCTGCAGTGCAGCACTCTAACCACTGTGCCACCGCAGCTCCTGTAAATCTTGAGAACCAGTTTGGTCTGAGGGTTAAGGCACCAGATTAGAAAGTGGGAGCTGTGAGTTCTAGTTTCCTGCCTTAGGCATGAAAAACAATGGGTGTCTTTGGACCAATCACTAGGAGACAGTGAGTTCTAGTCCTGCCTTAGCTATGATAACCAGCTGGGTGATTTTGGACCAATCATCAGGAGATGGTGAGTTCTAATTCTGTCTTAGCTATGAAAACCAGCTGGGTATCTTTGGGCCAATCCCAGGGCACTATGAATTCTAGTCTTGCCTTAGACATGAAAGCCAACTGGTGACTTTGGGCTAGTCCCTCCCTCCCTCCCTCCCACCCCCCCACTCTCCCTCTCTCAGGGTTATTGTTCTGGGGCAAATTGGAGAAGGAAGTGTTGTGGTTAGCCAGCAGCAGGTGCAGACGGTTGAGGAGAGCGAAGGCTCAGATGAGAGGCCAGGACCATTAGGGACTGGACTGCTGCCTTCAGAGATTGTGGGGGCTGGCAGCAGCAATGAGGAGGTTCCCGAGGAGCCTGTGTCAAGTGCGCATGAATGAAAGATTGCTTGGAGGAAAGAACAGTTACAACAGCACGGGTGACTCAGGAGTAAGGCTACAAGGTAATGGCCCCTCCTTCAAGAAGATAAAAGCCAGCTGTGAACGAACGCACTTTGCAGAAAGCAAAGAAGTTTTGAACTCAGCCTCGTGGACATTACAATTGGTATTTGAAGACTCTTGTAAACTATTTCTTATCTGTTGTTTTTTGTCAGACTTGAAAAAACTTGGCAAGGTTCTTTCTTGTCGGAGCTAATTAGTTGGAAGCAGCCTTTTATCTGTGAAGAAAGTAGGATTCTTAGCTGAAACTTACAAAGATTATACTGCTGCCTTTGTCTTGTGCTTGTTCTCTTGGGACCAGATTTGGGTAAGAACAGGAGGAAATGTTTTCTATACACAGTATGTTCGCCGCCTTGAGTTCTTTGTAAAAATAATAAAGGTGGGATAGAAATAAATGAAATAAAATAAATGGAAAGGCCTATCTCCATTCTGTTTTTTAAAAAGGGCTGACTCTTATATGGACTCACACTAATGGCTTGCCTGCCCAAAAAGTATCACTGTAAGGTAAGGGGAGGGGACTTTCCGAGAGCCTCTTGCTGACCTCACTGGTTGGGGGAGAGCTTGAATCTTGTTCTGCTAGACTTCAGCACACCTTGCCTTGGCCCACTCCTGCCTCCCTTTCCTTTTGGCGGATGCATCAATTGGGTGGAGTGTCTCTTCCGCTGAAGTGTGACACATTCAGGAAACCCAGCGACTTCCTGTTTGTTGCAATCAGATGCTCATTGTCTGATTGCCATCCTTGTTGTTTGGCGTGCTCATTATGAACACACTACTTCAGACAACTCTTTTGTGATGTGCCAATTAACTGAGCCTGATAAATACTGATTAGGCATAATTTGCATTGAGGAAACTATAATACTGTGGCTGGGTGCTTTTTTTTTTTTTTTTGCTTTTTCTTTTAGAGGAAGATGATTATGTGGGAAAGGCATCCTTCTGAGCACTGGTGCTGAATGCCACATCTGGGGCTCTCATCTCCAGCTGTTTTTGGGTTGCAGTGGGTTCCAAGTATCAGGGAGTGAGTCGGATGCAGGACCAAACATGGGCAGTGGTGAGATTCAGCCGGTTTGCACCAGTTTGGGAGAACTGGTTGTTAATTTTCTGAGCAGTTTGGTGAACTGGTTGTTGGAAGGAATCATTAGGGCAGAGAACCGGTTGTTAAATTATTTGAATCCTACCATTGGACACAGGGCCCCTGAAGGATATGCATGGAGAAGGTGCTTACCCAATTGTGATGTTAAGAATAGAATAGAATAGAATAGAATAGAATAGAATAGAACAGAATAGAACAGAATTATATGCTCTCAAGATACATGCGTCAAGAATCATAGGCATAACACTTAGAAGTAGTTATAGGATACTATAAATCATACTAGGAAACATATAAAACGTATAAATCATACTAGAAAACATAATAATAAGCTAGGGCCTATCAAGTCATACTAGTAAACAGTCAGTAAAATAATAATAAAAAATCGTAAGGATACAAGAAACAAAGTTACATTCATACAGTCATAGGTGGGAGGAGATCGGTGAAAGGAAAAATAAGATTAATAGTAATAGTAATGCAGACTTAGTAAATAGTTTGACAATGTTGAGGAAATTATTTGTTTAGCGGAGTGATGGCATTCAGGGAAAAAAACTGTAAAAAAAATACAACCAGGAAAAGGAAATTTACGAAGCAAAGAGAGACACTGCATTGATCCATTTTATTTATTTTCAGGGAGGTCCATTTTTAATTTCTCCTGATCTCATTCACATTTTTGAGTGCAATTGTCGATACATCTGTTTAATTCGGTGCTCCATTTAATTGTCCGGTAAGGCCCGTTGTCCATAAAAGGTTATGTACCTTGACATCTCAAGTCCACTGGACTAGGAAAAGCTAGTCTGGATCTTGGCTTGCTTGGAAAGATCCTTAGTAAACTCAAACAATCTTTTGATGGTGAGGAATCCATCATCTATTTTCCCTGGTGCTTCTTTTGCCAAAAATCATAGCCACAACTAAACCTCAAACCCTTGTTTATTGGACCATTTGGAAAGATGGGGTACATTTAACCGTCATGCCCATTAATTCAAAATTATCCTGTTTGCATCCGTTTCCACTCTTTGCCTCATTCTGCCATTAGGCAAATGCTCCTGTTACATCATTTGCATTATTTCTTACCCTGATGTTGTTGCACAAATGATGTAGATTCCACATCTAGAATCCTGCATCCAGTTTTGGCCACCACACTATAAAAAAAGATGTTGAGACTCTAGAAAGAGTGCAGAGTAGAGCAACCAGGATGATGAGGGGACTGGAGACTAAAACATACGAAGAACAGTTGCTGGAACTGGGTATGGCTAGTCTAGGGAAGAGAAGGACCAGGGGAGACAGGAGAGCAGTCTTCCAACATTTCAGGGGCTGCCCCAGAGAGGAGGAGCGGGTCAAGCTATTCTCCAAGGCACCTGAAGGCCAAACAAGGAATAATGGATGGAAACTGAACAAGGAGAGATTCAACCTGGAAATAAGGAGAAATTTTCTGACAGTGAGAACAATCAACACATGGAACATAAGTTGCCTTCGGAAGTTGTGGGAGCTTCATTGCTGGAAGCTTTCAAGGAGAGATTGGACTGCCATTTGTCAGAAATGGTGTAGGGTCTCCTGTTTGGGGAGGGGGTTGGATTAGATGACCTACAAGGTCCCTTCCAACTCTGTTAATCTGTTAGATGGACAAAAACTACAGAACGGAAAGGATTTGCTAGTTTGCCTATAATAAATTTTGTCCATTATTTCAGGATTATATTTGGAGGAATACATATGCAGTCAGCTAAACTGAGGTCCATTAAATCCCAGGTGACTATGAAGATTCACAGTCATCCAGGTCATGGTTGTCCCAAAGGTGCTTTTGCAAAAAAAAAAGCAGCTAGACTTTTTTTAGGTTTTTTCTTACTTGAAAACATCTTCTCATCCATGAAGATTCTTTAGTTCTAAACCAAAGAAGCTTCTTGGATGAAAAGCAAAATGTTTTCAAGGAAAAAAACGAAGGAAATCCAGTTGCCTCTTGAAAAAGCACTTTTGGGATTAAACCCTAGGCTTTCCTTTTTGTGTGTGTGGAGTGATTTCCCCTGTCCCCGGTGTTCTTTTGATGAAAACTTTTCTTCTTCGACAGAATTCCAAATTAAAGGATGGGCCATTCAATCTTGCAAAATTCATTTTTTAGAAAATAATGGCTATAATTCCTGAAAGGGCTTGATATTCAGACAAGCTAATTATGAGCCAAACCAGACATTCAAAAGAAAATTGAGTGGGCTCCTAATTGGCTCTGCTTATAGCTTACACAATTCTTTTTTTCATTTTTGTTTTATCGTGTCTCCAAATTCTACTGTTAGCACTTTCCTTAGTTGAAATAACAGTGATCGGCTCATTTCTTTTCCGGAAGCAGTGGAAATCGGAGTCTTAAGAGAGCACAAAAGCTAATACTGATGCTCTTGGACCAATGTTACCAGGAATTCAGAATTGTCTCTGAACATGTTTATCCTTAAGTTTCACAAAATAGAAATCTTTGTATTTAATTAGCCTTGAGGGAGTTTGCAACCCGAACGAGGAAAAAAAAACTGTAGTTAACCAATAACACAGGGGACCCAATCTTGACTTTTCCCCCTTAAAATAGGAGATCTGGGAGAAAAGAAAAGAAAAACAATCCCAAATTCTTCCTTTATTAAGACCAACCCACCGCTGCAAAAGCCAGCGGGGAAAAGCACAGCTAGCCTTCCAGATTAAAGCTCATGTCAGAGATGGCAATGTATTAGTCACAAGGAAATCTTAACCCAGCTATGGGTTTTAGATTTTTTTTAAAAAAATCTTGATTAATATCCTTTGGAGACCCTGGGAAGGTGTAATAACTATATCTCTGCCAGGAAGGCTTTTAAGCAAAGATGCTTTGGGAGTTTGATGGAATCTTACTGTATCATTTGAAGCGCAACCATAGCTCCGTATGGGTTTGCTTTCTTCTAACAGTTCAAAGTTTCCTGTTAATAGAAAGAAACCAAAATTACTACATTATACCCCTTGTCTACCGGGTATCAGACATTATCAATTGAAAGGAAATTTTGTTCTCTCCTTCCTCCTCTCTCTGCTATACAAGTCTTGTTTAACTGTTGGCTTGCTAATTGGAGCATTGATTCAAGGTATGATAGCAATGGCACTTAGACTTATACAGTATACCGCTTCACAGTGCTTTATAGCCCTCTCTAAACTGTTTACAGAGTCAGCCTCTTGTCTCCAACAATCTGGGTCCTCATTTTTACCGACCTCGGAAGGATGAGTCAATCTTAAGCTGGTATGTATGGATGGATGAATAGGGGAGGGAATGGAGAAAGGAAGGGAGGGAGGGAGGAAGGAAGGAAAATAGCAATGTCTTACTTAACAATTGAAATTTGAGGCACAATTATATTAGGCAGCAGGAAACAAAACCAAAATTTGAATATAAAAATGCACATCTCCAGTAGGGTTGGAGTTGACTACTGGACTACTAGATTGGAAGGATGGAAGGATGAGTCAACCTTGAGCTGGTGAGAATCGAACTGCTGAATTGCTGGCAGTCAGCAGAAGTAGCCTGCAGTACTGCATTTTAACCACTGCACCACCACAGCTCTTGGATCAGAATAGAGCTGGAAGGGACTTGGGAGGTCTTCTAGTCCAGCTCAAGCAAGAGACCCTATACCCATAGTGGCTAACCTTTTTGGGGCGCTGTGCCAAAAATTGTGTGTGTGCTTGCATGCTCACACTCATGTGCCAGCACCCAGAAGGCAATGTGTGCCCTGCACACACACCCTCTACACATGAGCCACAATCCCCCGCAACCCCACCCACCGCACTGCCCCCTTACCTGCACTGCGCCTCACAGCTGATTTTCGGTGGGTTTGAGGCCTTTTTTGGCCTCCCAAAGGCTTGAGGAAGGCTTCCGCAGGCTTTGCAGGATGAAAACTAGCCCTGTTTCATCACTTCCGGTATTTTCAGAAAAACAGGAAGTGATGAAACGGGGCTAGTTTTCAGCCTGCAAAGCTTGTAGAAGCCTGCAGAAGCCTTCCTCAAGACTTTGGAAGTCCGAAAATCAGCTGTGAGGCACGCACATGCACAGTGAGGTAAGTTTGCCTGCAACTCAACATGCTGGCACAAATGACTCTGCATGCCACCTGTGGCACGCGTGCCATAGGTTCACATATCACGGTCCTATACCATTTTTCCTATACCAGGTGGCTGTCCAGTCTTTTCTTAAAAAGCTCCTGTGATGGAGCACCCACAACTTCTGGTGGCAAGCCGTTCCACGGGTGAATTGTCCTCACTGTTCAAGAAGTTTCTCCTTAATTCCTGGTCGCAGCATCCTCAGAGTCACGTGATCTCCTTTTGCGACCCTCTGACAAGCAAATCCAACGGGGAAGTCAAATCCACTTAACAACCAGGTTACTCACTTACCAACTGCAGTGATTCACTTAACAACAATGGCAGAAAAAAATCATAAAAAGGAGCAAAACTCAAGAAATGCTAGCAACAGAAATGTTGGGCGTTCAATTGTGGTTGAACGTTGAGGACTGCCTGTGTTGTAATCTATATATTGCTCAACTTAATAAGGCTCGGCGCGACCTCTAAAGCCAAGCATCGCTTGGAACAAAGATCATAAGATTGAAAATTTAACACAAACCAGACTAAACTTATCTGCAGCAAATACGATGTTCTCGGGCTGTTGTTGTTTTTTCTCCCTGCAGTTCAAGAGATTTTAACTGTAATTGCATGGCTTAACTTTGTGTTTTAGCAAAGCCATTCATCTGTGTACAGTTTCCTACTCCTCTTTCTCCCTTTCTTCTTCTTTTTTAATTGTCTTCTTTCTGCGCCTTTGGGATTGATGAGCTAGGCTTACTGGCTGACAACAAGGAAGTTTCACCTGCGCGGAATGGAAGATTAGACAAAGCTGGGCTTTTTTTTTATTTTTGTAGCCTGACTTAAAACAGTTAAAATAGCTAAGTAGTTAAAACCCTTTTCTGTTTGCTTAGATACCGCCAAATCACGATATTCCTAATTCTGGGGCCTTCTGATTTATTTCCAGGAGAGACTAAAGCATGGTGGGTATTAAACATGAGACTTTCGGGTTAAAAGTGTAGGTTCCCATTCAAATCACAAGAAGGATAAAGTTATTAATATTAATGCTATTAGTAACACGAATACAATTTTAAAAATCGCCATGAAAGGAAGAGCCTGGAATAAAAGAAAAAGAGGGAGGGGGAGAAGGGGAGAGGGAAGAGAGAAAGGGGGGGAAGAGGAAGAGAGAGGGAGGGGGAGAGAGAAAGGAGGGGGAAAGGGAGGGAGGGAGAGAAAAGGAGGAGAGAGGGAGCAAAAGAGAGAGAGGGAGAGAGAAAAGGAGGAAGAGAGAGGGAGGGAGGGAGAAAAGGAGGGATCATAGAGAAGGAGGAAGAGAGGGAGAGGGAGGAAGAGAGAGGGGGAGAGGAAGAAGAGGAGAGAGGAAGGGGGAGAGAGGGAGAGAGAGAAAGGGAGGGAAAAGGGAGGGAAAAGAGAGAAAATACACCATCTCTTTGTTCATATTCAGCAATTTGAAGATCAAGCCACCAATTTAGCTCCTGACTTTCTTCTCTCCACCATATGTTGGCATAATCTTCAGCATTTGGGCAATTGCCAAGGGGGGAGGGGGCGGAGGGGGGGGCGAGTAGGGAGAAAGCCAGAAGATTCATGACTCAGAGTTGACATAAATTTTGACTTTGTGAGCAGAGCTCCGGAATGCAAAAAGAGAGGGGAGGAACACACACACACACACACACACACACACACACAAAGAGCCATGCCTCTTTTTTAATAGTGTTCCCAGATTTCTTTTGTCGTCTGCTGCAGTGGTACTTAAGATGGCTTACCAATTGCAAATAAAACAAACAACTAATCCCAAGGAGGAGGAAAAAAAAAAAGGAAATAAAATCAACAAAGTGAGTCAAAGGAAGACCCAGTCTGCTTCCAGAACCCACGGATTCACCACTGACCCAGAGAAGTGAATCTGTTTTCATTTGTTTTCCAAATTAAAAAAGAGAGAGAGAGAGAAGGAGGGAGGGAGAGAGAGAAAGAGAGAGAGAGAGAGAGCTTGGAGCAAAATTCTGTAATAGAGAAGCATTTTGAGAAAGGACTGTTTCTGCAGCATTACCTGTGCCCAGGTAGTGGATAAACATATTTAAATAAAACAAAATCTCTAACAAACATCTAGACAACTTAGAAGGTTCATTCAGAAAGAGGGTTCCTTTGAATGGTGGTTTCTCTGAATGGTGGTTTCTCTGAATGTTGAAGCTATGATTGTACAATGTAGATGCCAAAGTGCAGGTTTAGTTTAGTTTAGCGTGGCTTAATTTATCTTAGTTTATCTTAGCTTAGTTTATTGATTAGCCCATGGGCCATATCAACACACAGAGTTCCAAACACAAATGATTACTGAACTCCTAGAAAAACCAATTTAAACAAAGTTGGAGTAAACTACAATCATTTGATATATGGATAAGTAAAATAAGATAAAACTATATTTCAGTGTCCCTCCTACAATCTACCCCAATCAGACCCGATCTCAGCCAAACCATTTGATTCGAGTATTAAATGTTGTTTTTGGATTCTGGCCCTGTATAAGGTATGCTGCTTTAATATGGAGTTCCCAATGGGTCATTCATTTAATATATGAACCAAGGTACCTGTCTCTCACGCTCTTATACAAACAACGATCAGATAATATGTGAACCAAGTCCTCTACGGAAAATTGGAGATACATCCATTATAAGATATAGAACAGAATCTCCCATATTGAAGTGTATTAAATGCCACTTGGTATTGAACACAATAAGATGTCTGTGGAGATTCTCCGTCATCCAGGTCATGGTTCTCCCAAAAGTGCTTTTTTTTTTTTCAAGGGGCAACTGGACTTTCTGGTTTTTCTTCGAAGAGGTTTCGCTTCTCATCCAAGAAGCTTCTTCAGCTCTGACTGGATGGTGAGGAATGGAAGGATTTATCCTCCTTGCAGACAGCTGGTCTACTAACGGGTCATTGAGGCCACTTGGAGGTTTATCTGTGTCCTCAGAGTCATCTGAGTAAGGCAAATGGTTCCTGTAGTCTGCCATTTTTCTGGAAATCCGTTCATATTCCCACATCATTTGAGGGTGTTCATCCCAAAGCGCACAGCTAAAAGTAAAATATAAATCTTTCCCTTCTCCACCATCCAAATCAGAGCTGAAGAAGCTTCTTTGGGTGAGAAGTGAAACATCTTCAAAGAAAAAAACAAGACAATCCAGTTGCCTCCTGAAAAAAACACCTTTGGAGCAACCATGACTTGGATGACGGAGAATCTCTACAGACCAGCTTGTGCTGTTTATTGATTGACCCTTTAATCGTGTTTTGAAGGAGTCATTTGCTTCCCTAAGGTGTGGCGTTCAAATGAGTTGGCCTTCTGAGGCTTGTGAGACTCTGTGGTTTATTTCTGGAACCTTCCCCTCCAGCTCATGAATTAGAAGGTTTTTACACAAGATGGGAGAAACCTCACAAGGTCACCGAATGTGATGAGCTTGCCATGCTCTTTTGCAGGATCTCAGGAGGTTTCTGGAGAGAAGGTCACCACTGCAGGAGATGTTAAATCAACCCCCACAAAGGGTCTCAGCTTTTGCACGTGAGGATGGTGGCAGCAAAGTTGTGACCTTGAGTGTTTTCCACCTTCTGGAACACAGTCTCAACATTCACACAAAAATCGGCAAGCAACTGTCATGACAAGAGAGAGAATTTCTCACGTTCTAAGGGTTTACCACCCTTCCCTACCTTGGCAGAAGGACTGCCTTTTAATGTACTGAACTGAAAAGGCTAAAATAAACATGTCTTGATTTTATGTGGGTTTTAAAAAAAGATATTAAGCCCCCCCACCCAAAAATAATAATAAGTACTCAACGTAAGTGCGTAAAATTGGAAAGTGGTTCTAAGGAGCCCTAATTATTAAGGAGATAAGCTGGATGGAGCTGGGTTTCAACTAAAGAAATTTTTATGACTGCTTGCTTCATCTTGACTTCCCAAAATTGCTTATTTAACAACCCACTTATGAGCTGGTTATTCTGTCTGCAGCCTATTTTATGTAGAGTCAAGGATCTATTAATGCAATCACTGCTCTACTATCCTTACTTTTTCTGAACTCCACAAAGGCAGATGAGAAAGATGCCTGGCCTGTAAGGGAGAAGAAGGTGTCCAGTCAACAGGAGTTGTGTGTATTAGTGGCTGAAAAGCAAGACCAAATATTGTTGGGCCAATGGTGTTTTCTCAAAAGGCAATGTTGAGGTTGTTTTTCCTTGAGGACGTTTTGCTTCTCATCTAAGAAGCTTCTTTGGTTCTTATCCAACAAGCTTCTTCGGTTCTTCAGAACTCTTCTTGGTTGAGAAATAAAATGTCTTCAAGGAGAAACAAAGCCCAGTTGCCTTTCAAAAAGAAGCTTCTTCAGCTCTCATCCAAGAAGGTTCCTCAGTTCTTCAGAACTCTTCTTGGATGAGAAGTGAAATGTCTTCAAGGAAAAACAAAGGCCAGTTGCCTTTCGAAAGAGACAACCCAAAGGAACTGGGCATGGCTAGTCTAGGGAAGAGAAGGACCAGGGGAGACAGGAGAGCATCTTCTCATATTTGAGGGGCTGCCACAGAGAGGAGGAAGGGGTCAAGCTATTTTCTAAAGCACCTGTAGGCCAGACAAGGAATAATGGATGGAAACTGAACAAGGAGAGATTTAACCTGGAAATAAGGAGAAACTTTCTGACAGTGAAAACAATCGACCGATGGAACAGAAGTTGCCCTCGGAAGTTGTTGAGGAATCATCAAACCTTCAAGAAGAGATTGGACTGCCATTTGTCAGAAATGGTGTAGGGTCTCCTGCTTGGGCAGCGGGTTGGACCAGATGACCTACAAGGTCCCTTCCAACTCTGATTATCTGTTATCTGTTAACCATGACCTGGATGATTGAGAATCTCCAGAGACGCCAAATACTCTTGCGCTTATTCTGAGTCATGAATCACCCTACAGTGATTTAAACTCTCTTCAGAATTGACGAGCCTTTTATTCTAATTCTCTTCCTATTCTAAATATGAATATGCATGTGGAATATGGATGAGAGCTGAGACTGGTGAGACGGGGACTTTTGATTCTCAGGCTAAAGAGAACCGTAATGTAAATATAATACAGTTTCCTACCCAGTACATCAAGTAATCCATCAATGAGCATCCATCCTTAATTTGGAAGGGCAGGAGGAAGAAGTCTAGAGGTTAAACACAGGGATATTGATGTGTACTTGTCTGACTTATTTTGACCTCGGTGGGCAATCACTGTTGTGTTTAAGATACATGTTGTTTGTCTCCAGTAAAGTTTCTAACCAAGCCAAGATAAGTCTGAGAATATTCTGTCAAATCAAACCAAATGCTGAATAATTACATTAGTGTCTAGAGGTTGGACAACCATTTGTCTGAAATGTTGTAGGCTTCCTCCTTCAGCAGAGGGTTGGACTAAAAGACCTCTAAGATCCCTTCCAACTCTGTTATTTTGTTAAATCTGAGAACTGTGATACATTGAGGAAGGTTGACTCAGCCTTCCATCCTTCTAAGGTTGGCAAAATGAGGACCCAGATTGTTGAGGGCTACATGCTGACCTTGTACACCACCTAGAGAGGACTGTAAAACATTATTGGGTGGTATATAAGTCTAAGTGCTATTGCCGTTGCTTGCAATTGCAGCCTAACTCTGCCCACTGACAGGAGTTCAATCCTGACCAGCTCAAGGTTGACTCAGCCTTCCATCCTTCCAAGGTCAGTAAAATGAGGACCCAGATTGTTGGGGGCCAGAGGCTGACTCTGTAAACCGCTTAGAGAGGTCTGTGACGCGGTATATAAGTCTAAGCTCTATGGCTATTTCCAAAGCATTTGAATCCTTCCTGCTGGACATTGCTCCATGCTAATTACTTTGTTCTTCTGTCCTTCCTAGTCTGCTCCCAGTTCTCCAGAGGAGTCTATGCCATCTTTGGATTCTATGACCAGATGTCAATGAACACACTGACGTCCTTTTGCGGGGCATTGCATACGTCTTTCATCACGCCTAGCTTTCCAACCGATGCCGAGGTTCAGTTTGTCATTCAGATGCGGCCAGCTCTGAAAGGAGCCATCTTAAGCCTTCTGACATACTATAACTGGGAAAAATTCGTATATCTCTATGACACCGAACGAGGTAAGAATGTGCTTTTATTTCTCCTAGCTGGTTTCTTCTACCCCTCCCCCACTTGTCTCTTAATGCAAAAAGTGGCTTAATATAGGTAGTCCTCTACTTAATGGATAATCAATAGGAAGGCCTGGACCTGAAGGAAGTCAAGGATTTGAACCATTCGTTTGAACTGTATTTGTTTTGACACAGAATGCCAATTGGATTGATCAGCTTCAGGGTTGAATTTCCAGATCAAAAGTCTGCAGCATTCCTACCAGTGGTGGGATTAAAAAAAATAAATTACTACTGGTTTGGTGGGCCTGGCTTGGTGGGTTTGGCAGGGGAAGGATACTGCAAAATCCCCATTCCCTTCCCACCCCACTAACCTGCTTTCCAGCTCCCCAAAAAGACCCAGCCAATCAACTGGGACTCAGGAGTCAGAGAATAGATGGGCGCAGGTCCAGTCAGAAGTGATATTTGCCAGTTCTCCGAACTACTCAAACTTTCTGCTACTGGTTCTCCAGAACTGGTCAGAACCGGCTGAATACCATCTCTGATTCTTACTTATAAATGTACAGTCTCTGGTTTTAGCCTTTAGGGCTCTCTGAGGATGCCACGGTGCCTTAAGCTGCATCCCTCGGTCCCAGATCTTTTCTTCTGAACCAGGGGTGAGCAACCAACAGGAATTCTGGGAGTGTAAGTCCACAGTTTGTAAAGGGGCCATAATTGCCAATCCTTGTCCTAAAGGGTTGCAATGAATTTTGTCAGCATCTTAAATATGTGTGGCAATTTTGGACAGCCTTTCCCAATGCATCGTAGAGTATTTTCAACCTGTTTTCCGGAACAATTTCAGTCACAGTAATCAATGGTAATTTCTTGAATAAGATAATAGAATGAAAATTCTCGCATATGTTGCTGCCTTTGAAATGGGAAGGGAGGAGAAGATCCTGGAACTGCATACTTTTAATAATTTGCACTGACAATTTTTTGTTGCTTCGGGGCACAACCGCTTCTGGAAGACAATATGGAACAATTTTCTGTCAGTTCTGTCAGTAATATATTATCGTTTTAACTTTCTCCTCTCTCTCTCTCTCTCTCTCTCTCTCTCTCTCTCTCTCTCTCTCTCTGTCTGTCTCTCTCTCTCTCTCATTCTCTCTCCATGCATGTAAACATTATTAGCTTACTAGGGTATTGTTAAAATTGGACAATCGGTGAGAAATTGCAGGGAGTCATTTCTTCCCAGCTTAAATATTGCATTAGTAGGGAAATCGCATTTGCAAGCATTTTCATAGCAAGTGGCTGTGTTAGCAGCTGCCAGAGAGAAGGAAAGCCTAAACCTCAGTCTTAGAATAAGGTGTCACAGAAGCTCTGAAATGATCTCTGTTTCAGGTGATTGGGAGACTGGGATATGCTTTGCTGGCTGAGGAAAGGCTCATGACACCAGAGCGGAGTAATTTACTTCTTTACCTTTGAGCCACATTTTAAGGTGGCTAAGAAGCAAACCTCAGAAAGAGCTTTATGTTGGTTTATATTGGTTCAGGCTACCAAGGTTGGAAGTTTGAGATTAGATTGTGTCCTAGAAGGCATGGCTTAATTTTTCTCCAGCTACATAAAATATGACATATTATCTCTTCTTATGAACTGGAGCATTAAAGCATTGGGATTCAGATGGGAAAGAAAGAAAGAAATAAAGAAATAAATAAATAAAGAAATAAAGAAAGAAAGAAAGAAAGAAAGAAAGAAAGAAAGAGAGAGAAAGAGAAAGAAAAAAGAGAAAGAAAGAAAGAAAAAGAAAGAAAGAAAGAAAGAAAGAAAAAAGAAAGATAGAAAGAAAGACAGACAGAGAAAGAAAGAAAGAAAGAAAGAAAGAAAGAAAGAAAGAGAAAGAGAGAGAGAGAGAGAGGGAGGGAGGGGGAGAAAGAGAAAGAGAAAGAAAGAAAGAAAGAAAGAGAAAGAAAGAGAGAGAAAGAAAGAAAGAAAGAAAAAGGGAGGGAGGGAGAGAAAGAGAAAGAGAAAGAAAGGAAGACAAAGAAGAAAGAAAGAAAGAAAGAAAGGATATAAAGAGAAAGAAAAAGAAAGAAAGAAAGAAAGGAGATAAAGAGAAAGAAAGAAAGAAAGAAAGAAAGAAAGAAAGAAAGAAAGAAAGAAAGAAAGAAAGAAAGAAAGAAAGAAAGAAAGAAAGAAAGAGGCGGGGGAGAAGTGGAGTGGAAAGGAAAGGAAAGGAAAGGAAAGGGGAAAGGGAAACGCTGAACTATGTGCATAAGAGTCCCAGAGGACTATAATTTTCAAGAGGCAACTGGACTTTCTGGTTTTTCTTTGAAGACGTTTCCCTTCTCATCCAAGAAGCTTCTTCAGCTCAGAGTTGAGACATGAAATGTCTTCAAAGAAGAAAACAAAAACAAAAACAGAAAGTCCAGCTGCCTCTTGAAAAAGCACCTTTGGGACAACCATGATCTGGATGACTGAGAAATTCCATAGACGGGTCCATTATAGTTGGCTGCATAATAATAAACCAGCCATGGCTCATCATAGCCTTAAGCCCAGTTTAAATATCAAGTCAGTTCCAGAGTTTGTTTGAAGGGACCAGGAAGACATTAGCTAAGGCTTGAGGGCTGAGGTGTGGTGTTCTTGGTGCCTTCTGATGATATGAACGTAGTTGGCTAAAAAAAAAAAATGTCTAAAGGCAAACAACCAAGCTCAACGAACCCCAAGGACTCCATAGTAGGGTATGCTAGATGACAATAATCCCATTTAGGAAGCCAAGTCCAGTACTTGTGAAAATATCTCTCCTTGGGAATCCAAGCCACATGTTGTTGATAAGCAGGTTCCCATTTTAATAGATTCTCATTTAAATTTTAATGAGAGCATAAATATGCATGCTTGAGCTAGTCTTTGCGGGGTAAGATAAAGCATGTTTAATTTTCATAGAGTATATAAATCGGTAAATAATTTAAGGAAAGGATACTTTATTCACTATGCAAGTTGGATTGTAGCACAGGTCTGCTGTTGAAGGCAACTTCTTGTGCATCTCAAATGAGAGGAAGGACTCATTTAATTTCTCTCCCCATCCCCTGGTTTGTCTGGCTGTTTTCCAGAATCAGAGTTGAGTCAGGGTTAGGATCTTATTACTTCCCAACCTGCTGGCTTTGTTTGGGAGATCCAGAATTAGAAGATTGTTTCGGTACTGCTATTGTCTGAAGTTTTATTTTTGTTTTTGGAAAGGAAGCAGAGATGCTTCTGTCGCTTCCTTAGTATTTCTCAGACAGTTTCTGCTATCTTGTGATTTTATTTCAATGAAAGGCTGAAATGTGTCATGCAGGTCAGGTCAGAAGAAGCTATCAAAAGAAATAACTCTTTTGATAGAGATGATAATAACAGAATTTCGAAAAAGCTGGCAGCATTTTTCTATCTACCCTCAAAGAGCCAAGACTAAAAAGATGTTTTAAATCTCTGTAAAACAGTTAAATGGCTGGGAAGTAATTTTATTGGGAAACCTCTCATTCTAGCAATAGAAGTTTCTGGAGAAATCCAAAAGGTATTCCTTTGGACTGTACCAATCCAGCTTGGATGGGGAAGGCCTGAAAAACCAGTGGTGGAATTCAGCCAGTTCGCACCAGTTTGGCAGAACCGGTTGTTAACTTTCTCAGCAGTTGGGTGAACTGGTTGCTGGAAGAAATCATTAGGGCAGAGAACCGGTTGTTAAATTATTTGAATCCTACCACTAGGGAAGACTCCAGTATTTAAGCCACTTTACCCTCAGGGTATTTAGGAAAAAATTTTAGATTTTTTTTTCCATATTCCATCCCCTTCCCATTTGACCTTTCTCATTTTGAAACTGGGTTGTATTTTGGGCAGCGTCTCCTTCAATATCGAATTCGGTCCTGTTCTTTTCATTTTTCAGAAAATTCTGTCACTGGTATGTTAGAGGGGACATGATAGTGGTTGCATGATAGTGGTGTTCCAATATCTAAGGGGCTTCCACAAAGAAGAGAAGGTCAGTCTATTCTCCAAAACACTGGAAGGCAAGACAAGAATCAGTGGATGGAAACTAATCAAGGAGAGAACTAAGCTGTAATGAACAAGGAAATTCCTGACCGTGAGAACAATGAATCAGTGGAATAATAACTTGCCTCCAGTTTGTGGGTACTCCATCACTGAAGGTTTTTAAGAAGAAATTAGACAGCCATTTGTCTGAAATGATGGAGGGTCGCCTGCTTCGGCGGGGCATTGGATTAAGAAGATCTCCAAGACACTTGATTATTACTTTACTTCCAACTCTGTTATTCTGTTGTCTTTACTATTCTCTTTCTGGTGAATAGATGGATTGACCTTGTCCTAATTCCCTTTCCACAACTCCTTTCCAACACTCCATTGATCTGAAAAACATGCCAAAAGAAAAATTAGACAAGATACGTTAACTGAACTGAGAATGAAACCGTTGCAAGAGGAAGCTGGAAAAAAATCTAAATTTAGGAGGAGGAGAAGGGAGAGGAGGAGGAGGAATAATATTTTTTCCAAATGGTCCAATCAGGATTGTAAATGTTCTACTGAAGTTGGCTTCCTCATTCAGAGTCTGATGCTCATGTAAAAGCTATGCATTTTTCATAGCTTGTCCCCAATTCCCTTACATAATGACAGTATAATAGATGGTGGTCGACAGGAAACCCCTTCTGAGTTCATCCTATTCTTGGCCCATTAAAATAAATAAATAATGCAGTGGAATTTTTAGAGCAGCTTTCAGTAATTGCCATTGCCGTTCCTTCCATATATCAAGGCAACAGAGAAGAAGATAAAACTGCAGGTGCTTTATCAAGTATTGCGGAGAAGACTCCCAGCACCGTACAGGTGGCTGAATTCCACACTCCAGTCTGTTATGAAGACCCCCAAAGTCATGGAATCTCCCCCGATTGTTGATCGTAGCAGGGATCCTGCCTGGTTTCAATCAAAACCCTGAGCTTCCAATGTGAGAAAATGACGGAGCGTTTCATAAAAGCTTTTTCAATCAAAGCACTTTGTTCTGAGTTTATAATGTGACCCAGATTAGCTTCTGGATCCAAGCAAGTTCCCTTTGCTTGGTTTCCCCTCCTCCTCCTTCCTATAGTTCAGTGAATGAGGGAGTTGCTCTGACCAAGGCTGACTGAGACCCTAATAAACACATGCTAGTCCCAATGCCTCTTATTCAAACTTCTCTGATTCCCTACAATGATATCAAACTCTGTTTCTCCCTCTCGTTGCCTTCAGGGCAATCATTAGCTGGTAAACAGGAGAAGTGGGTGAGGGTGGAACCAGTAGCAAATTAACAGAAAAAGTTTAAGCGAGAGCGGTGGTAGCCTCCATGTTCTAAATAAAAACGCGACACCTGCCCACCGCCCACTTTAATCAGAGGTGGGAAGTGGAGAAAGTAAATAAAAACATCTCTCATCTATCTCTCATCTATCTATCTATCCTCTATCTATCTATCTCTGATCTCTCATCTATCTATCTATCCTCTATCTATCTATCTCTCATCTCTCATCTATATATCTATCTCTCATCTCTCATCTATCTATCTCTCATATATCTGTCTGTCTGTCAGTCTATCATCTCTCATCTATCTATCGCTCATCTCATCTCTCATCTATATCTATCTATTATCTATCTCTCATCTCTCATATATCTATTTCAGATGAATGTATCTATCTATCTATCTATCTATCTATCTATCTATCTATCTATCTAT
>NW_020769328.1:1520630-1533251 GCF_900518735.1 Pseudonaja textilis
ATCTATCTATCTATCTATCTATCTATCTATCTATCTATCTATCTATCGCTCAGGAGTCATACGATATCCTAGTGGTGAAGACACTTGTCTCCCACTTGAAAGGCTGGGAGTTCAATCAAGAAGATATCTGCTGTGAACTCCACTTAGGCATCAGGAAGGGCCTCCAGCCAGTAAATGCTCAACTCCATCTGGTCATCTCGACTCTACCCCAAATTAAGGGATTTCAGGGTAGAAAAAAGGAAAAAAAATGTCTATATTGGTCAGCAATTTTCACTCAATGCCCTTTCCACAAATGCATATATTTTTGTCTTCCTCATTCAATGCAGTGAGTGAGATTCGAACAGGGGAAACCAATTTAGGATCACCACAACATACACATGAGTAGGACTTGTTGGGCAACTCCTTGAAATAAATATGTGTTTTTCTGGGGTTGAAAGGAAGGAGTTTCAAGAATCCAGGGGGGTGGAAATTACAGATATTTTAGTTGTTGAAGTTTTTCCATGTCATACATTGTGCCCTCCGAATCATCTTTTTGTTACTAAGATTCCTGTAGTGAATGTGTATGTGTGTTCATAATCTAAAGTTTCATGTTTGACCTGCACTACTAAAATGAATACGAATCACAAGTTTGTATTTATCTATATTGTGCAAAAATGAGATCTTGATTGTCACTCAGATGGAGAGCTTTTGTGAATAGCTCATTCAGATTTCACAGCACCTTAATTACAGATTGATTAATATGGTATTTAGAATCATTCAGATTTCACAGCACCTTAATTACAGGTTGATTAATATGGAATTAATATGTATGTATGTATGGTATTTATATATATATAAATGGATATATATGGATCTTTGGTTATTTGGGTTTTCTCCCGCATAAAATTGGAAGTATCTAGGCAACGTTTTGATGAAGTCTTCTTCTCCAAGAAGCACAAAGCCGAAGACACAAGCCTGAAGATGATGAATGAGACTTCATCGAAAAGTCGCCTAGATACTTCCAATTTTGCGTGGGAGAAAACCCAAATAACCAAAGATCCACATACAAAAACCCGCAAAAACCTCATATATATATATATATATATATATATATATATATATATATATATATATGTATATGTATATGTATGTATATGTATATGTATATGTATATGTATATGTATATATATATGACATTGCCAGTACAAAGCTGATTGCTAAAGAATAAGATGATCCCTGAGGAAAACTATTTGTAGCTGCCACTTTTTAAAAACTGGGTACCTTTTAAAAAATAACTTACATAAATGAAAATGCTCAGAAGCAAAATGTTTTTTATCTGCTTGGGGTAGTTTCAAAAGGTATATATTAAGTACAGTTACAGCTTAGTAAGAAGGAAAGTGTATATTTTTAAACCATTGCTGATGAAGGTTAAACATCAAGACTTTTTTTGATGATATAGGAAGGCAATTCAGATAGCCCAATATTTGATTTTTCTAGGGCATTTATCTAACGCACAGTAAGTAATGCAGAAATTCATACTTTATGAATTCTATTCTAATTCTATTCCTGGGTTGATTACCATAATCTGCTGTGATTCTTTCTTCAAAGGAATAATGTTTATCATTATTTAAACTCAGCAGTTGGGGGACTTTAATTTTTTAAAAGAGCCATCTAGCATTATGCAGGCAGAAGTATAAAAAAATTAATTTGCTCGGTAACTAATTTAAGATGATGTATGCTTTTGAAATTATTTTTTATTTATTACACATTTCGTTACATATTTTTGCCAGTAGGAAATGCATGAATCTTTCTGTACCACATTCGGTGTAAGGGAGATTCCATCGAGCAGTATAAGGGAACTAGTATTTGAATTCAAATCATTGAATAAACATTACAACTGTTTAGACGATGTGATAGAAGGAAAGCTCATCATAATGAAGATTTAGGGTTGCTCCAGATTTTAGCTGGGCTGCTGGAAATTGATCTGATGAAGAATAGGAATAGGAATAGGAATAGGAATAGGAATAGGAATAGGAATAGGAAAGGAAAGGAAAGGAAAGGAAAGGAAAGGAATGGAATGGAATGGAATGGAATGGAATGGAATAGAATAGAATAGAATAGAATAGAATAGGAGTAGAAGAGTAAAATACAGAATACAGAACAGAGTAGAATAGAATAGAATGGAGCAGAAAGGAATGGAACAGAGAAGAGAAAAGAGAAGAGGAGAGGAGAGGAGAGGAGAATAGAATATAGAATAGGGTAGAGTAGAGTAGAGTAGAATAGAATAGAATAGAATAGAATAGAATAGAATATAGAGAATAGAATAGAATAGAATAGAATAGAATATATAGAGTAGAGTAGAGTAGAGTAGAGTAGAGTAGAGTAAAATAGAGTAGAGTAGAATTCTTTATTGGCCAAGTGTGATGGACACACAAGGAATTTGTCTTCAGTGCATAAGCTCTCAGTGTACATAAAAGCTATAAGTGATAAAACATGATCATAGTCATCATAAAAATACATTCATCATAAATCATAAGATACAACACTTAGTGAATGGGTAGAGTATAAAATGAGATCAATGGAGATCAAATGTCTACAAATATCTCTTTTCAGTGTCAGTTTCTTGACTTTTTAATGGAGGTAGTCCTCGACTTACAGCAGTTCAACAGTTACAACGGCACTGAAAAAAGTGGACGTTTTTGACACTTATGACCGTTGCAGCATCCCCACAGTCCTGTGATCAAAATTCAGATTCCGACCCTTGGCAACTGACTCATAGTTATGACAGTTGCACCGTCCCCGGGGTCATCTGATTCTCTTTTGTGACCTGACAAGCAAAGTCAATGGGGAAGCTAGACTCACTACACAACCAGGTTACTAACTTATCAACTGCAGAAGTTCATTGAATAACATGGGGCAAAATTCACTTAACAACAGAAATTATGAGCTCAATTGTGATCGTAAGTCGAGGACCACCTGCACTTAAGGTCAACTCAATTGAGTCCCAATCATGCAGTCTAGTGTTGCCTTCCTAAGCTGGTATTTTTTGGTGGGGTATCAGATAAAAGCCAGCTGGGCTCTACTAGGGATTAGAAGAGACATTTTGAGACAGATAAAATAATAGTTCCTAAGCCTGTTAAGTCTATGTTTGTCTGTTGTACTTGTACCTGCCTTTCCTCCTGGGGCCCCAATGTTCTCCCTCTTATTTCATCCCTTTAATAATCCTGCGATGTAGAATAGATTGAGAGAGGTCGAAAGCCATCCAGCAAAATTCATGGCAAATTGGAGAGTTAAGCATGGGGCTCTCTTATATTAGTCCCAAAATATAATACTTTACCCAGCTTAATTTGTCTGTTTTTACTTTCATCTTCTCTCTATTGTGGAAGGCAGATAAGCAGGCAGGCAGGAAGGGAGGCAGAGAAGGAAGGAAGGGAAGAAGGAAGGAAGGAAGGAAGGAAAGAATGGAAGAGAGGGAGGAAGGAAGGAAGGAAAGGAAGGGAGGGAGGAAGGAAGGAAAGGGAGGGAAGGACACAGAAAAAAGGAAGGGGAGAGGGAGAAGGGGAGGGAGGGAGGAAGGAGGGAGAGAGTGGAAAAAGGAAAGGGAGAGGAAAGAAGGAAAGAAAGGATGGAAGGGAGGGAGGGAAGGGTGGGAGGTGGAAAGAAAGGAGAGGAAGGAAAGAAGGAAGGAAAGGATGGAAGGGAGGGTTGGAGGAAGGAAGGAAGGAAGGAAGGAAGGAAGGAAGGAAGGAAGGAAGCAAGGAAGCAAGGAAGCAAGAAAGGAAAGAGAGGGAGGTAGAAAAAAAGGAAGGGAAGAGGGGGAGGGAGGAAAAAAGAAAGAAAGAGAGGAAGAGCGGGAGGGGAGGGGGGGAGGGAGACTTGCTCCTAAAATTGCAAATGTATCATTAAAATAATTTCAAAGTAGGGAAACTGAGTTGCTTTTAAAAACTAGGAGAATTTTGATGAATAAGGAAGATGTTTTGTAATTCACTCAATCAACTCTCTTTTTGCCTTTCCCTGGATATATCTTTTGAGGGTCTTTGAACAGACTTCAGCTGTTTTCTTTTTAAGCAGTTGCTGTTCACCTCCTGCTGAAAACTACCTGATTATAGAACTCTGCAGTTCCTGACTTCAAGCCTTCAGCCTTCCCGGAACAGAGATCAGCCATCTCCCCCAGCGACCTGGGATTGTTCTCCAACCCACTAATTGCTAACTGCAGGATTCCTAATTAGATCCCTTTTCCTTGCATAAATACATAAACAGGAGCAGGCCAATAGTCATTTGCAGCTCCATTTCGGTGCCAGCCGACACCCGTGGTTGATATTGTTGTTCTTCTTCTTGTTGTTGTTGTTTGTAACCTCCCCTTCGCAATTTTGCACTTGCCAAATTGACGAGTGTGTTGTGAGCACTTGACAGCAGCTATCTAGCCAGCAAGTTTCCCTCTTCAATTCCAAGTCATGCAGGGGTGGGATTCTACCAGTTCGCCACCTATTCTCTAGAACCAGTTGTTAACATTCTAAGCAGTTCAGAAAACCGGTTGTTAGAAGAAATTACTGGCCTAATCCTGTAAGGAAGGCAGGAAGGAAACATTCTGGTGTTGCTTACAGAAACTGCCTCTCTGTTAACCCTTATTATATTCTTGGCAGGACTAGACTTCCTGTCTCTGGAACTTCTCTGGTGGTTTTTTTCCCCCCTCTTTTGCTGGTACTTTGCTTATGTGGAGTGACCATTCAAAGTTACAATGGCACTGAAAAAAGTGACTTATGACTATTTTTCACACTTACGACTGTTGCAACATCCCCACAGTCATGAGAGGCCAGGTAAGGAGATGTGTGCCTCGATGTGAGTGATGTTGAGTTGGCCACACCCAGCCAATAACATGACCACCAAGCCATGCCCACCACCTAAGCCACACCCACAGAACTGGTAGTAAAAAAAAATTAAATCCCACCACTGGCTGGATGATATGTAGCTAACATCAAAAGAAGTCAACCAGTGGTGGGCATGGCTTGGTGGGCATGGCAGGGGAAGGATACTGTAAAATCCCCATTCCCTCCCCACCCCATTAACCTGCTTTCCATCTCCGTTCTCCTGTGTAGGGCAACAAAAGGGGACCCAGCCAATCAGCTGGGACTCAGGAGGCAGAGAATAGATGGGGGCAGGGCCAGTTAGAGGTGGGATTTGCTGGTTCTTCGAACTACTCAAAATTTCTGCTACTGGTTCTTCAGAACTGGTCAGAACCTGCTCTGAAGTCCACCATCATGAGCAGTGACATGATAGCAGTGTTCCAATCTTTGAGGAGCAACTGCCCCAAAGAAGAGGGAGTCAACCTATTCTCCAAAGCACCAGAAGGCAGGATGAGAAGCAATGGATGGAAACTCACCAAGGAGAGAAGCAACCTAGAACTAAGGAGATACTTCCTGACATTGAGAACAATTAAACAGTGGAACAACGTGCCTCCAGAAGGTGTGGGTGCTGGAGGTTTTCAAGAAGAGAAGAGAAGAGAAGAGAAGAGAAGAGAAGAGAAGAGAAGAGAAGAGAAGAGAAGAGAAGAGAAGAGAAGAGAAGAGAAGAGAATTCTTTATTGGCCAAGTGTGACTGGACACACAAGGAATTTGTCTTGGTGTAAATACTCTCAGTATACATAAAAGAACAGATACATTCATTAAGAATCAAGAGATGTCCTGCCTGAGCAGGGGATTGGACTAGCAGACGTCCAAAGTCCCTCCCAACTCTGTTATCCTGTAGGCTGTGTGAAGACCCTTCCCATTTTTATCGTTTGAGATGCCTCCAAGGTCACACTTCCGATATCTGACTCCAACATTGAACACCAGCACCGACCTTTCCTTCCCCTTCCTTCCCCTCTGTCTCCCCCTCCTTCGCTCTAAAATATAAATGAAACCTGGAATAATCTTTACGTCCCTACTTGGATTAATCCCACTAAGCTCCCCAGCCTTCTCCAAATGGCAGCAACGGTAAATCCTGCCCTTATGAGGTCACCACATCCCTGATATGTCCACTGTGTCCCTTGGAAGTTAAAGAGAGAGAAAATAAAAATATCTAAGCCCTGTTCAGAGGAAAGGCAATGAGAATTGGCCAGCGCCTGACAGAATGAGATACATTATCTCACGAAAACAAACAGTTCCTTCTAGCTTACTGGCAAGGGGTGGAGGCACATCAACTTGTGACCAAAAGAAAAATGGAATTATCCTTCAACTTGGCTGCTCCTGAACAAGTAGATGTTTTTTTAAAGAATTTTTATTTTTAGACAGACATACACAAACAAAACATAAAACCATCTTCTAGTTACATATATACAGCGTGTCGGTTGGTTACAAATCGTTTGTCCATCCTCTCCGTAGTCCTCATTTACAGTTTATATAGGTTCTCATATGATCAATCTAATATATATGTATTCATTGTTATCATTGTTAATCATTTATTTGACTAAACTATTATACCATCATTTTATGCGAGATATTTAAATTTTTAAGTTAATTTGTATTGTAACAATTCATAAGTCCATCAAATGTTAATACGTTTTTATATTATGTTCTGTATCATTCTATTATCCTTATATGATAAAATTCTCTAACATATTTCAATACCATATTTTTTTGTCTAACCATTGATAAAATAAACCCCATATCTTATAAAATTGTTTATCTTTTTTCTGAACAAGTAGATGTTATTTAACCTAAGAGAGTAGCTGGATTTATATTCTCCCTGTCCAATTATTTCTTAAGCTCCCTTCTTCTTCCATAATTGTGTGGAACTTTAGAATGACAGAAATGTAAGAGATCTTTGAGATCTTTTATTCCAATTCCCTGCTCAAGCAGGAGATCCTAACCTATAGCATCCTGGACAAATGGCCGTCCAATCTCTTGTCAACAATGTCCACCCCTAGTGATGGGACACTCAAACTTCTGCAGGGAGGCCATTCGATGGATTCTAACTGCCAGGAAATTTTCCTTACTTCTAGGTTGGTTCTGTTCTTGATTACTTTTCATCCACAACTTCTGGAGGCAAGTTGTTCCACTGATTAACTGTTCTCACTGTCAGGAAATTTCTCCTTAGGTTGCTTCTCTCCTTGGTGAGTTTCCATCCGGTGCTTCTTGTCCCGCCTTCAGGTGCTTTGGAGAATAGTTTGACTCCCTCTTCTTTGGGGCAGCCCCTGAGATATTGGAACACTGCTATCATATTGCCCCTACTCCTTCTTTTAATTAAACTAGACATGCCCAAGTAGATATAATTTAAGCTAAGGGGGTAGCTGTATTTATATCTTCCCTGTCCAATTAAGGTCCCTTCTTCTTTCATAATTGTGTGGCACTTCAAACAGGAGCTGCTTGCAAGCCCGTCATCCACGTTTTTCTGTTTGGAACCCTTCTTTCTCTCTGTCTCCATTATGGGTGGTGGAAATAGGTTGGAAGTGGAGGAAGGTTAGAGAGAAAAGGCTAATCTACAGGATTCTCTCTGGGAATAGACCCTGGGCCTGTCATATAAATGTACAGTTATACTGTGGATATGTGTCACTGTAGCCATTCCACGGGAAGCTTTCACCGGCTCTCTCATTTGCTCGGTTGCTTTCAGTCGGCGCTCCATTGCTCTGCGATGTTTAATGAAGCATGAATTGTGTGCTTATGTGCTTGTGTGAGTTTATTTGGCCCATCCTGCCAGAGGGAGAATAAGAAGCAAAAATGTTTTCCATAGAAGGTGTTTTCCATAGAAGAACCACATCCTAAGGTGTGGGAACAGGAAGAAGGAATATTCGGTACATTCACTACCTTGAGTTATTTATAAAAAAATAAATAAAGGTGGGGTAACAAAAAAAATAAATATTAGAAAAATACGTTGATCAAGCACAGGTAGTCTTCGATGTATGATCAAAATTGAGCCCAAAATTTCTGTTGCTAAGTGAGATATTTGTTCAGTGAATTTTGCCCCATTTTACAAACTTTCTTGTTAAGTGAATCTCTGCAGTTTTAAATTAGTGACCCGGCTGTTAAATGAATTTAGCTCCTCCATCAACTTAGCTGAAGGTCACAAAAGATTATCATATGATCCCCCAGGGACACTGCAACTGTTATAAATATGAATCGGCTGGCAAGATCTGAATTTTGATCATGTGACCATGGGGATACTACAGTGGTCATAAGTGTGAAGAAGTAAGGTGTTTTTTTAGTGCCATTGTAACTTTGAATTGTCACTAAACAAACTGCTGTAAGTTGAGGACTACTTACTAGCTATTTAAGACCCTGATACTAACACAACATTTTTATGGAGTACCCTTTGGTTAAATCCAAAGCTTTCAGGAACATTTGCATAGAAACCTAGAGTTTTACAGGTGATCGTGTCTCTCTATTTTCATGGGCTTCAACTTCGTTTCCAGGCTGTCTTAAGGATAAACATTCAACACTTTTAAAGCGCATGTAGTAAAGCAGCAATTGTTCTCCTCTTAGTTTATTTTAAAAAGATGTAAATTTCTACTTTAATTGCACTTGGAGTGTTCAACTATCAAATGAGTCATTTGTAAGCTGATGAGTAACCCAGCCTTGGATCTATTCTTTTCTCTGACAAGTAGCGGAATTGTAATGTTGTCTCACCCATCACAGCCATCTTTGTAAAATACAATGTTAAGGAAGACTGGGTTCATTGTATTATATGTATGTAAATCTTCTGTCTTACTAGTCTCTGGAGAGTGTGTGGAAGACAGAGAGTATTCCCAAGCACAACATGTATTAATTGTGAAGTAATAAAGTGTAATATAGGGACGTGGTGGCTGAGTGGCTAAGACACTAAGCTTATCGATCAGAAAAGTCGGCAGTTCAACGGTTCGAATAGCATCAAATAATGGAGTGAGCTCCTGTTACTTATCCCAGCTTCTGCCAACCTAGCAGTTCGAAAGCACGTACCAAATGCAAGTAGAAAAATAAGGACCACCTTTGGTGGGAAGGTAACAGCGTTCCGTGCGCCTTCGGCATTTAGTCATGCCGGCCACATGACCATGGAGACATTTTCGGACAGCGATGGCTCTTCAGCTTTATAATGGAGATAAGCACCACCCCCTTGAGCCGGAAATGACTAGCACGTATGTGCGAGGGGAACACTTACCTTTTTACCGAATAAAGCGCAACTCATGAAGATCTAAGAACCACTGAAGTACAAAAGTCAAAGCATCATTAAGGGTGCCTGAAAACCCCGCTCAAAAATTATAATTTAAAATGGGCTGTGCTTCAAAGAGTTGGGGATTGAATCTTTTGCAAAGGGCACAAAAGCAAGCAAATAAGTCTGTTAGCACCTTTACGCATCATGAGAGTAAAAAATCCCACATCAGTACTAAACTGTGGAAAAGTTGCCACTTGTTGATCAGGTAGGGAAGATTCCATGGAGCCACTATGACTCTGAATATGTCCAGATGAAATATGATGTCTTCACATGGGTTTTTCTACTGTATTGTATCTACTCCATCATCTTCAGGGATAGGTCAACCTAAAGCGAACAATGGTAGACTAGCCAAGATGTGAGGAGGCACAACTCAGCTTCATATATCTTCTGTCAAGTGATGGCCCTAATTAAATCATGAGCCTCAACCAAGCTCCAAAAAAACTCAAAAGATTTATTAGGAACAACATGCCGGCATTAACCTAAATGAAGCCAACTCTGGCATACGTAATTCACAATCACCTGTCACCCTGTTTCCCCCCACGCCCTCCTGAGTGTACCATAAGTCAGATTCTCCAATGAAGCAAATTCACAGGCTGGGTGTCATCAATCACATTCTCCAATGAAAAATTTTCATGACCAGAAGATCTGGTAACCTAGTTATAATCTTTTTAAGATAATGGTGGAATGTACATCTGGTTTTACTGCCTTACGGCTCTTTCAGATTTCCCCTCCCCTTGTTTATGGCAACTTGAAAACTATGAAAGTTACAAGTCTCCTGAATCGTAAATGTTCTCCTGGCTTGATACCAGCTGATGCGTTGGGTTAGCCAAGGAACTGGTAGGTGTAGAATAGTTTGTGCCAACCAAAAAGACCATTGCATCCCTAACTTATATCAGCAAGAATATAAGTGGGTTTCTATTATTATTATTGGGAAAAGGAGGAGGAGGAGGAGGAGGAGGAGGAGGAGGAGGAGGAGGAGGAGGAGGAGGAGGAGGAGAAAAAGAAAGAAAAAGAAAGAAAGAAAGAAAGAAAGAAAGAAAGAAAGAAAGAAAGAAAGAAAGAAAGAAAGCTTCATAGATAGCCTTCAAGGGAGAAATTAAACGTTGCTCTGCAGTCAGCTTTCTGGAGTTTGACTCAGTCTGCTTAAATCCCAGCCTCCACTGTTCGTGGGAAGTGAATTGCCCACTTGCAAGCATAAACTTCCCACTGTGACTCGCTTTGTTCCTTCCCCGGTTCCTTTCTGCTCTGTTGAAACGGCTAAATCAGTCGATATTACCTTAATGGGAGCTTTAGAAGTGTTATTTAATATGATTACTTTTTTTTTAAACACACCACATGAATTTTTGTTTAAAAAATGAATCTCGGTAAAAGCACAGGCCCCTTATTTTGTGCCTTGGATATTCACCGTAATAACTTAATTGGCATTTTCCTATATCTGGGAATGTAGTCTGTGCTATTTTGAAGCCTTTCATTGGCAGTCATTCTGCTCCAGTTTTGGAAGACTGGCCACCTAGGACCATGATGGAAGGGTAGGTCTGGATAAATACCGAATAAAAGCATCCTTGTTTCCTCCAGACATGTGGGACTTTAATTCCTACAAGCCCTAGATTGTGTGATTTGATGGGAAGGGACTGTGAAGCTGGTGTCCACCACTGCTTGGTGGTGCAGTGGTTAGAATGCAGTATTGCAGCCTAACTCTGCCCGCTGCCAGGAGTTCAATCCTGACCAGCTCAAGGTTGACTCAGCCTTCCATCCTTCTGAGGTTGGTAAAATGAGGACCCAGATTGTTGGGGGCAATAAGTTGACTCTGTAAACTGTCCAGAGAGTGCTGTAAAGCATTATGAAGTGATATATAAGTCTAAGTGCTATTGCTATTATCTGGAGAGCATGCAGTCACTTACTCCTATGCTGTCCTGGTAGTTGCTATGTAAAAATTAAGACTTGGATGCTTATCTATTTTGCTCTTTGTGCTTTGCTTTACTAGTGTTTTACTACTCAGGTCATTGATGTTCAGCCTGCAACTGGAGGAGGGAATTGTTTTGAACTCTCCATACTACATCTTTATTTTGGGGTGATCAAATTTCTAAGTAAGGGCTTCTTTAAAACCCAAAACTCAAGTTTTCATTTCTTGTAACTCCTCTCATCCTCTTGTTTCCATTTGCCCTAGGTTTTTCCATCCTCCAAGCAATTATGGAAGCCGCTGTGCAAAATAATTGGCAAGTGACAGCCCGATCGGTGGGAAGCATCAAAGATGTTCAGGAGTTTAAGGCAATCATCGAAGAAATGGACAAACGGCAAGAGAAGAAGTACTTGATCGATTGTGAAGTGGAAAGGATAAACGTCATCTTGGAACAGGTGAGGGCCAGCCATGGGTTTGCTTCCTCCTGGGCATGTTTCTTGCATACCTCCTTATGATGAACGTCGGCCACTGTCTTAGGGAAGGTTGTTTGGGTGAGGAAATGTCCTACGCCTTTTACTAGATGTTCCAGGTCCTCCTCAAAGGAGAATGGGTGTTGGTGTTTTGAGAGACATTTGTTGTTGCTTCCCTTCACTTTTTGCATGTCTTCATTGAAATAGGGATGCGGTGGCTCAGTGGCTAAGACACTGAGCTTGTTGATCAGAATAATCGGCAGTTCGGTGGTTTGAATCCTTAGCGCCGCGTAATGGAGTGAGCTCCCGTTCCTTGTCCCAGCTTCTGCCAACCTAGCAGTTCGAAAGCACGTAAAAATGCAAGTAGAAAAACCCCTTTGGTGGGAAGGGAACAGCGTTCCATGCACTTTCCGGGTTTAGTCATGCCGCCTACATGACCATGGAGACGTCTTCAGACAGCACTGGCTCTTCGGCTTTGTAAAGGAGATGAGCACCGCCCCCTTGAGCCGGAAATGACTAGCACGGATGTGTGAGGGAACCTTTACCTTTAGTGAAATAGAAGAGTTGGAGGGGTTGGAAGGGACCTTGGAGGTCCTCTAGTCCAACCCCCTGCCTAGGCAGGAAACTGTTCTACCACTTAATTGCTCTAACTATCAGGAAATTTCTCCTTAGTTGTAAGTTGCTTCTCTCTTGGAAGAGAGAATGCAGAGTTTTGTTCAGCAGATATATTCTCATTGTGCCCGGAAAGAGAAAATCTGCCTCCTACCTAGGATCGAACTCACAGCCTCCTGGTTGTAAGGTGAGAGCTCTGTCTCTAGGCCACCACACCACTCTAGTTTTTAATACATGATATGCCAGCAAAAAAAAAAAAAAAGTAAGAAAGCAGCATGACCAAATTACCTTGTAGTAAGTCAGGTAGCCAAAAAATTGAATGAATGAATGAATGAATGAATGAATGAATGAATGAGAAAGGAAGGAAGGAAGGAAGGAAGGAAGGAAGGAAGGAAGGAAGGAAGGAAGGAAAGAAGGAAGGAAGGAAGGAAGGAAGAAAAAAAGAAAGAAAAAAGAAAGAAAGAAAGAAAGAAAGAAAGAAAGAAAGAAAGAAAGAAA
>NW_020769328.1:1533261-1553261 GCF_900518735.1 Pseudonaja textilis
AAAGAAAGAAAGAAAGAAAGAAAGAAAGAAAGAAAGAAAGAAAGAAAGAAAGAAAGAAAGAAAGAAAGACAACCTTTCTTTGACTTTCCCTTCCATGGGCGCTTGATATTTTATTTTATTATTTTATCTATTCATTAAATTTCTATGCTGCCCATCTCACTGTCTGAGGTTCATGATATAATAAAAAATAGAAATATAAAAAGCATTGTAAATATAAAACCAGAATAAAACCACAAAAGATTAAACACAGAGTAAAAGACCACGAGTTTAGAGCGGAGCAGGGGTCATGCCTTCTCTGTCCATGCACCCACCACCTCCAGATTCTTCACCACAGTCCCAAACCAACCAACCAACAAAGTCAGGTTTTAAGGCTCTTCCTGAAGACCAAAAAGCTGGGAAGGGGGACAAGATGTTTCAAAGGGCAAAGAAAGATCTTCTCTTGGTCTCCCACCAGCCAATATACCTTGACTGATGGGATCTTCAAAAGGCCCCTTTTGTGAGAATGAGTAGAACAGGTCAATCCCATTGAGGCAAGATGGTTTCGTAGATGTCTTGCTAAAGTTCCCCTGTGGGTTTTACTCCACTAGTTGTTGCCCACGGCTCATCTTCATTTCAAGGCCAATGAGCCAGAGGTGGTATTCAACAGGTTCGGAGCAGTTCTGGAGAACCGGTAGCGGAAATTTTGAATAAGTTCAGAGAACCAGCAAATTACCACTTCTGACTGGAGACTTTACAGTATCCTTCCCCTGCCACGCCCACCAAGGCACGCCCACAGAATTGGTAGTAAAAAAAAATTGAATCCCACCACTGCATTGAGCCAGTGCTGTCCAAAGACATTTTGGTGGTCACGTGGCCAGCATGACGTCATGGAGCTCTTAAGTTATCTTCTCACCCAAAGTGGTACCTATTTATCTACTCGCATTGGCAAGCTTTTGAACTGCTAGTTTGGCAGCAGCTGAAGCAAGGATGGGAATTCACTCCATCGTGTGGCCCTCGGGTCTTAAACTTGGGCTGCTGGCTTTCCACCTGACAAGTTCAGTGTCTTAACCTCTGAGTCACTGTGCCACCCTCTAGATATCTTTGACCTATGCCATAAAGAGCTTTAAATGTCATTTTATGCTCATTGGCTTCTCAAAGCAGCTATGTCCCCAGGGTCTCTTCCTTTACTAAAACCCTTTTCAACTCCTGCACACCAATGGAGGAAGAATTCAGGATCTACTAAAAATTTTCCTGACACTTGATAAGAGTTGTGGTTGGGTTGCACGGTGCCTGAATCTCAGTATATAAATTTCCTATCAATGCATTATATCATCAGATACAGTGGATTATTGTCTTAAGGTTAGGAGAGAAGAAAACAACCCCATTATTTTTAAAACCAGCTCACTGGCAAGCTCTGTTGTCATTGGATGGAAATTATTTATAAAAAGTTTAAATATTCTAGGTTGCAAATGGGTTTAAACATTATTTATGGATAGCTTAAATATTTTATAAACCCACTGCATAGGGGGCCTGTCCCTACTGTTTTTTTGAAGCGCCAGGCGTGCTGCAGTTATAAATAAACCAGCTTTACGGCTTGGAATGATCTAGAAGAAAAATATGGACAGCCTAACTGCATGAATTTTATTCAGCAGAACTTTTGTTCTGTGAGGAACCCGCAGCCTGGAACTTCATCTAATATTAGAAAATTCATTTGAAGTCAGTGATATAATTGTCTGGGGGCAATGATCAGCGAGTCTTCTCCGTTATAAATAAATTGGAAGAAATGATTCTGACAACCTTCGGTTTCCAATTAAGCTTTAGGATTAATCTCCTTCAGTAACTCGGATGCCTGGTTTACATTTTGCGGTAAGCAATAAGGTTGCAAATATATACATATGTTTTCTGAGGTTTTTGCAGGTATTTGTATGTGGATCTTTGGTTATTCGGGTTTTCTCCCGTGTAAAATTGGAAGTATCTAGGCGACGTTTTGATGAAGTCTCATTCATCATCTTCAGGCTTGTGTCTTCGGCTTTGTGCTTCTCAGAGTAATGTGAGCTTGCAGCTGCTTCTTCCTTTTAACTGCTAGTGGGGGTGTGACTTGATTGGGTGGGGGCTTGGCTGTGTTCTGATTGGGTGGGGGGTGTTCTGATTGGTTGGGGGGCTGGCTGTGTTCTGATTGGCTGGGGGTGTGTTCTGTTCAGGTGGGGGCTTGGTTGTGCTCAGATTAGTCTTAGTTGCTGGGGGATTTGAGCTGGTGAGCTGTGATCCTGCTGTTTGGCTTCGTATTCGTGGTCGTGCCACATCTTCATGGTGGGCGTCTGTTCGCTTCATGTATGGGTCAGAGGGGTTTGAAGCGGGTAGTGATGCAGCTGCAGTACGGCTTCTGGTACTCAAAATTTCCACTACCGGTTCTCCAGAAGTGGTCAGAACCTGCTGAATACCATCTCTGGTCCTCACTATTTGGAAGTTTCTCCTTAATTCCAGATTGCTTCTCTCTTTGATTAGTTTCCATCCATTGCTTCTTGTCTTGCCTGCCTTCAGGTGCTTTGGAGAATAATTTGACTCCGTGTTTTTGGGGGCAGCCCCTCAAATATTGAACCACTGCTATCGTGTCACTCTTAATACTTATTTTCTTTAGATTAGCCAGACCCAAAACCTGCAGCCATTCTTCATATGGTTTAGTATCCTGGCCTTTGAACATCAGAGTTCCTTTTTTCTCCCTTGAAGATAAATATGATTGCAAAAGCTGAGACGCTCAACCAAATCTTCATGCAATTGCTGTAGCATCTCTCTTAGTTTTCCCTGGGCTTAAAAATGAGAATGTGCAAACAGATGAAGCGACGTACGCATTTTGCTGTGTGTTTCTGTTCTGCAGGAAGGGAGGCCTGATTAAATTATTATTAAATTCATTTGCTCCCCAAGGCCTGATGCCACTGTGCTTGATTGGTTGTGATAAGCCTGCTTCTCATTCCTTTCAGATCCTCAAAATATGTTTTGATGACTTACATGTCATTCGCCTCAAGCCAGAAGGATGGGCTGATTTTTTTAAAAAGCGCTATTTTGGGGTTCCATTAAGCTCGGAGTTCTGTTTGAAAAAAAAAAATAATAAATTAAATTTAAAAACGGGTTGCGCGTGTTCTGGAAATGCTGCGTTTGCTCACGTGGCAGCTGGATAGTTCCATCCTGCACGCAGCCCTTTGAATGTCTTCTGGAAATCTATTAGGTTTTGCAGAAACTCTGCAAAGTGTCGGGGAGCTTATGATGTGGATCCAACCAGGTGGGGTTTGAGACGCGCCGATCTGCAGCAGGAAAGGAAGCTGATGGGATAGGGAGAATAAAAGGATAGGGGTAATCCTTGATTTAGCTGAGCCCCAAATTTCCATTGCTAAACAAGACGGTGGTGAGTTGAGTTGTGCCCCGCTGTATGTCACAGTTGACTATTGCAACTGGGGCTACCCTTGAAGAGCTCCAGTTAGTGCAGAAAAAAATGCAGTGGCTCTCATGGTTCTGTGCAGACCTTGGTGTGCACACGCATCACCTCTCCTGTGGGAGCTGCCTTGACTGCCAATTGGCTTCTAGGTGCCATTCAAGGTGTGGTGGGTGTCACCTTTAAAGCCCTTCATGGCCTGGGACCAGGTTATCTGAGGGACCGTCTCTTGCCCGTCACATCTACCCGACCCATCAGAGTGGGAAGGCAGGGAATGCTGTGGGTCCCATCCTCTAGGGCAGGGGTGACAAACTTGATTTCATTGAGGGTAGCATTTGATTTCATTCAGGTGCCTGTGGTTATGATTTTATATAGGATAGGATAGGATAGGATATAGAATAGGGGATAGAATAAGGAGTAGAGTAGAGTAGAGCAGAGCAGAGCAGACCAGAGCAGAATAGAACAGAACAGAATAGAATATAGAAGAGAATATAGAATAGAATAGGGATGGAATAAGGAGTAGAATAGAATAGAGTAGAATAAAGTAGAGTAGAATAGGAGAATGGAACAGAATAAGGTATAGAATGGAATAGGGAAGGGAACAGGGAATGGAATAGGGAATCGAATAAATAGGAATAGGAATGGAATGGAATAGAATATAGAATAGAATAAGGGATGGAACAAGGAGAAGAGTAGAACAGAACAGAGCAGAACAGAACCAAACAGAATAGAATAGAGCTGGAAGGGGCCTTGGAGGTCTTCTAGTCCAGTCCCCTGATCAAGCAGGAGAAACTATACAATCTCAGACAGGTGACTGTCCAGTAAGTTGACATCTGGCCCATAAGAATGGGAGAAAATCCCTATCCTAATCTAAAACAGTTACTCTTTTTCTCAACAACTTTCATATCTGCTGCAACCAGAAGTCTCCCCCTCCCTCTCCAAAAAAAAAAAAAAAGACAGGCTGGCCAGAGAGAAGTAATTAATGGCCTGCTTTCCATTCGCCCACAGGAGTGACTGAACTTTAGGGCAGGCAAGAAGGGGGAAGCTGCAGATCCGTGTGTGGGTAGCAAGCATTCAAAGACCAGCTGCAAAAAAAAAATTGCTCCCACTTACTCTCGGCAGGAGAATGACACATGAAGGATAATTTTTGGAGATGCAGAAGCTCTGTGCTTTTTTCTTCTTCTTCTTCTTCCAATTGAAAACCAGGTTTTAAAAAACTCTTTCTTCCATTTATCAAACTTAACCCAACTTCTGACATTCATTTCTGTCACTGAGGCTCAACTTCCTACCCCAGCTGTTCTCTTTTTGTTTATTTTGGAAAAGTGTTTTGATTTGAAAGAGAGAGAGAGAGAGAGGAGAAGAGAGAAGAAAGAGAGAGAGGAGAAGAGAGAAGAAAGAGAGGAGGGAGAAGAGAAAAGAAAAGAAAGAGAGAGGAGGAGGAGAGACGAGAAGAGAGAGAGAGAGAGAGAGAGAGAGAGAGCGCCCATCCAAAACTACCTTCTGGGGCAGATGTGTCCTTAGGTTATGGTCAAGATGGCAGCTTCAGGGGTGTGATCCAACCTCCACCTCTTTTGTATCTACATCTTGTGCCATAACTTGTGGACCTCCCTGTTCTGTGAACGTCATTGTTTGGAATGCTGCACCAGGGAGCCATCTAGGCCTGTAGGGGTCCTTCAAACATAGACATGACCAAGGTAAGCTGGGTTATAGAAACCATACGGAGAGGCTAGAAAAGGCGTATCAACACACCAACTGTCTGCAAGGAGTATCAATCTTTCCATTCCCCACCATTCAGCCACAGCTGAAGAAGCTTCTTGGATGAGAAGCGAAATGTCTTCAAAGAAAAACCCCCCAGAAAGTCCAGTTGCCTCTTGAAAAACCTTTCCCAATGGAGCAGACAACCTAACACTGTGTCAATAAAAAAGACTCTCTGTAGCTCAGGATTGAACTGTGGAGCCCTTGGTCATCTCTGAACATGGTTGTTTGTTGAAAGACATTTCATTACCAGGCTGGGTAAGATCTTCAGGGCCACTTACGTAGTTGGGTAATACAACATTTGCAAGAAAGCAACCATGATCTGGATGTCTGAAAATCTCCATAGATATCAACAAACAGCTCTACCGGTTTGCCTTTTGGAAAATGGGTGTTTTGTGGCTGGTGATAGATCAGCTCTTCCTTCCCATGTCAGCCATTTTTAAGTGTGCATAGTATATAGTCTTATGGTGTTGACATTTCTATCTCCATCCCTTGAAAATGAGTTTCCTTCTGGAGGCCATCAACTCTGTGATGTTTGATAAGACAATCTCTTCTGAAACTGGAGAATATGAAGTAGATATTCTTCATATTCTTTCCCTTACTTACAAGAATGAGGAAGATTAGAAGCTGTTAGATTCTGCGTAGGGCCAGTAGATACAATCTGAGTTATGGGAGATCTCTCTGTGTATGTGTGTCAGAGGTAGTTTGTCATTGCCTCCTTCCTAGGCCTGAGAAAGAGAGAAGGGCCCAAGATCACGCAGCTGGCTTTGTGCCTAAGGTAGGAATAGAACTCATGGCCTCTTCATTTCTAGTCTGATGCTTTAGCCACTACACCAACCTTTCTCTCAGGGAAAATTTAATCCAGCACCTCTGATGATCACCAAGTCAGTAAGGCTGAGTTACAGCAAAATTCTACTCTTAGAGTACAACATTGGTGTTATCTCAATAAAATTTATAGTTTAACTTTTTGTCAAAAAAATCACCCAAGATTGATTGCCAGGATGACAGCATCTGTGTGCCAGAGACCACGTTTCAGGAAAAAGTGAACAGTTGCATTTAAAGTTCTTAACAACACGTCTCATTCCTTAGCAACTCAGAGAAATTTCTCCATGGATACCTGACACATCTTGCATCATTTTACTGTTTCATATTATCAGCCTCCAGCAATACTAGACGCATTTAAAGCAAATTCTTCTAACATTTGCCTGATAATCCAATATACTGCACTGGGGAAGCATGAATACAAATGTTGAGACGATTTTGTAATGTGGCCATTACATACAATACAACAACTTGTGGGTCAGTGTCTTCCGATAATGGAAATCCATTTGTGAAGTTGCTCTCAGCATATGTACACACAGAAGCCTGGTGAAAAAGACTTGTGGTCCTTAGATGCACAACAACAAAATAGCTTGTTTGGTATAGACTGTACCTTCCATGAGTTGCAGAAGTTCATGTTATGGAAGAAAACCCTGCAAGATTAAGTAATGGGCTGCCTCTTGAGTTCTCTGATGGAATGTCCTATATCAGTGGTGGCTAACCTTTTTGGAGTCCTGTGCTGAAAATTGCGCATGTGCTCACATACCAGCACCCAGAAGTAGGGGTGGGATTCTACCAGTTCGTACCTTTTCGCTAGAACCTGTTGTTAACATTCTAAGCAGTTTGGAGAACCGGTTGTTAGAAGAAATTACTGGCCTAATCCTGTAAGGAAGGCAGGAAGGAAACATTCTGGTGTTGCTTACAGAAACTGCCTCTCCGTTAACCCTTATTACATTCTTGGCAGGACTAGACTTCCTGTCTCAGGAACTTCTCTGGAGTTTTTCCCCCTCCTTTGCTAGTACTTTGCTTGTGTGGAGTGACCATTCAAAGTTACAATGGCACTGAAAAAAGTGACGTATGACCATTTTTCACACTTACGACTGTTGCAGCATCCCCACAGTCATGAGAGGCCAGGTGAGGAGATGCGTGCCTCGATGTGAGTGATATTGAGTTGGCCACACCCAGCCAATAACATGACCACCAAGCACGTCCACCCAGTCACATGGCCACCAGAGCCACGCCCATCAACTAAGCCACACCCACAGAACCGGTTGTTAAAAAATTTGAATCCCACCCGTGCCCAGCAGGCAATGCATGCAGAGAGGCACTTCCCCAGCGCATGCTTAGATGACCCCCCTGCGTACCACACATTTCTGCACATTCACGTGCTATTCCCCCACACAACACAAGTCTCTGCGCATGCAAGCAAGACCCCTCCCATGTGCTCCATGCATCTCTATGCATGCGTACGCATCTCCCACGCACCCCGCACCCCACACATGCATGTCAAATATTTGACAATCAGCTGGCGGGCGGTGGGCGCACCCATTCGCAGTAGATCTGCTCTGAGCAAGGGCTCATGTGCCAGCAGTAATGGCTCTGCGTGCCACTTCCAACATGCATGCCATAGGTTTGCCATCATGGTCCTATATACAGGGAAAACGATTCTACCGGTTCGGACCGGTTCAGGCAAACTGGTTGTACTGGTGATCATTTGGCCTTGCCCACCCACCCCTGCCCTTTTCCTGTTCTTTATTTCCTTGTTTTTGAGCACAGCTGATTCAGCTGTTTTACTCACCAGGCCTTCAGCAGAAGGTAAGTATTATAGCTAAAAAATGGTCTTTTCTAAATGCTGGGCGCGCGTGTGTATTTTGTGCACACACATGCTCACCAAATCGATCGTTATACTGGTTGAATTGCACCACTGCCTACATATAAATATATGTAGTCCTTGACTTACAACCACAATTGATCCCAAAATTTCTATTGCTAAACGGGACAGGTGAGAAATGAGTTTTGTCCCATCTAATGATAGGTGGTTTTTTTGCCACAGTTGTTAAGTGAATCCGGCTCCCCCATCTTTGACCATCTTTGCAGTGACCCCCAAGGACACTGCAACTGTCATAAATAGGAGTCAATTTCCAAACATCCGAATTTTGATCACGTGACCAGAAGGATGCCTCAATGGTCCCTAAGTGTGAGAAATGGTCACTAAATGAATTGTAAGTTGAGGACTACCCTTAAGGGCTAAACATCTCAAGAAGATTATGGAATCCCAGCTCTCCATCACATTAAGAGCAGCTTCACCATTAGATGTGTTCCTTTACAAGAGACTTTAATTTAAATGTGGAAACTCTCTTTGGCTAAGGGCATTTCCCCGTTTGTGGACTTCAGTAATTGTTCTGACCCACGCCCTTTTCCGACAAATCAAACACAATTCAAAAGGAACAGAAACCTTGTAATGCTTTTACAAAATAATTAGCTGTGATAAGCACAAGCCTTGCCAAACTGTGCGAGACTTGCTAAAAGATAACAGACAAGAAATAACTTGCAAAATAAGAATCTTCAAATACAAACTCAGGATACTGGAATGTCCACGAGGCTGGAGTTTCAAAACGTCTTTGCTTCTTGCAAAGAAGGTTAGTTTCACAGCTGGCTTTTATCTTCTTGAAGGAGGGGCCATTAGCTTGCAGCCTTTCTCCCGAGTCGCCCGTGGTGTTGTAAGTGCTCTTTCCTAATCTCTGAAGGCAGAAGTCCACTCCCTAATGGTCCTGGCCCCTCATCTGAGTCCTCGCTCTCCTCAGCCGTCCACACCTGCTGCTGGCTAACTACAACACTAATAGAATCCATGTAAATGTTGTCCCAAATCAATATTTTTTTTAAAAAAAATCTCCTTCCCTTGAAATTGAAAAGAATTTTATTTCTGCTAAGCACTTCATCTTTTTTCTTCTTCTTTTATGCAGGTTGCAGCCCTCAGTAAAAATTCCAGAAGTTATCATTACATGCTTGCTAACCTGGTAAGTTCTCTATGCACTCATGTGCATTCTTGTACATGTCCAAAAGAAATCCAGTGCTTTCTTTTCCTATTCTTTATATAAACCTGGCTATTTTGCTTTCCGCCCCAAACTCTCATAAACAAACATTAAAATGCATCGATCTTTTGATATTAACATGGGTCTCCAATTTTTTCATAAGGATGGCCATATAGACACATCCCTAAACAAGAACAAAATTGAAACAAAATATTAATGTACATATTTATTTGGGGAAAGCATAAACAAAAAGAATGTGAATAATGGTTAAAACGATTAGAAATATATAAGGTGATGTTGTTTGAAAAATATGCTTATAGAGGCGCATAGGAAACACTTCTGTTCTGTTCTCTACTTCTACTCTGTCTCTTCTCTTCTCTTCTCCTTTCCTCTCCTCCATTCCATTCCATACTTAATAAAAACAAAACATAACCAAAGAAGTGATAGAATGAGAAACTTAGTAAGATCAGCTGAAATATTTGGGCCCTCTGTTCATCAGAGAAAGGTGATAACATAAGAACTGGCCCTTTGTTTTTCATTTTTGATTTTAAACTGAATCATTGGGGGCTTTAATCATCAGGATTGAAAATTAAATCCAGAAAGGAAAATGTGAAGATTTAGCACATGACAAGCAGCTTTAACATTTAAACCGAGATTCTGAAGTTCTTATAAGAATGTATCCAAAGTACACGGTAAGAAACGATTTTTCAGTTCATGGCTTCTAAACCAGGCAATGCACCAATCTCCATCATACATAATAAATACATTGAAGGGGTTTTCTTATTTTAATCATTTAAACCAAACTGTATCATTTGTATTTGCTCTCAAATCATTCAGTTTGATAATCCAAATCTCTTTTTCCATAATACAAAACTGACTCTTGGGAAATACAGCACAAAGCTTAGTTACTTTATACTTTGTGATTAAAAAGTCAGTGTTAATCCATAATTCCATCTAGTCAAGTTGCTAGGCTATTTAACAATTCACGTCTCCAATTTTGGCCATATAGCTGAAAGCTTATTGTGAAGAGAAGTGATAATAATGGGCATCTTATTTAAAAGCTTGAAACTGATGTCTATTTTTTTTTATTGTCATTTTCATTCCGATGCACTTAAGTGCACTTTCAAAGGCCTTCCTTGTTATATTCTATGTGTAAGTGTGTGCCAAACCCTAACAAACTTTGTGGGTCTGTGCAGTTTTAGAATTTAAATATGCTTCTGAGAACTGTTTTAGTGCATTGATTAAGGCAGGGGTATCAAACTTGCATCATCACAGCAGCATCACGTGAGGTATCGTAACGTTTTCCCCCTTCGCTAAACCGGGTGTGAGAATGGCCAGCGCATGATGCATCCAGCCTGTGGGCCATGAGTTTGACAGCTCATGGGCTAAGGCATCAGGCTAGAAACTGGAAGACTATGAGTTCTAGTTCTGCCTTAGGCACAAAACTAAATAGATGACTTTGGGCCTGTCCCTCTCTCTCAGCCCTAGGAAGCAGGCAATGGCAAACAGCTTCTGAAATCTTGCCAAGAAGATAGCAAGTAGTTGCCCAGGAGTCAAGAATGACTCCAAAATGTCTGGGTCATGTACATGCCAAAATATGTATCTGTGATAGGTGTAAGTATATACCAGCTCTGTGGACATGGGCACACTCATAAATAGTAGTTCACTTGGCTGCGAAATGGAAACGGTTTGTTAAAACCCTTTTTTAATCTTTTTTAACCTCCTTAACATATGGTTCATCAGAATGGGAACCCACCAACTGGACTCAGCAAATTAACCGCCTATTTAAAGCTGTGTTTTATTTATTTTTATTTTTATTTATTTGATTTATCAATCACTTACAAGATAATAGGAGTAAGTATAAACATGGATAAGAATAAGGGAAATGGGTACGAATAAATAGGGACAATAAGACAAGGATGGTAGGCACGATTGTGCACATATGCACACCCCTTACAGTCCTCTTAGGAATGGGGTGAGGTCAATAGTGGATAGTTTGAGGTTAAAGGAGTGGGGGTTAGAGGATGTAACAACAGAGTCAGGTAGTTAGTGCATTCCAGGCATTGACCACTCTGTTGCTGAAGTTGTACTTTCTGCAATCGAGTTTGGAGCAGTTTGCATTGAGTTTGTACCTGTTGTGTGCTCTTGTATTGTTGCGGTTGGAGCTGAAGTAGTTATTGACTGGTACGACATTGTAGCAGATAATTTTGTGTACTACGCTTAAGTCCAACTGTAGGCGGCATAGTTCAAAATTATCCAAGCCCCAAATTTCAAGCCTGATGATGTAGGGTATTCTGTTGTGAGCAGAGGAGTGTAGTACTCTTCTCATGAAATACTTCTGGACTCACTCAATTGTATTAATGTCCAATATACAGTGCAGATTCCAGACAGATGAGCTGTATTCGAGCATTGGTCTAGCAAAGGTTTTGTATGCCCTAGTTAGCAATTCAATATTTCTGGAGGAGAAGCTTCGTAAGGTTAGATTTACAACTCTTAATGTCTTTTTTGTAATGCTATTACAGTGAGCTCTGGCGCTTAGGTGGTTTGATATGAGTACACCAAGATTCTTGACAGAGTGAGAGTCATCAACGAGTCATTTTTTTTTCTTTTCCAAGATCAGGGACTGTGTGTTTGAATGCTACTCAAATGATATCAACCCCTCAAATGTGTCCATTCTCTTTCAAGGGTTTTACGGACATCTCGGTGGACAGAGTGGTCCAGGCTGGGGCCAACATTACCGGATTTCAGATCATTAATAATGACAACCCCTTGGTCCAACAATTTATGCAGCGTTGGGTGAGACTTGATGAAAGGGAATTTCCTGAAGCCAAAAATTCTCCATTAAAGGTAAGTTTGCAGATAATTGGAAAGAAGGTGGGGTGGGAAGGGAAGGGCCATCATTTACAGAAGGCATAGATTTGTTGGATCCTCTTTGATATTAGCTCAGCTATGGATGCTCTGGCTTGAGTGGTAAACTGTTATTTGCTTTGAACAAATAATCTACTTTTAGTTGAAGACAATACTCCCCATCTCTAGTTCTATAGATAGATAGATAGATAGATAAATAGATAGATAGATGATAGATAGATAGATAGATAGATAGATAGATAGATAGATAGATAGATAGACATAGACATAGACATAGAGACAGAGATAACATATATATGCATATATTGCTGCTAAGCCTGACACACAAGATTAAAAAGAACCAATACACAAGCCTGAGGATGGCAGATGAGATTCTGCCGAAATGTCGCTATAATAAAAGCACAAATATTAAGACGTGGGAAAATACCTGAAGAAACCTAAATACCATACATATAAATACCCATGAAAACATATATATATATAAATAAAAGCGAAAGACCACTCACGCATCATCACAAAATCTCCAGAACCGTAAAGCCTACAAACTTGAAATTTGATGCTTATGATCCTCTTGACTTCTAGGTGCTCACTAAGAAATAATTTTTTGAAATGACCCTCAGAGCATTAGTATTTCCTATATTATTATTAACATGCTCTGATGCTAAGGAGTTCTATTCCCCCTCCCCACTTGAAAAGAAATCTGTTCCAAATGCAAAACACAAGCAGAGGAGTTTCAGTTTCGGTTTTAGTTAAACAGCACCAAGCAGCTTTAGTACAGAACAGTTGAGTTAAGCTACACCCAGGCTCCTTGCTGTCTTCTTCTTGCTCACACAGCAATACTCTTTCACTTTCCAAACAGCCCTCAACTCTCTCACACACTGACAGGATGCTAGCCAGATGAATACCAATGGATGCTGGTAGGCAGAGGCAGGATTTCCCCCCCCTTATTTTCCTCCCCAAAAACTAAGCCCGACCACATAGTTTCGTAGCGAAGCAGGGGTATTGAGCTAGTCCTCTGATAAGTCTTCAATTTTGGTTTACAAACTGCAGTGACTTGATTCAACCGAAACCTGTTGTGATGTGGTGAATCAGATGTATTTTGAATGCTGAAAGTCACCAGTCCAATCTTGGTGTTTTCTGTGCTCTACCTCGATATCTGCACTACCTGCACTCCCTGCAGATTAATTTCTTCAAATTGGTGCTGCTCAGAGATGTTGAAACTCAACTCTCCTAATATCCATCCACAGCAGGGATGTCCAATCTTGGCAACTTAAAGTCCTATGGACTTTGACTCCCAGAATTCCCCAGTCAGCATGGAGTTGACATCCACAGGTCTTAAAGTTGCTAAGCTTGGACACCTCTGATTTACAGTTGGCCAGAAGTAAAATGCAATAATCTGGAGGGGACAAGTTGGAATGGCTGATGCAGATAATAAGGTGATCTGATTCAGGTTAGATAATCGATCTATTCTACTTTCTTCCTAGCTGTTCGATTCAGTATGCTCAGCTAAATATAAATAGCTGCACGTTCAGCTATTTAGTTTATTTTCCCTTTTATGTGGAATGGAGGAAGGGGGCAGGATTTTTTTTGCTATTCCGTGAGTTACTCCAGTGATACCTTGCAAGGTGCATCCTTTGTGGGTCAGCTGAAAGAAAATGGGATGAGGTTGGTGGACCGATAGCATTGCTTTGGGAATTCCCTTCCAAAGCAACAGAAAGGAAGACAACTAACTGTGGACTGATTTTGAACTGCTTTATGAGGTTTTGAGGAACTGATATGATTCACCAAAGTAGGAAGACATGGTATAAATCTCTCTCTCCTTCCCTTCCTCCCTCCCTCCCTCCATCCATGCACGGATGGTGACCCAAAGTTGCTTTTTCCAAGGGCAACTGGACTTCCTTTGTTTTTCCTGGAAGACGTTTCTCTTCTCATTCAAAAAGCTTCCTCGGTTCAGAACCGAAGAAACTTCCTGGATGAAGAGTGAAACATCTTCAAGGAAAAACGAAAGAAGTCCAGTTGCCCTTGGAAAAAGCACTTATGGGCCAACCATGGATGACTGAGGATCTCCACAGACATGGATGTTTGACCTTTCCTCTTCAATGTAAAAACAAAACCAAATAATGCAAATATCAGGGAGGCCAAATAGATGAGACAAATCCAAATTATTCTTCTCAACAAGAAGGAAGAACAGCATGGCATCTTCCCTCTGGCCACATCTGTCATGCTGGGACGCCAGCAGGCAGCTTCGTAACAGTGGTAACCTGAAAAGGCAGCGATGCATAAAATCCAACATGCATTAGACCAGACCGAGTGAGCAATTCTTACATTTTATCAGCTGCTTAACTGGGGATGGTGTGTTTTGAATACTGCTCCGTTTGTTTTTGTTCTGGTATGTGGACAGAAGTCTCTGTTTCCTTGCTTATTTCTTTTTTATCAATTTTCTATTAAATATATTTCTTAGTGCTTCATAAACATCGTGCTGACACGAATAAGTATTCATTAAAGTGACAGCCTCACCCCTCAGAGCAAAAAAAAAAAAGAAAGAAGAAGAAGTAAATTTGATGAGGAAATAAAATTGGTTAGCAATGAGAGCCTGGGTGTTTTAATTTATTCAATATTTCATCAACTCTCTAGTTCCCTCACCAGCTTTGTATGTTCATGCATTTGTTAGCAACATATGAATAAAGTAGAAAATTAGATTTGTCTTTCGGTGTGATGTGGAAGGGATGGCACGATGGTTTCTGATAATTGAGGCAGCCTGATTGGAAAATTGGGGAGGGGGGAGAGTTGTAGAAAGACAACTGCTGGTTGATACAATGCTTAATTGGACGGCTATTGGAGAACAATAGTTGAAATTCTTTGCAAAACCTTGGCCAGCGAAATGTAGACATTTCATCTCTCATGCATGTTATGGCAAACTCTGTGACAGGTGATGATCTTCAGGGCGTGAGAGAAGGTTACTGCAAAATCCCCATTCCCTCCCCACCCCGCTAACCTGCCTTCCAGCTCCATTCTCCTGTGCAGGACAACAAAAGAAGACCCAGCCGATCAGCTGGGACTCGGGAGGCAGAGAATAGATGGGGGCGGGGCCAGTCAAAGGTGGCATTTGCCGGTTCTCCAAACTACTCAAAATTTCCGCTACCGGTTCTCCAGAACTGGTCAGAACCGGCTGAATACCACCTCTGAACCTGGGTTAAGCAGACAGGCAATCTGTAGCTCAATCTCTTGGTGGGACTGGTAAGAAGAGGACAACTTGTGTTGGTCAACAGCAGAAGGCATCGGGAAGCATCTTTTCTGACCAAAAATCTTCTTAAAAGATGGGCTAAGTGCCAGGTGTCTGAAATGTGGTCACATAACTCTCTCTCTGTGTGTGTGTGTGTGTGTGTGTGTGTGTGTGTGTGTGTGTCTATCTGTCTGTCTGTCTGTCTACGCATGGGCCTGGCCATCAGAACATTGGAAGCAGATTGTAAGTTTTGGGAGGTCCATTGTAACATTCCAACGATTGCTAAGGGATCTGTTGTAAGTCAAGGACTACACGTACCGTATTTATCGGCGTATAACACGCACAGGCGTATAACACGCATTCCCTTTAATATGCGGCGGGCGCAGCGTCACGACGCTGCGCCGCCGCTAGGCACTATTGGGAACGGGACATCGGCGTATAACACGCATACATCATTTGCCCCCTATTTTCAGGGGGAAAAAGTGCGTGTTATACGCCGATAAATACGGTAATTCTTGAAAATTAAGGGTTGATTTCCTTTAACAGAATAACAGAGTTGGAAGGGACCTTGGAGGTCTTCTAGTCCAACTCCCTGTTGAGGCAGAAACTCTGCCATTTCAGACAAATGGATGTCCAATCCCTTCTTAAAAACTTCCAGTGTTGGAGCATTCATAACTTCTGGAGGCAAGGAGTTCCACTGATTCATTGTTCTGTCAAGAAATATCTTCTGAATTCCAGGTTGCTTGTCTCCTTGATTAGTTTTTATCTATTGCTTCTTGTCCTGTCTTCAGGTGCTTTGGAGAATAGATTGACTCCTTCTTTGGGGCAACCCTTTAGACATTGTAACACTGCTATCATGTCACCCCTGGTCCTTCTTTTCATTAAACTAGACATACCTAATTCCATCAACCATTCTTCCTATGTTTTAACCTCCAGTCCCCTAATCATCTTCGTTGTTCTTCTCTGCACTCTTTCTAGAGTCTCAACATCTTTTTTTACATCGTGGCAGCCCAATCTGGATGCAGCATTCCAGTGTGTATCTAAAGAATGCTGACCCCCAAAATACTATTTGTTCAGAAAAAGAGACAAATCTCTAATTTCACAAGGCTTCCTATCTTTTTCTCTGATGAATTGGTTTTTTTTGGAAAAAGAAAAATGAAAAAAAAAATTATAGATTTTTACCTCCCTGCGAGTGGGAAGGTTTATCAGATTTATATAGTCGATGAGAACTGTAATTTTGAGCCATGTGAAAAAAACAAAAAACAGTGGAATTATACCGTGAGGATATTTTAGGCTAAAAACAAAAGCAAAACGGATTGATTGCTAACTGCGTATATCACTTCATACAAAATGTAGCCCAGCGAGATATACTTCAGAGTTGTTCGGGTTTCAACATCAGACAAACTAGGTTGGTTAATTCATTTTTTTTTTTAGCAAAAGGAAGATGCTACATCAATTTGTCCCCATGATCCACCAAGAGACGAAATGGTGTCATACATTATTGCCTGTGTTAACATTTGGTGAACGTTATTGTGACAGAGCTCCCCATAATCTAAAGAAATGTTAAAGCTTCTGAAGAATGATGTAAACCCCCTCCCCACAAAAAATCCTCCTTTTGGAGGGTAAATTTAGATAACATTGAAAGATGCATCTTATCTTTATCAGTTCTTGCATCCCCTGGCACTTCGTAACTGTTTTTGTGGCCTGTTAGGGCTTCTTGTCAGTAATCCTATTTTTTAAAAATAGAATTTTATATTGTTATCCATCTCAAAGGTTAATCTGTCTTCTGGCACACTCGTGTCACAGCTTTGAAGTAGCGGAGATGAGAAGCAAAAAAAAGACACGACAATTATTTCCCATTCCGTCTTTCCTTTTTTTTCAGCCATAGTCTAATTTCAGAATGATACTTAACATTTCTGGGAATGCGAAGAGGTTATTATTATGTAATTTCTTACTGTGCACACTTAAAAAATGATTCACAAGGAGCACTTCTCAAGCTTCAAGATGGCAAGCAAAAACCCCTCTCTAGTATGGGTTAAAACAGCTGGATATTTTGCTAAGATGTCTCATTAAAGCAACTGCGACTCTTAAAGCAGCCGCACCCTTTTGCTAAAAGCTGAAAAAAGGACAGATTGCACACAAGGTCTTAAGAGTCTTCTGAATTATTTTTTAATTACAAAAAAATAAAATTAAACAGCTGTAGAGGGCACAGGGATTATTCTTAAAGGCCAGGAGGGAGACGTGTTACCCAGACAATTGCCCGATAAGAAGGGCTGTTGTTTGAGAAATGTCTTGGACATGCCTTTCCCTAGTTCCCACAAAGACCAAGAAAGGCAAGAATGGAAGCCCCTTCAGACTTGCAAGATTCTGATTCAATGAGAATTGTCCTGACTCATGTGATGTTTGTTTCTTAGTCTGGTCTACCTTATAGGACTGACACGGGCATTGTGATATTAGCAATAGACTTATATAGCGCTTCACAGTGCTTTACAGCCCTCTCTAAGTGGTTTACAGGGACAGCCTCATGACCCCAACACACTGGCTCCTCGTTTTACTGACCTTGGAAGGATGGAAGGCTGAGTCAAACTTGAACAGTTAGGTTCAAACTCCTGACGGTGAGCAGAGTTAGCCTGCAATACTGCCTTCAAACCACTGCACCACCATGGCTCTATTACTCAATGTTATTTAAGGAGGAAGGGGGAAAAAAAGACTTGGAGCACTTACAGGATGAAGTTCACTTACTTGTCTCTTTTACATCTCTTTTAGTATACATCTGCGTTGACCCACGATGCGATCCTTATCATAGCGGAAGCGTTCCGGTACCTCCGAAGGCAACGGGTCGATGTATCCCGGAGAGGAAGTGCTGGAGATTGTTTAGCAAACCCAGCCGTGCCTTGGAGCCAAGGGATTGATATCGAGAGAGCATTGAAGATGGTAAGGATTTTAAAGTTACGGCAGCTTCTCTGTATTGGTAAGTGGGAAAGGCCTTGGAAAGGAAGGAAGACAGGAAAGCTCAGATAAGGGACAGCATAACCCACAGCTGCATAATGGGAGGGTAGGAAATTCAGAATAAACTCTCCCCAAGTGATTGGATTGCAAAGGTCCTGGCAGTGAGAATTGTACTCAAGGACTGGCAGGAATGATGCCAGACTTACCTGGTAGACCAGACAAGGAACATAACCTGCTAAACCCTCTCTACCTTATTGTAAAGCTACATTATCAGAATCTTGCAAGACTGAAATTTCAATTCTCCCACCATCACCTTTATAGCCTGAGAATTTAGACTATAATCCCTTCTGAGCCTCTTGCTCTGCCCACTATACAGCTCTGGGCTTTGCTGTCTCTTATCTCAGGGGTCTTCAACCTTGGCAACTTTAAGCCTGGAGGACTTCAACTCCCACAATTCCCCAGCCAGCTTTGCTGGCTGGGGAATTGTGGGAGTTGAAGTCCTTCAGGCTTAAAGTTACCAAGGTTGGAGACCCCTGTCTTATCTGACTGTTCTCTAGACATTATCTCTTCTCCCAAAGTCTTTCTCACATACGATTACGCTACATCATCTTATGAATGAAGGCAAAAGTACAGTACATGTGCAGGATAATGTTGCAGGATCCAATCTGAGTCAATCATGGGGGGCCAAAGATTTATTCTTCCAAGCTTCTGGGCTTATGCTGGAGCTCATCTTCAGGAACTTCTCTCTCTCCAAACTGTGCATATAGGGATGTTCTACACACAACCAGGCACCACATAAATACAACATGTAGAACAACCCGTTGCATACATTCTAAAGAGAGAGAGAATTGTTCTTGATTATGGGTTCCTGAAGGCTTGGAAGAATAAACCTTTGGTCCCAACAAACAACTCAAATTGGATCCTGCACTGCATCATCTTATTTGGAGGGTAGACAACCTATATTTTTCTTGTCAGGCACTTTCATTTTTGCATTTATTCATCTTAATTATTAATTTTAGATTAACCCATCTATCTAATATGCAATGTTTTTTGTATATTTTGCAAAGTTACTCGCACCATTTAAAATTTCTAAAAATGTTTATTTCTCCTCCCCTCCACCCCTCCCCCCACAAATTCCAACCAGAAGGCAATGGAAATGATAAAATAGCATTAATAAATATATAACACGGGAACAAAAAGAAATGCAGAAAATAAACTGCACTGCAGAGGAGGCACTGAAAAATCAAAATGCGCTTTAGCAGGCACTGTAGAAACAAAAGGGAGTAGAGAAGAAAACTATTTTAGTCGTGTAAAGATATTAATGAAGACATCCGGCATATTTCCTTGTTAAGGGCTTTCATAAATGTCCCCCCCACAGCTGAGAAAAACAGCCACCCCCCTTAGGGGGAGGAGGGAAATCAGATAAGAGTTGGCAGAATTAGCTGCAAGTGGATAGGTCACCCTTCTGTCTTTTGCATTCCTTTGGTGACATGAGCATTAAGGATGAACCCACCCACTGTTTGATTTTGATGGAATTGCTGAAGATGACTGTGGTTCTTGCATATTGGTCAAGGCACGGATGTCAACTTCTTTGCAGCTTTCTGTATCTTGTTATGTTGCAACTTTATCATTGTCAAGGTTCAGGTTCAAGGAATGACTGGAAATATTCAGTTTGACACCTACGGACGTAGAACCAATTATACGATTGATGTGTATGAAATGAGACCTGGCGGGCCACGGAAGGTAAGCCACAGTTTTCTCTCTCTCTCTCTGTCTTTCTCTGTCCTCTCTCTGTCTCTTTCTCTCTGTCTCTCTGTCTCTGTCTCTGTCTCTATTTATCTATCTATCATATATCTATCATCTATTTATCTATCTAATTATCTATGTATCATCTATCACCCCACTATCTATCTATCTATCTATCTATCTATCTATCTATCTATCTATC
>NW_020769328.1:1553271-1595196 GCF_900518735.1 Pseudonaja textilis
TCTATCTATCTATCTATCTATCTATCTATCTATCTATCATTTATCTAATCTACCTATCTATCTATGTACCTATCTACCTATAAATAACACAAATTCACCATCTTAACTTGTCAATGCTCTCTTCAACTATAGGCTGGTTACTGGAATGAATATGAGCGATTTGTGCCTGCAATCGATCCTACTGTTTCCAATGATACATCCTCAGTTGAGAACAGAACTATTGTAGTGACTACCATCCTTGTAAGTTGTCCTTTCCCTTTAGCCATGGTTTTCTAATCTTGATACCTTTGGGTCACATTCAGCTCCTGATGTCTTCCTGGACACAAGATCTATGTAGTTTTCTGAATGATGATATGGATTGGTTGCTCAGCACTTGATTTCCCCAGACTTGGATGGTACTGCCTACTTTCTGAACTGACAGGCAGATCAGGTTTTCCTTAATGTTTGAACTTATAACTTAAAATGAGCCGTGGTGGCATAGTGGTTAGAATGCAGTACTGCAGGCTACTTCTGCTGACTGCTGGCTGCCTGCAATTTGGCAGTTTGAATGTCACCAGGCTCAAGGTTGACTCAGCCTTCCATCCTTCCAAGGTCGGTAAAATGAGGACCCAGATTGTTGGGGGCAATACGCTGACTCTGTAAACTGCTTAGAGAGGGCTGTAAAGATGTATGAAGTGGTTGATAAGTCTAAGTGCTATTGCTATTAAAATCATAGGGTTGAAAGGGACCTTGGAGCTCTTCTAATTCAACCCCCTGCTCAAACACCTTATGCCATTCCATACAAAATGGCTGTCCTACCTCTTCATGAAAACCTCTGTGTCAGCGTTCCAGAAAACCTCCACTCCAACAAATAATTCAGAGATAGAGATCTTCTCAAAAGTTTTGCTTTATTTGGATAGTAAACTGGCACATCTGGGGAATCCCGAATCTGAAAGTTCTGTGTTTCCTTGCAATAAGTAAAAATTACAAACCCACCCCCTGCACCCCTCATGGCATCACATGCCCCAATCACCATCCGTCCCAACTTCAGATGTCCCCTCACCCAGGTGTAGAAATAACATGACCTTGACTTAGAAGAAGAATGCTATTATGTCTAACCACATACACTCCAAGATATTCCCCACTCCCATTTTCCCAGGCTCAAGAAGTAGCAGTGTGGAAGCACCTGGTCTCAATATGGCTTCCAAAGCTGACTTCTAGTGATAGAACACCCATAATTTCAGGAGGCAAGCTATTCCACTGATTCCCTGTTCTCGCTGATGGGAAATTTCTTCTTAGTTCTGGGTTCTTCCCACTTCTTTGGTTGGGATTTCTCCCCATTCATTCTAATGTTTATGCATTTGAAGGAATCCACCTCTCCCTTCTAACTTTTTTTCTCCTTCTGTCCTTTTCCAGGAAGCGCCCTACGTGATGCGCAAGCAGTCTCCTGACCAGAAGGAAGGGAATGAAAAATACGAAGGCTATTGTGTTGACCTTGCTTATGAAATTGCAAAACATGTCGGGATTAAATACGTCCTGTCCATTGTTCCTGATGGGAAGTATGGAGCAAAGGACCCTGAGACTAAAATGTGGAATGGCATGGTGGGTGAGCTGGTCTATGGGGTAAGTCCTTATGATTCTGCTACTCATTTGCTTTATGACCATATCACCAACATTAAGTGGATCTCCTTTCCATCTGTCTTTCTTGGCAAAGCTGCTTAGATGTATCCTGCAAGAATATCCACCAAAATCCAAGTAGATAAACTATGCTGACTGTCCAAATATGGAGATGGTACATATTTTTATGGGTGTCCTTAGCTCTGTAGATTAAACTGTTCGTCAGTTAATGGTGTCAATCGGCTGAAACAAGCAGGTTTGCTGAAAACCATTTAATCGTGTCCCTGAAGAGTTCAATCTCCTATCAGAATTTATTGCCCCAGGAAATAATGGGAATTCTAGCAAGCATTTCCTCTTCATGGCTGCCCTCAAGGAACTCTGAGATGAAAATTCTTTTTGTAGTAGCTCCCTTTATAATTCTAAGAATTAATGGTGAGAACAGGAGATTTTGTGATCTAACATCTCACTGTTTCATTGGCGGTGAAGGAATGGAATTGGCCATCGGTAGGCAGCCGAAACATGAAATGTAGAATTTTGACAAGGCCATATCTTACTCCCACTTCCTATGTTCTTCTCTATTAATTGTGCTTCATTTTTTCTTCTCCTTAAACAGCATTGTTTAAGTGTGAGTGACAGAAGAATAACGTTTCTTTAGAATCTTTGTTCAGATTTTCCACAGCTTTGTAGTGTTTCTATTCATCTTTGGGTTGGTTTTGATTTCTAAGAGAAGGCTCAACCCTTCCCACAGAAATGCATTTGATAGCATAGCTTGAGGTTCCCCTCCTGGCCTTTTCGGTGCCAAAATATAGGGTATTTGCATCAAGCAGAAAACTCTGTCATGAAAAATATATTCTTAGCATTGTTAAAATGGTTCTCACATGAAAGATGCTTGTTCTAAAGGCAGGATACAGAACACAAGCGATGCTTTAACATTACAAGGATGCTGGTGTTAGGTTAAGCAAAAACGGGTGTGCTCCCTTGCTTATCTGAGCTCTTGAGAAATTAGAATAATTGGAGGAGAAGTCAATGCTGTATCCTAGGCTTTGGGTTAATGTGCCGAGTAATATTTGGCCCGATTTTTAACCTCAAAGAACGTCACATACTAAAATTGTGGATGAGTGATATGAGCTTGATCTTTCCCAGCAAGGATTTGTAAAACACCTGGAGTCTTTGTGATGTAAATGTTCTCGCTCAGTGTGAAAAAGCAATTCCTCTCCGTACCGAATGTCACCATTCAGATTGTTTCGGTGTACACATCAGGAAGCTGTGTCTGCATGGACTGTCGTTCAATCATCATCAGAGCCTTCGAAAAAGTCTGCAGAACAGAGTGCCTTAGAACAGGCATGCAATCAGATCTCGTCGAGGAATTGCGCAGGAGCTGCCCAAATGAAACCGGAGACACTGACACAAACTTGAAGTTTTATGTAAATCAATATATTTAACATTCATACTTTGCAGCAGATGAGTTAGTCAAAACACAGGAATGTTGTGAGGTAAATCAAATAGCATACAGAGCGCTTATCCTAAAAGTTCCGATGCTCCATAATCACATTGCAGGTTCTTGGCCATTCCCCACCTGAAGAGCTTTGCCTTAAATTCTATCACGGCCTGTCCGGGTTCTATTCAGGTGACGCCATGTTTTTCAGGCCTTCTGCATTCCTGGAAGTGGTTTTGTTGGATCTGTGTCGGGCAACTGCACAGCACTGTCCAAACGAAGTCAGAGAGACCAACACAAACTTGTAGTTTTATATTAAATTTATATATTTAACATGTATATTTGCAGCAGATGAGATAGTCAAGCAACACAGAAACGTTGTGAGGTAAATCAAACAGCATACAGAGCACATGGAAGAAAAAAAGGCGGGAAAAAGGGGAAACTATCCCTTTACACCCACAGCAACCAATCATAGCGTAGATTGCCTCATTCAGGAGCCCGCCTTCTCCAATCAATCAATTACAACTGTGTCTTCTGGCCCATTGTACACTTTACAGTTCCAGCTACTAAATTTAATATCCTAAGAGATCTTGTATCTGTGTTGATTAAGAAAGAAGTCCCATTTTATCTAGGAGACTTTGCACTGCAAAGCACAGCTCATCCTCTGTATCTTTATTCATATGTATGATCAACAAGAAGAGATTGTTGCTCAATGAAAGTATTCAATACTGAAAGTATTTAACATCTTCTATGCTCAGTCATTCCTAACCATCCAGAATCACTGGGATCCAGACAGCATATAAATGCAATAAATTACGATTAGTTTTAGGCCTGCCCAATGTAGATATATTTATAGGATATTTAATTATTTTTAGTGTTAAGTTAGGTCATACAGTTCTTCTAATAATAAAATAGAGAGCTTCTTTTCTTTAACCGAAGCAAAAGATTTTCTATTCCCTTTTCCCCTTCCGTGAGTAATTTGCACTACTTTGATATGCAAAAAAATATTCACGGTAAAAGGAAAGCTAAACTAAACCCGATACCTTAGCAAGCTAAATTCAGCAGAGAAGTTTTTGTTTAATTGGTTGTTGTTGTTAATATTGCCTTTATCCAACAGGAAGGGTGTGATTTAAGCTGCATTGGTGTTCCCTTTAGCAAAGCCGTGTTGCAACCACATACATTTTACTGCACCTAGGGATACAGCAAGATTCAACAGGCTACAGAGCCGCTCTGCTTTAGTGGTTAAGGCACCAGGCTAGAAACCAAGAGCCAGTGAATTCTAGAGCCCGCTCAAGAACTTTAGGCCAATCACCAGGAGATGTGAGTTCTAGTCTCATCTTGGGCATGAACATTGGTTGGGTGATGTTAGGCCAACCACCAGGAGATGGTGAGTTCTAGTCTCACCTTAGTCATGAAAGTGATCTGGGCTTCTTCTTGGACCAGTCCCTCTCTTTCAGCCCTAGGAAGTAGATAAGGCAGACCATTTCTGAATTCTTGCCTAGAAAATGGCAGACTTATCCAGGCAGTCCCCCAGAATCAAGACTGACTCAAAGGCATAAAAAAATAGGGTGGGAGGTTTAGTTATCTGTGTATGATAGATAACCTTATTTCCTCATCATAGGGACGGCAAAAAGCAACACCTTGGTTCTTGAACTGTATCTTCTCATCCACCTTCACTTAGTTTCTCCTTCTAGATTCAGTTGCCTACAAGAACACAACATACAGGGAGATATGGCTGGCTTTGATCTTCTCTGAGACCTGAGTTTTATGCCCTGCACCATTTTACTATTTATAATCTAGAGTTACAACAATCTCCTGAGACTGTTGGCCATGGCCCAATAAGACTTCATGGATTTGGGGAGATGTCAAATTTATGCCGCTTGCAGCTGCACAGGGACTCCAAGCTAGGCCCTTGCTTGACCCCTCCTTCCAGCCTAGCTGGCAATTCCCCAAACCAAAGCCTGTTATATCTGAAGCCATCCAGATGATTGACTGCAGTTATGTAAATGAAATAACTTGATGCAAATGAATTCAACAGGTGAGAATGACTTCTATTGTGTCTGTTTATTTTTAATACCCATTCAATTCAAACTGGCACTCCTTCCATTTGCTACAGTTGTCCATTCAAGGAAAGGTCATAACAACACAAAGGGGTGTAAGAACTTGAGATGCCTCCTGGGAGCTTAGCTTAGTCTCTCTGGACTCTTCTCTAAATTGCTACCAACTTACAATTTCTGATTGCTAAATAAACTGCAAAATTGCAAAATACTTGGATAAAGAATTGTAGCTGCTGCTGCTGCTGATAATTTTATCCATTATTCCATGTACAACTCTTGGCTATTCTATGGGTGAGGTTTCTCCACAACTTCTGATCTTCCACTACTTTTTTGAGTTGTTCCATGGACTGGCTGGCATCAGCTTTAATAGTGGAATAGTAGCTACTAGTTTTCAATTAAACAGATCAAATGAAGTTAAGTTTTGTTTCTATAATGGTAGCATTCAAGTCTTTTCATTCAAGTTTCAGAGCATGTCACTCAAAAATTAGAAGTTGCCAGATTTAAATATCATCTTCGAGTTTTGAAAACTTCAATTGCCTGTTGGTACTGCTCCCTTTTAACCTTCCTTGGAAGACAGCTAAGCACGTGCTACTCCTATGATCCAACTCGTGATATCGTCTGAGATATTTTGATCTGCAGCAGATGTATCCTGTGAATGGAGAAGGGTTTATCGCTAACTAAACTTTTGTACAAATGCCAAAGTTTCATAGAGTGATTTGGCTCCGGCCCAAACTGTCATGACTTCTTTTGAGATCAGTCCAACTCAGAAGGCTGATTCTGGAATGTCTTACTTGGAGTCCAAGCATGAGTGCATTCCTTCATCTCTCTCTTTCTCTCTCTATGGGGACAAGAAAATTGCCAAATGCTTATAAGTGGGCTTGCCAAGTTTTGCTGAACCGAGCAGAAAACCTGATGCTTTGAACTAAGCTAACGATTTTTCGTACGTTTCTTGAACTGGGGAATGGCCAAGAAAAGGAAAACATAAGTGCATGAGGTTTGCTTGTACATGGCCATTTGCTTAAAAACAAAAACATTAAATAGGAAAGCCCACAGTTTGCAAAGTCCAGGTGGTGCAAGTAAGATGTCCGAAACAGGGATTAGTGAGATCCAATTGGCAAAAGTAAAATAAAATAAAAAACCCAGATAGTTTCAACTTCCTTATCCAATATTTTCACACCTGCTTAGCTGTTACTCTAGAAAGTTGGATTAATTACCTGTGGTGGAGCTGAGGCATCAGTAAGGGCTGTTGGTCCAGAGTCTACTGATAGATAGGATCTTATGTTTAGTACACACCAGTTTATAAAGTGATCAGATGAGATTCTTGATATTTTTAATTGAAGACAGTGAACTTACCACTCAACTCTTCTTCCTGGTTCTTGAAAGGGAAAAAGGAAGCAGCAGTGTAGATCCTCAAAATAATATTTGGTGAGCCACCATCAAAACATCCCTCTTATTCTTTTCTCAGATATATTCATCTCTTATTTTCTTGGCCAATGGGACTAGTACCGTTTTCTGAGCTGAAATGGAAGCTGGATACATTAGAAGTTTTATTCAGATTCCAAAACACATACACTCTTTGCCCAAGAGTTGTTTCTAACCTCATCCCCACCCTCTGCAGAAGACAAGATAATGCGATTTGGCAATTCTCTGGAAAGAAGGAAGGTGATGCCTTCATAATAAGCTCACGATACGTTTTGAAGATTAAACATTTTGATCAGACTAATATACGGTTCATTGGCAGTGCACTTTGGCTTCCTTTCACAGATCTGAAGAAACTCAGCTTCTGTCGGGCTCAAAAATAAAACCAAGAAAGACATACCGAGATTCTTCTAAGCAAGTTCCTTTATTATTGCTTACCTGTAGACAGAATCTTGCCAGATTAAAGCAAACTATTTGTATCATTGAAGATATGAGGTGAAAATTTTCTAGGGAGCAGCTGCCTTAACTCTCTTCCTCTAACCAAATTATTTAAACTTCATTGTCTCCTGGTGCTCTGGAATGCAGCCCCTCCCTTCTGGGATCCAGATTATATTCTACCCCAGTTTCTGGTGTAATAAGTCCACCCAAGAACAACCAAGTGGAATAGGTACACAATCCATGGTTTCATCTCATCTGTCATAGACTTGACAACTTTATAAAACAATCTACAGCCAAGCCATATAGCCAGCAGACATGAATTGAATCCATATTATTAATACTCAAACCGTGAGAGAAAGAGGTTTCTCTTTTCTACTTCACTCACAGCCAGAATTAGAATCACCCTAGATTTTCTCTGGGAGCTATTTGGATATGTACGGATGTGTTTAAATTATATTGGTTGCTTGGCTCTGTGTTTTTTTTTTTAATTTGTGTGCACCACCCAGAGAGTCACAAGCATGAGATGGGTGGCTATATAGATGTCATAAATAAATAAAATAAATTTATTGTTACAGCATGACAAAGGGAATTGGTGGAGCTGGCTTTCTCAGTTACATATCTCTCCAAGGTTATGCAGTCTCCATGGCTGTTTCTACTTCCTAAAACTGCTTATCTTCAGCTCTAGATGATTTTAAGGTCAAGTCCTCCCCCGTCCTCATTTTTCTGCAGTGGGGGCAAGGTGAGCATGGTTGGATGAAACAAAGGAGTCCTCCAGCCCTCCAGAAGTCTTGGTCTCTAAAAAAATGACCAACTCAGCCACGTTTGGGAAGTGCATAACCAGAGACAGGAATATGGCCACCACTTCTCCTGCTTCTTAGATCCTTGGTCTGGCCAGTCTATCACTAGAGTAGAACACGGTGCCTACAAATCTGTCAGAGACATGTAGAATCTCTTGGGTCTCCTCCAAAAGCAGGAAGCATAAGGAACCTCAGATGGTCAACCAAGCCAGCGCAGCTTCCCTGAGAGGTAGAATGTGCTAAGAGCTGAGGCACCTCATGTCAGAGAGAGAGAGAGATGAGGACTGTTGTTGTGTTAAAACAAAGATATTGTGCTGTAATTTTCTCTTCTTCTCCTTCTTCTTTTTTATGTCTGTGTTCTGTCTTTCCAGAGAGCAGATATAGCTGTTGCCCCACTGACCATAACCTTGGTCCGAGAAGAAGTCATAGATTTTTCCAAACCTTTTATGAGCTTGGGCATATCTATCATGATCAAGAAGCCCCAGAAATCTAAACCAGGGGTTTTCTCCTTTCTGGATCCTTTGGCCTATGAAATTTGGATGTGTATAGTCTTTGCGTACATTGGCGTCAGCGTAGTTCTGTTTCTAGTCAGCCGATTCAGTCCTTACGAGTGGCATTTGGAAGATAACCAGGAAGAACCTCGCGACCCTCAAAACCCACCAGATCCGCCCAATGAATTTGGAATATTTAACAGCCTTTGGTTTTCCCTGGGTGCCTTTATGCAGCAAGGATGTGATATTTCTCCAAGGTTGGTTTTGGTTTCTTTCGTATTCTTCTTCTAACATCCATCACGCCCTCTGTGCATTTTATGGTTGGCTGGGAGAGAACCATGGTGCATATACGTTTCTCTGAGATGTCGTCCGATCACTTTCCAAAGTTGTCTTCTTCCTAATGCAAGTAGTCCTCGACTTACAACGGTCCACTGACTGACAGTTCGAAGTTAGAATTTCCACGCCTTCCCTTTTCACGTTCGCTTAGGACCGAGTGTCACACGGCTGTCTGTTGCCGCATCCCCACGTAATCCAAATTCAGATGCTTGGCAATGCTCATATTGATGACGGTCACAGCGTCCCAGGCAGTGGTGGGATTCAAATAATTTAACAACCGGTTCTCTGCCCTAATGAGTTCTTCCAACAACCAGTTCACCAAACTGCTCAGAAAGTTAACAACCGGTTCTCCCAAACTGGTGCGAACTGGCTGAATCCCACCACTGCTCCTGGGGTCACATGATATTTTTGCGACCTTCTGAATCTGGAGAAACCAGATTTATTTAACAGCCATGTTACTAAGTTAGTCACTGTGGAAGGGAAGGGCATAACATGGAGCAAAACTCACTGAACGACTGTCTCGCTTAGCAACAGAAATTCGGGGCTTAATTGTGGTCGTAAGTCGAGGACTACGTGTATCTCCTTCAACGACATAAGCATCCTCTGTCGAGCGGCCGTCACCGAGGATATGGCTAATCGACGGCTTTTTTTTTTCTCACGGATCGCGACCAGAACTTATATCCACCATGTCGAGACTGTAAAATGCATCGGGTTTTCTTTTTCTACATCTCTTGGTGATGCTTGGAGAGCTACCGTGTTTTTGCTGCATAGCTCATTTTACGGCCATCCGCTTGGTGCATGTAACACTTTTGATTTCTGCTTTGCAAGACGGTGGCTAATGCTTGATAGAGCTCACATGTTGTCACAGCATTTAAAATATAAGATCTCCCCGTGCTTTGCCGTTCCGTTGCTGCCCCGTGCTAACCTTTTCGGTCCTTCTCTGTGGGTTTTCTCGTTTGCTTGCTGTCATTTTGTCAGGTGCTTTTCTTGTCATGACCCTTTCGTCTTTTGATTTGTATCATCCCAGACACGTGGAGCACAACTCCTTCCTCTATAGATCTGCCTTCAGAGAATTGCGATGTATTGAATTCTGTGCCTCTTTCTCTCTCTCTCTCCCTCTCTCTTGTCTCTTTCTCTCTCATACCCACATTCTTTCCATCTCTCTCTCTCACACACACACACATTTCTCTTTTTCTCTCTCTCTGCCTCTCTCTCTTTATTTTGTCTCTTTCTCTCTCATGCACACACTTTTTCCATTTCTCTCTTTCTCTCTCTGTTTCTTTCCCTCCCTCCCACTCTCAGCCTCCCTCTCTCTCTCTCTCTCCTTCTCTCCCTCTCTTTTTCTCACTCTTGCTCTGTATGTGTTTGTGTGTTCTGCAGTGTGATTTTGGCAATTACCCCAGCAAAGGTCAGGGAGCCAGAAATACGATAGTAATGGGAAGGTCCAGTAAAGAACCAAAGTCTAGCATGTTGAAAGAAATACCATATAATTAATTATCAGTCCTTTTTTTCATGAGAGCTCAGCCTCTGAAGGGATAATTTAGCAGGTCCAAAAAAAGGCAGCTTGGAATGAGGTTAAAAATGGGCTCTCCTGAATGATAGAAGTTTATTTGGAGCTCTGAAATCAATTGATTTTCTTTTATTGCACGTGGAGCTGTGCAAACCTCATCTTGTTGGCTCGGGAACTTATAGTAGAGTCTGTTGGCTTGACAGGCAACTGTCAAAGGGAAATGCTGTAGGACAATGTGGCCATTTTAAGATGTGTGCAGTTCAACTTCCAGAATTCCTCAGTTAATATGATCTGAATCACTCAAGATGACTGAGGAATTCTGCGCATTGAAGTCCACACATCTTATAATAGCCATAGTTGGGAAACACTGCTGTAAGAGATGAGGGAATAGTTCAAAGGCAGGCTATCTCTGGGCACTTCCACTTGAAATCTGTCCACTCATTCAAAATTAGCTCGTAGTCTATCAGATCACATGACATTATCTGGGAACTGAGTTAACTGCTGGGTAATGCAGACTATTTGGCATTGCAGCAAAGTTTAGCACTTTGTCCTGTGAGACCCATGGAAGGTCTGGCCTCCGTCCTAGCTTCTTCCTTTCCCAGAAGTTCCGTTGCTTCTTAGAGTTTAGAAGAGGGAGCATGAAGATGGTTACAGGCGGGTTTCAAACTGCTTTGGAAGACTTGGGTGGGGAGGATAAAAATGATGGCAGTATGGAAATATATTTGTAGTCGTGGAGAAGACAGAAAGAGAGGCTTGTTGTCCAAGAAGCCCTCATATTCTATTGGACTCTGCTTAGAAATATCTGCGTTGTGGCCTGTCGTCCGCCAGACCCTCCAGCAACCAAATCAGTTGTGGAGGACAGAGGCAGAGCCTGGGCCATCCATCAGCCCTCAGATGGAGAGTCAACAACCCCCAGATGTGGAGGTGGCTGATGAGGAAGAGGCGGAACAGCTGGGTCCAGTGCCTGACACGTAGATCCGCAGAAGGCAGAGGAGAGGAGAGCAGTGGAAATCTATGGGCTGATCCTCGGGACGGATGAGCCATCGCTGCTAGCGAAGCCCCACCCTAGCCCTGGGGATAAAAGGCAGGGAATGGAGATGAATAGATATGGCAGATAACTATTCATCTCCCCTACTGGTCAGACTTGTTAACCTGTGGTGAGAGAGAAACGTTTTGCCTGGGCTGCTGGCACTCCTAATAAAGAAATCATTGCTTCAACTACAGAGGCTCCGTTGTGTTTAGGTCAAAACAATCTGATTGTCCATTTTTGGAACATCAGAAGCTGGATTAAATAGGTGCCATTTTAGTCAATAGATGCCTTTACGATTACTCTGGATTAGTTGCATAAGGATTGCATGGACACTACCCACAATTCTTTGAGGCCCATTACAATTTAGTGGAGTGGTGTTTGCAGAAATAAGTGGATTTACTTTCCCTCCTGCAGCGCAATAAGCAAATGTAAACTTTTGTGGGGAACCTTAAAGTTTAGCCTGAACTGAATCATTCCTTTGATCCATTTCAACTCAGATTTTTTTTTTGGGAGGGGGGTGGGGTGTCTTCCGTAAATGCAATGTTTTGCGGTCTCTTCTCTGAGCTGAGACTTTTCTTAAAACCCAGATTTAATTTGGAATCCCAGGCAGCACAAAATATGCTCCATGGCACTAAGCAGTAGGCCGCTCTATAATTGTTCCTCAAGTTTTCAGTCTTTATGAGCAAAATCGATGGAATTGGGATTATCCTCTTCTCCCGTCATGGGTCTAGTTTAATACACTTTGTCCTTGGATAAACGGTGCTGTATTCGGAGCAGTCTTTTTGTTATTCACAAAGAGCTCGGCGTATGTATGTGAGGTTTATCCAGGCCTAACATGTCTGTTTAGTAGTGCAATGCCAATAGCTTTCCTTCCCTTTTCTTTTTCTTTTTTCCTCATTGCCCTTTTAGAAACATTTGTTTTTTCAAACGAATGCTTTATTGTATTCAATTAGACTGGACTCTGCCAAGCCTACAATCTCTCTCTCTCTCTCTGTCTGTGAACACTTCACATTTATTTAGTTAGTTAGTGAGCAAATTAAAAGGCAATCCATTTCATACGAAGTGACTTTCGGTGGCATGCAACCATTAAAACGAAGCAATAAACGTATATCCAAAAATATGAAAAAAGAACCATTAAAAACACAACCATCCCACACAGGAAAGAGTAAATATTCACCACAATGGTGGAGCCAACTGAATGCGTTATGTTCCAGAGGCCCACAGGCCAGATGACATAGCCACGTTTTGAAGGACTTCTGGAATATCTGGAACTAAATCTCACTTTGTGGTGGAGGAAAATGTTCCATAAGGTGGCCATAACAAAGAAGGCCCAACTCATAAGACCCACCATGAATACGTTCCTAGTTGATGGGATCCAAACTATGCCTTCTCTACCAGACCTGATGAGATGAGCAGATGTAATTGGGGATAACCCAGCCCATGACATGAAAAGCTTTAAGGGTTAAAACCAGGCTCTTGAATTGAATCCAGAAGCAAGCTGGCATCCAACACAACTTGTGGAGCAGAAATGTGACATACACTGTTCTGGAAGCATCTAGAGCTGTCTACATTGCTGCATCCCACACCAGTTGAAGCTTCTGGATTCTCTTCAAGGGCAGCCCCATATAGAGCACGTTATAATAACCCAATCTGGAGGTGACTAGGACATGAGTGGCATGTTATAATAACCCAATCTGGAGGTGACTAGGACATGAGTGACTGAGCAGAACCTTCTAAACTTGGAACAGGTGTAACTGATGCACTATGTTCAAAGATCCTCCTAATCATGTTTGCCATCTTCTCACTGTGCTGTCCTGAGTCCAGGAAGACTCCCAAATTGCACACTGGATCTGTCGGGCCACCCCAGCCCAAGACCAAAGATGAGATCACTCTAGAACTGGTAGACTCCCAAACTCAAGACACACAGTCATGCCAAGGGTTCAGCTGAAGTTGAACACTACATTGTTGTGGTGAGATCTAGCAGAAGCCATGAACATTCTTCGAGTGGTTCTTGTGGCCTCCAGTGTAACTCTAGAATCCTCCAAGCCAGGATTCTTGGCTAGGATTCTTGACCAACCAGTTTGGGCATCCAGTCCAAAACTGATGAATCTTATTGGAAGTCTAGGCACTTGGAGAATGTATTATCCGTGCATGACTTTTCTCTTGGCTTCTGGTAATTATGGAATACAGGAGGGAGGGATATCCAGCAGTTGCTATCTCATTCCCTCCAATCATTAGTAGAGGCTCCAAAACTATCTTGCCTCTGTAATAAAGATAAACAATATACATTTCAACCAATATTTTTAGGACTTGACAATTTTAAGACATATGGACTGTAACTCCCATCAATATTCATTGTAGATCAATATTTCTCAGCAACTTTAAGCAACTTTCTTAGCAACTTTACGATGTGTGGATGTCAACTCCCATTTGCTGACTGGGGAATTCTGGGAGTTGAAGTCTACACATATTTACAGTTTCTAAGGTTAAGTAATACTAATAATGCACAGAGAGAATTTAACCTGACAGGCTTAAACTGGCTTCACCCAGGCTCCAAGAAATTTGTTTGTGTGCTATCAAGCTTTGTTCTTTTCCAACCAAAGTTTTTCCATTGTTCCCTCCTGTTTGAGCGCAACTTCTAACTTTCTCCTTGTGCATGGATTGCTTTTGCAGTTGAATCCTAGAAACCACAAATGCAATTTTGCTGTTTGCTTGCTCTAAAGATAATGTGTACCGCTAACATTTTAAATTGCTGTTGACCATGTACTTAGCCATTAATGGACCGGGAAAATAAGCATAGGACATCATGTGGAAAGCTGTGGGCGCTCAATTGGTTGGCTGGTTTCCATTTGACTTCTTCAGTAACAGAATCTCGTCACTAATCTTTGTTAGTGTCTCAAGATAAGCCTTAAGTGGGTTGTGTGGCACTTTGGGATTCAAAGGCAGGAAGCTGCTCCAGAGTCTAAGGGCTACAAAGATACACACAGACATACAGACTAGAGGTGGTATTCAGCCAGTTCTGGAGAACTGGTAGTGGAAATTTTGAGTCGTTCGGAAAACTGGCAAATCCTACCTCTGATTGGCCCCATCCGCATCTATTTTCTGCCTCCCAAGTCCCAGCTGATCAGCTGGGTCTTCTTTCATTGCCCTGCCCAGGAGAACGGAGCTGAAAAGCAGGTTAGTGGGGTGGGAGGGGAATAGGGATTTTATAGTTTCCTTTCCCTGCCATGCCCACCAAGCCACACCATGCCCACCAAGCCACGCCCACAGAACCAGTAGTAAAATTTTTTTGAATCCCACCACTGACACAGACATAGGCAGGCAGGCAGGCAGACACAAACACACACCAGCTCACATAGCATCTGTCTGCAGCTTTGCAAGTCAACTTCATTCGGGCATGATCTCCAGGAAAGATACATTCACTTTATGGAAGAGTGGACAAGTGTTTTCTCATGGCGCCATACACTCTGAAGCATCATTGGGCCTTTGGATCTGTAATGCCACACAGCTTTCTCTTTTTTACATAGTTAGGGAACTCAGCTTTTTATACTGGTTGGGACATTTTCTGCCACCTCCTTTGGGGAGGTTTGAGAAGAAAAGTCCAAAGTCTCATATGACCTTGTGGAGAATGGATGACCTTGAAGTCGGTGGCCAACTCTAGCTGTTTCCCATTGGCTGGAAGTTGTATACTAGCAAGAATATCTCTATATTCTGCTTCTGAGTGGATGCAAAATAGATCTTTTAACCTGGCCCAAGAGTCCATTGAAGAGTGTGTATTTAAACACAAATAATGCACAACAAGATAATAGATAGATAGATAGATAGATAGATAGATAGATAGATAGATAGATAGATAGATGGATGGATGGATGGATGGGTAGGTGGATGGATGGATGGATAGATAGATAGATAGATAGATAGATAGATAGATAGATAGATAGATAGATAGATGATAGATAGATGATAGATAGATAGATAGATAGATAGATAGATAGATAGATAGATAGATTTATAGATAGACAGACAGACAGACAGACAGATATGGATGGATGATAAAAGGGTAGATAATGATGATAGATAGACTGGTATGGATGATAGATAGATAGATAGATAGATAGATAGATAGATAGATAGATAGATAGAAAGAAAAATAGATAGGTATGGAAGGAAAGGAAGGAAGGATAGAGCCCTGAGCAATAGGCTGGAAGAGCTAGAATTATATCCAAGCAAAAGTAAGAAAGAAATCTCTTGTTTACTGATATAACAAAAGAAAACCAGTGTTTCCAAAACTATAAAAATCTGGTTCAAAGACATTAGGCATCATTCTGTTCAACAAGTCCTTGTGATTGTACTGATGATTATTTTCACTTCGGCCTATTATCTGGGTGTCTCAGCTGGTTGCACTGATCCTTGCCTGGATCCAGAGACTAAATAGAGGCAGGAGCGTTTAGCGTTTGAAGGAGAGATAGCAGGCAGTTCTGGGGCTGGGGCCAGATGGAGAAGTCAACAAAACAGCCCTCCTAGCTAAGCTTTATATGAAGTGGTAATTATCATTATGGAATTAATAATTATGGAATAATTCTTAGCCAGTATCTAATCGAAACCGGCCGAAAAACCCATCTACAGAGGACTGTGCAGCATACGATTGTGGCTGATGTGGATGAAATTGGCACTTAATGCTCAATTAAAAGAAAAAAAGGAAGACCCAGAAAGTTATTTTTATGATTGACTACCGAGTTCCATAAAGCTTGGTTTGCCTTGAGCGATAGATGTAATTTTTTACATTTTTAATCACTGCAGAATTGCGTGTTCTGCAAACGGCTAAAAATGCGGGCTAGTTGCCAAGGGCCCAAAATGTGACCATGGGATGACGGGGGAGGGCTGACCACAGAAGTCAAGTCCTAAGTCCCTTTTTGGGAGGGGGGGAGGGGATCTGTCCTAACTTTGAACGGTCACTATGCAACCCATTGTAAGTAGAGGACTACCTATACTCTGATCCAGAGATGTTTGAGCCTGTTCCTTTGCTTCTTTTTTTTTGCATTTTCTGGAATCCGTTATTGGGAACTCTTTGTGGCTTCTGGGCTCCAGGTCCCATGGTTGATGTTTTCAGTAGAAGCAAATGGAGTTAGAATGGAGAGCCCGAAACCAATTTTCAGGGATGGAAGAAGGGTATCCTTGTGATTTAGAATTAAGATTTCATGCTGTTCCTAGTAATTTATAGACAGAGAATAGAACAATTACCCTGAGGGTCCTTGATGCTCACTGAGTTTGGTTGCTTTCTTGCTGTTTTATTATCCAAGGGATACATTGGGATCCTTGATTCTCTCCTTATATACAAAGGCAAGCCACCGCTCCTTTCTAGCGCTGATAATGTTACCTAGGTGGGTAATGAAATGTCTACAAGGAAACTACCAAGCTTAGACAGCATTAAGGACTCCACACTACACCTCCTTCCTTCTCCTCCTCCTCCTCCATGTGCTCCTCCTCCTCCTCCACAAATGCCACCCTCCTCTAGGACTGATGATGTTACCCAGTTGTATATTAAAACATCTGAAAGAAAACCACCAGGCTTAGACAGCATTGAGGATTCGCCAGCTCCTTCCTTACTCCTCCTCCTCCTCCTCCATCACCACCACCACAAATCCCACCCACTTTTAGGACTGATGATGTTACCCAACTGCATATTAAAACATCTGGAAGAAAACCACCAGGCTTAGACAGCATTAAGGATTCTGGAGCTGCTCCTCCTTCTCCTCCTCCTCCTCCTCCTCATCTTCTTCCTCCTCCCTCTACTCCACAAACCCCTCCCTCTTCTAGATCTGACGATGTTACCCAATTGTATAATAAAACACCTGGAAGAAAACCACCAGGCTCAGACAGCACCAAAGACTCCACCGTTCAGCCCTGAGTATCCCTGTTCTCTTCTATCAATAACATTTACTATAACATCTGATGGCTTTGCCCTCATTGATAGCATTTTAATATTTTAACTCCACACAACCGCCTAAATCTTTCTCTCGAGATATCTCTCTATTGCTCTTTGATTCGGCACTAGCCTTCGAAATCCCCTTATTGATCCTTTAATTGCTATCAATATTTAGATCTTGCTTCTTTTTATTTTTTATTTTGCCCAACTGGTATCCAATACGAAGTAATGGACGCTGCAGGTAAAGGGTTATGCAGACTCCTTTTCGGGTGACCCTAAAATTGCTTTAGAGAAGGTCTTTTCGATCTAAAGAGACCTGTCTCTTCTGTGATATGACTCATACGCTGGGGCTGTAATAATGACCCTTTGGAACAACTGGGTTTTCTCAGTTCGATAGCGTGAATGCGGAATAAAACTGAATCTATTCATACTAGATTGGTGGATAGACAACAATGAGGCTGCTCATAGGATTTCGTCACGCGGTGAGGAATTTTGTCAAAAGAACCCTGTAGGACTTTTTGCTGATTACGAAGGAGAGAAGAAGTGAGTTGGTAGAAAATGGGGTGAATTATGAAAGAAAAAAAAAATGTTTAGCTGGATTTTAAGAGACAGGGATAAGTTGTTAATGCTGGTTATACTTTCAGGGAATGGAACAGGGAGTCCCATTGTTTTTCCTTTTTCCTTGTTTGTGCATGTTTTTTTCCATCTGAACTGTTTAATTTTTTTCAATTAGAGAAAATTAACTTTTTTTTAAAATCAAAACATGTATTCCTGTGTCATGTTGTTGCGTTGGTTTTATTTTAATACGGTGGTCCCCAATCTTTTGGGCACCAGGGACCGGTTCCGTGGAAGGAGGTTTTTCCATGGTCTGGAGGATGTGTGGTTCTGCATCCTGCCTGTCTCGCATGGGTGGGGCTTTGTTTGTTTGCACGGCCTAATTTCTAACATCCCGCCGCCCAGTGCAGGTCCACAGACTGGGTGTTGGGGACCTCTGGTTTAATATACTCCTTCATAAAAGCATTGGGGAAAAAACCCACAACCCTGTAAGGTAGGTTGGGCTGAGAGATAATGTTGTGGCCTGGCCCTCCAGCAACTGAATCCGATGAGGAGGTAGAGTGGAGTCAGGGCCAGTATCAAAGCAATTGGAGAGCTCTGAGGGCAAAGAAGGAATGGAGCTGTCAGAGAGAGAGAGACAGAGATGGAGCCTGGGCCGTCCATCAGCCCTCAGATGGAGAGTCAACAGCCCCCAAATCTAGAAGTGGTTGATGAGGAAGAGGAGGAACAGCTGGATCCAGTGCCTGATGCACAGATATGCAAAAGGCAGAGGAGAGGAGAGCAGTGGAAATCTATGGGCCGGTCCTTGGGACAGAAGAGCTGCTGCTACTAGCTAAGCTCTACCCTAGCTCTGGGAATAAAAGGCAGGGGCAGAGATAAATAGGTGTGGCAGACAACTATTCGTCTCCTTGTTGGTCAGCCACTGATATTCTGAACTTCTAAATCCTGTCGGGAATGTTATTGGACTTCTTTCTTGGAATCTGCAGCACTGAGAGTCAGGCACACATTCTGAGCATGTGTGTGTGTGTGTGTGTGTGTGTGTGCTGCTGGAAAGAGCGAGTGCACCTTCCAGGACTTCTGTTATAGGTATGGGTAGAGGAAGAGACTCCTGGTGCGTTGGGGCCATTTCTGGAGGAAAGGGAGCAAGTTTCGCTTTCCACGGGCACTTAGAGACTTCATTAGCTTGCTGTTGTGTGTGTGTGTGTGTGTGTGAGAGAGAGAGAGAGAGAGAGACTGGGCCGGGGTAGCTGATGCTCCTAATAAAGGGAACATTTAGTTACAAACAGGGACGTGGTGGTTCAGTAGCTAAGACGCTGAGCTTGTCGATCAGAAAAGTCAGCAGTTCGACAATTTGAATCTCTAGCGCTGCGTAATGGAGTGAGCTCCTGTTAGTTGTCCCAGCTTCTGCCAACCTAGCAGTTCGAAAGAACGTAAAAAATGCAAGTAGAAAAATAGGGACCACTTTTGGACTTCCGGTTTGAAGGGCTTCGGTGACAGACAGAAATCCGCAATCGTGCGTGGTTTCTGTCTGGGCTCGCAGCTGGAGTGCCCCGAGCCGGCTGGTTTTGGGGCTAAGCCACCCCGTAGAAGTGGTGAAGAGTGGGGAGACCGCCAGCAGGGTCGAGGAGAGCCGCATCTCTCCTCCTCAACTGGCCATTACTCCCTTTCCTGAAGACGGATGCAGAGGTGGTCAGAAATGGCCACCACAAAGAAGAACTCAACTGGAAAAGAATGTGCAGGAGGAAGATAAGAAGTGAAAGTTTTGGCTGACTGGGTTAAATTGTAAAAGCAACAACCAAGGTACCCTGGAATTTAAACTTACAAAAAATAACATCGCTCCCAAAGAAGAGTCGGAAGCAGCAAAGGAAAGGGAAAGGGAAAGGTTTGGCTTTTTTTCCCCTCTCTCCTTCCCTATACTGACAACTAAGAGACTAAAATAAGAAATCAGAAAAATCTGCTTTGACATCAATAGGCAATTAAGCTGAAAATAAAACAAAATGCCAAAGGGATAATAAAGATTTCTGGACATTAAAAACTTTCTTTTTCATAAGCAGGAAGGGAGAGAAACAGAATAAGGGCCGGATCTGGAAGAGGGAGGAGACTGCCTGGGATTAAAAAGAATCTAAAGTAAAACTTCAACAAGACTTCTAAAAGATACATTTTAACTTAAACTTTGCAACTAAATAGTAACCCCAGGAAGAGAAAGTGAAAAAAAAAGAGCAAAAAAGAAACAGCTTGCGTGTATTTGGATTATTTGGTGATCTTTGGACTTTTGGTTATTATATTTGAATGACTAAAATCAAACGGGTGGTTGTTTAAAAATTTATACAATGGCACCACTTCTGGATGAATTGAAAATGGAACTTAAAAAGTACAAAGAAGATGCACAAGAAGGGAAGGGTTGTTTTGGCTTCATTTTTCAATTCTTAGAAATGGAGATTTGGAACTATGAGAAACAACAAGAAAAGACTGCAAAACAAGAAGACTGGGACAAAGAAGAAGCCATCTTTAATGAACAAGAAATTCTATGTGGGGAAGAAAAAGGAAATGGGGGAAAGAGAATGGAGGATTTAAAACTTAAAAAAACAACCCAAGAAAAGAAAAATAATTCAAAAAATAAGTATAATACTGGAAAGCAACAGAAAAGGGGAATACAGAAGAGAGAAATAGAGGTAGAGAGACAAGGGGGTAAAAAGGGGAGAGAGAAGAAGAGAGGGAAGAAGGAAAGGAAAAGAAGTTATAAAGGACCGGAGCACGATATAGAGAAACAGGACCTATTTAGAGATAATGGGTGAAAATCTAACTGAAAAGGGGATTCTGTAAAGGTACATAAGATTGTATTGTTATATTAGTAATAGAAATAACTTTAGAAAATTGGAAACAACGTATGATTAAAATGAGGGATAAAATAGTGTAATTTAGTGAAATGTTTGTGAATAAAATAAGTGAAATAAAATAAATGAGAAAATTGAATTAGGAAGGAACGGGAACATTTTAATTAGATAATGTTTTATAAAATATAAGTGAAGGGGGGGATTAACTATGGAAAGCTTATAATTGTTCCCATGGAAGTATGATATTTAATTGAAAAGTAATGTTAAAGATGTTAAGACTTTAATGAATATTAATATTAATGATAGAATTGAATTGGAATGGAATGTTGTTTTAATTATATACATTTTTAATTTTTTTCTTTTTTTAAGAATACAGTGTGTATTTTAAGAATGTACCAAGCAGAATCCAAATGGAAGTTATGTATTATATTGAATGTTACAACTTTAGGGAAAAGATATAAAGGCGTCATACTCCAATCAGCAATTACAGGAGAAATTTTGTTTGATGAGAAAAGGTAATAGATAATTGAAACAGGACAGACAAAAAATATAAATACAATGATTTGAACTGAGATGAAATAATTAAAATAAAATTGAGAAAATTAAAAGAGGGGAGAAGCTATGCAGAAAATGTAAAATAGTAATAAGATATGGAATAGAATATAAAAATGAGCATGAACCTGAATTTGTGTCTGTACGAAGAAATGTAGCCCAGGATTATGCTGCTTTCAAAAAAGATGTTTTATTTGTATTTTTTTTCTCTTTGTGAAAACGCAAATAAAATTTACAAAAAAAAAAAAAATAGGGACCACTTTGGTGGGAGGGTAACAGCGTTACAAACCTTAGTTACAAACAGTTTGCTTGTTGTGTTTGGGAGCCGGGTCAGAACAGATAACCAGAGTTCACCAGCAGCTACAGAACACTTCATAGACCCCAATTCAGAGGTGGTATTCAGCAGGTTCTGACCAGTTCTGGAGAACCGGCAGCAGAAATTTTGAGTAGTTCAGAGAACCGGCAAATCCCACCTCTGACTGGCCCCACCCCCATCTATTCACTGCCTCCCAAGTCCCAGCTGATTGACTAGGTCTTCTTTGGCTGCCCTGAACAGGAGAATGGAGCTGGAAAGCAGGTTTGTGGGGTGGAGAGGGAATGGGGATTTTGCAGTATCCTTCCCCTGCCACGCCCACCAAGCCAAGCCATGCCCAGCAAGCCATGTCCACAGACTGACTGGCCCCGCCCCATCTATTCTCCACCTCCCGAGTCTCAGCTGATCAGCTGGGTCTTCTTTGGTTGCCCTGCACAGGAGAACGGAGCTGGAAAGTAGGTTAGTGCAGTGGGGAGGTAATGGAGATTTTTCACTAACTTTCCCCTATCACACCCACCAAACCACACCCACCAAGCCATGCCCACCAAACCACATCCACCATGCCAAGCACACCAAGCCACACCCACCAAACCACACCCACCAAGCCATGCCCACTAAGCCACGCCCACAGAACCGGTAGTAAAAAAATTGAATCCCACCACTGCCCCAATTCCTTTCTCTTGCCAACACCTGATTCTTGCAGGGAATTCCACGTTGCCTGAATTCATCGCGGCAAAACAGCCAGAAAAGTGGCCCATCTTTCATTTTTTCTTATCTTGCCTTTTTTTTTTAAAAAAAAATGCAGTTACTGTACTGTGGGGAGGGGAAATTAAGATGTTTGCACCTCTCTCCTGTGAGAGCTGCCAGCTGAAAAGGGAAAACTGGAGCTTAGGTCACTACGCCGTAAATCAGATCTATAAATTATAAATGTTTGTGCTTTGCAATCTTGACTAGCAGATGGGGCGGGTGCTCTAATGAACAGTCAACCGGCTCTGGCATTTCCGCTTGCAAAAGAATGCAGAATTTCTGGACAGAAACTTGGGTGGCAGACAATCTAGGCTTTCTTTTTCTTTGCTTTTCTTTTTTTTAACGCCTAAAACGGCAAAGGGAATTTCTGTTTGATCGATAAGGCTAATAGGAGGACAGGAAGTGGTGTAGCAGGCAATAAAGTTGGAGTCCAAAGAGGTCCCCTCTGAAGCATAAGCTGGAATTTTGTCAGAAATTGGAGCAAACCGGAAATATCCTATTACTGTGATGGCGAACCTATAACACAAATGCCGGAAGTGGCACCTAGAGTCATCTATCCACACATGCCTACCATCGCCTGTTACTCTTCTGAGTTCTGGTGCATGCATGCATGGCAGCTAGATGGTCTTCATGCATGTGCGGGAGGGCTGGAAACTGGAAGAGCAGCTCCCTGGCGCACATGTGCATGCCAGGAAGCTGAGCCTTCAATTTCCGGCATGCTCATGAGCACCAGCCAGCTGGTCTTTGCCTGAGCATGCACGCCAGAAGACAGAGGACCAGGCGGCCGGCACACATGTGCTTGCCAGAAACTGGAAGCTCAGTTTCCTGGTGCGTGCATGTGCACTGGGGGAGCAGCTCTTCTGGTTTCTGGTGCTCCCCTGCATGCGTGTGTGCTCCCATTTCGGCACTCGGTGCCAAAAAGGGTTGCCAACACTATTACAAGGTACAAGTACAGAGTAGAGCAACCAGGATGATTAGGGGACCGGAGGCTCAAACATATGATGATCAGTTGCAGGAACTGGGCCTGGCTAGTCTAGGGAAGAGAAGGACCAGGGGAGACAGGAGAGCAGTCTTCCAATATTTGAGGGGCTGCCACAGAGAGGAGGAGGAAGGGGTCAAGCTATTTCCCAAGGCACCTGAAGGCCAGACAAGGAATGATGGATGGAAACTGAACAAGGAGAGATTTAACCGGGAAATAAGGAGAAACTTTCTGACAGTGAGAACAATAAACCAATGGAACAGAAGTTGCCCTCAGAAGTTGTGGGAGCTTCATCACTTGAGACTTTCAAGAAGAGATTGGACTCCCATCTGTCAGAAATGGTGTAGGGTCTCCTGCTTGGGCAGGGGGTTGGACTGGATGACCTACAAGGTCCCTTCCAATTCTGATTATCTGTTCACCTGTTTAAGTGTCTCGCCGAACTGTTTATGCCACGGTTAGCAGATTCTTAGCTGGTTTATTCAGTTTTCCTCTGTTTCTGGTTTTCCACGAGACATTAAATCCTAGGCAAATGACCTGAGTTTGACCACCTTTCACCCTGGATAAATACAACCGTTAGCGATGCAGTAGCAAGCATTTTCATTTCGTCCTTCACACCAGGCTTAAATTACAGGTAGTCCTCGACTTACAACAGTTCATTCAGTGCTTGTTCAAAGTTACAATGGCATTGAAAAAAAAGTGACTCACGACCGTTTTTCACAATTACGCCCATTGCTCCAATCCCCCTGGTCATGTGATCAAAATTTGGAGGCAGTCATGCGCCTGTTGGAGACTGACTCTGTGGGAGAGGAGGAACAGCCAACAGGGAGTGGAAGTGTGGCTCCTGAGGCTGTGGAGGAGGCTGGGGAAGGGCAGAGGCCAGCTGGGCAGTCAGAGGAAGAACCAGGCCCATCCCCTCTTTATCCTAGGGCACACAGGGAGGAGAGGATAAGGGAGAGACTGGTCTAGGGGGAAGGAGAGGGCCTTGATCCTCTTCATGGGCTGCAGCTGTGAGAACTGGTTAAAAGGACGGACATGCGTATGGGCCAGTGCTGGAAACAAAGCGTGGAAATATCTCTAGTCTGTCGTTCCTCTCTGAGTTTGGCGTCCTTCCCAGTGTGTGTTCCGATATCTGTGGACGTCTTCAAGCCCTGATCTTGCCTGGTTCCCTTAATTGCTTCAGTGTGATTTGTGCTGTTTTTACTCTTTATAATTTATAGGCATTTTTAGTTTAAACAGCATTTCCTCCTTTCCGTAATTGTTTGTGGGGGAGTTTTTTGTCTCCAGTCAAGGATATTTGGAGCTTTGAAGCAAAGTGAAGGAATAAAAGGGGCTTTGTTTGTTTTTGGGACTTCGTTTATTTTGTATCCCACCCTGGATCATCACAGACACTTGGCAACAGACTCCTATTTATGACATTTGCAGTGTCACTGAATCACGTGATTTCCCTTTTGAGACCTTCCAACAAGCCAGGTCAATAAAGAAGCCAGATTCACTTAACAACTATAATGCTAACTAAACAACTGTAGCAATTCACTTTAACAACTGTGGCAAGAAAGGTCAAAAATTGGGCAAATCTCACTGAACAAATGTCTCGCTTAGCAACAGAAGTGATTTTGGTCATAAGTGGAGTGTCAACTCACAAAATATATCTATGGTCTTTTTAGAATTGCCAACAGAAAGGGAGGATGGAGCAGTGGGCAGCTTGCATTCCATAAATGTTTTCATAGATAGTTTCTAGGCAACTGAAGTTTCTGCTGTGCAAAATTCTAGGTGGAGAGTATGATCGATGACCCTTGGCTATGGATGTGTCCCATTGGAGAATATGAATTATGATACACCCAGTGGGTGGGGGGAAAACCAGGGTCAAGGATGACAATGAATGATATGTCTCAGAGTCGGCTACACCCAGGCAGAGCTGGCATGTTTACTCCTAATAAATCTTCAAGTTTTGGAAGTTTGGCTAGAGACTCAAGATTTAAATGGGGGTAACTGCCGGAGCCATGACAGTGAGAACTACCTATGCAGTCTTATGATATTTCCATGCCATAAATGTAATGCTCGGTGAATTTCTCCAATAACGCCAATATTGGTTCTCTTTCTTTCTTTATTCCCCTCCTGTTTGGAACCATGTGGGATTTCTCTTCCTGCAGAAAACTGGAGACCGGCATATTACAAAGTAACCACCTCTCCAATTTCTTAGGTCTCTCTCAGGGCGAATCGTTGGCGGTGTTTGGTGGTTCTTCACCCTCATCATCATCTCATCCTACACTGCCAACCTGGCTGCCTTCCTCACAGTGGAAAGGATGGTGTCACCCATTGAAAGTGCTGAAGATCTGGCTAAGCAGACTGAGATCGCCTACGGGACTTTGGATTCTGGTTCAACCAAAGAATTCTTTAGAGTAAGTGTTTGGCTTCATTCAAGGGGTTGTAAAGTCCTGATTGGGGTCTGCAGGAGAGCCCACTGTGGGTGTCCAGAAGATGCTGAACAAGTGTTGGCAATCCCACAGCTTGGCCTAGGATGAGGGACCATAGCTAATTGGACAAAGGGACTCCAAACTTGGTAACTCTAAGACTTGTTGACCTCAACTACCAGTATGGCAGGCTGAGGAATTCTGTGCCAACATTCATTTCTGGCTGAGGAATTCTCCACACCAACATTTAGACATTATTTGAGTATCCAAATAATAGTCCAGGATCATTTAAGGAGACTTTGGAACAAGATAATTGGTTTCAGGATCATAAAAATGATCTTATGGTAAAACACAGTATGGCATGGAAAGAGACCCAGTACGTCCCAGATAATTAAGGGACCTTAGTGTTAAGCCAAGCATGTGATGCAAAATCAGCCGGCCATTTTGGGTTTGTAAAAACCCTTCCTCTTGTGAAAAAGACAGTTTTGGTGGCCAAAAATTAAAAAAAAAAGATATAAAAGAATACATGGCTACATTTTTTGTTTCCATCAAGAAGTTGGCCAACCCTGGGAATAAGTAGTTATGGATTTCATAGTGGAATTACCAGAAAGATGAACTGAAGTCCAGAAGGCCTTAAAGTTGCCAAATTTGGAAACCCCTGCAACATCTGGGCAGCCACAAGAACTCAGCGTTGACTGAGATGGAATATGCAGAGGTGGGAAACGAATCCATGTGGTGCAGGATGATTGCATCATGTACTGAGCTGAATGGCTAGTAAAAGAGGACCTGACCTGGGGTGCCCACATTGCAGCCCTGGTCAAAAGGTCCCAGCAGAGATTATACTACCTGAGACTTCTCAGAAAACAACAACTGAATGAAAAACTGCTGGTGACCTTCTACCACTGCACCATAGAGAGTATCTTAACTTACTGCACCTCTGTATGGTTTGCCAATTGCACAGGGGCAGATAGGACAGCACTCCAGGGGGTTAATGTCATTGGCCAGAAGATCATTGGTTGCCCTCTCCCCTCTTTGGAAGAACTTTATAGCTCCCACTGTCTTAAGAAAGTTCAAAACATCCTCCCTCTCATCCTGGGAACCCCTTTTTTTTTAACTATTACCATCTGGCAGATGGTACAGAATAATAAAAACAAGGACAAATAGGCTGAAAAACAGCTTCCATCCTAGGGCAGTAGCTCTTTTGAATTCTGCTGTGTAGTGCAATATTAATGCAATACCAGGGGTTTTCAATTCAATGTATAGAATGTGAAGGATGTGTGTTTGTATTTATTTTCATGGTCATGGTCATGATATGCACTGAAGATGGTGTTTGATTTCATTGTATGAGGTGCAATGACAATAAAGTAAAGTAAAGTAAAGTATCAATAAATTGATAAATTATTGAAATGGTGATTGGCTTTCTGGAAAGAAACTGATTTTGTAAGAACGCTAGTTCAGTGGCAACCTACTGAAAGGAAGCAAAATAAGTCCCAAGGATTACTTTCAAACAACAACGCTTCTCAAAAAATCCCAGGGACAACATCGTACAACTGACCTGTCCATATCAATTTTTGATCTTCCAAAACATACTTCAAGATATGCTTCCCATTCCTGCCCTATAAAAATATCCCCTTCCTGATTCAAATAACGCAGCTTATAACAATGAAAGCATCGTTATCTTCAGCCTGGGCTTTGATGGATGTCTGAATGCTTTATGTGGCATGTTCTACTTAAGATGGGGGAAAACTTGCTAAAGCCAGCTCAGTTCCAGCATGCAAGGAATATTTCTTTAGTCTGGGTGTCAGCCACCTGTGGCTCTTTGGGCCCCTCTGCTGTGGCTCCTTGTTTGGTGATCCCAACAATGCCTGGCCCTGACCCTGACCCTCCCTTTCCAGTCACTCCTCACCTGGCCTGAGAGGGCAAAACACAAGAAATAGAAATGAGAGGGAGAGAGACCCATTTCCCACAAAGAACACCGGGAGCCACAAAACCTAGGTAGGCGTGGTGGGGGTGGAAGGGTCATGTGACTGGGTGGGAGGGACATTGAGTTGGCCACGCCTACCCAGGTTTTGAGGCTCCCGGTGTTTTCTGTCAGAGACGAGTCCAAATGGCTCTTTGAGTGTTTAAGGTGGCAGACCCCTGCTGTAGTTCCTCGTTACCTTGTCTTGATCAGCAGAGAGTCGCTTTCCGTCGGTCCTTCAGCTAGTTTCCCATTTATATTTGAGAGGAAGGGAGGAAGAATAATTGCTAGCTAAGGAGGTGTCATGAATGAACGTGGACGCGCGTTTTCCCTTCCAGGATCTAAACAGAAACCCCCTCTTGGAGGAAGAGGTGAATGGGAAGGGTTCCATTTGGGAGAACAAAGCAGATATTTTATGTTTTAAACATATCTGCTCTCAGTTAAAGGAGGTTAACCACTCCGAGGCAGTTTCCCTTCAAGCATAGAGAATCTGGCATTTGGAACGATGGGTAAAGGGAAATAGAGTGGAATCCAGCCTGGAGTTTCTGTTGAGGGAGTTGAAATTAATTTCCTCCGACAGCAGAGCTAAAATCAGCCTCTGTGTGTTTCACAGCTGAGGGTCAGAACAAAGTGCTCCACGTTCCATTGTGGTTCCAAGGATTTCCTGGGGATGGAGGCTGAGTTTGAATCTCATGTAGTGCATATTTGGGTGTGGGTGTGTGGGTGTGTGCATGTACAAGGGTTTATCTTCTTGACTTGACTCCTTATGTGCAGAAAGTCGGGCTGTGATAGTTTGTATTGCTGTGCAAATTTGGCGGTCTCACATTGCCCGCGTAGGCAGGGGTGGGCTTCAACAATTTTAGCAAGGGGTTCTCTGCCTGGTGGGTTGGTGGGTGTGGCCAGGGTGGGCATGGCTTAGTTGGCCTCCAGAACTTCCAGGAGACCGGCTTTTTCACCCTTTCTGAGCCTCCATGTGTGCCCTGCACTTACCTGCATCCAAAACTGGCTGGGGGAGGCCAACTAGGCCACACCCACTAAACTGCACAGAATCTTAGCTAGAGGTTCTCCTGAACCCCTGCGAACGCCCAGCAGCCCACCCCTGCTTGTAGGCTGATAGTCTTAAGGAGCAATGCGCCCCACTGTTGTTGACCTGTTTTTCACAACATATAGAGACAACTTTAGGAAGCTGAAAATGCATGGTGACTTATAAATGTATTATGAAATGCTGAGGCTCCATAGCAACCCTGGAAAGGACTCATGTCCCTGAACATGAATACTCCTGCTATCATTATCCGTGGCCCACATTTGTTCTGCCCCCTTTCAAAAGCAGGTTTATAGGGTGGCCTGCATCACAGGGGACAGCAATCATTCCAGAGATGAATTATGCCCTTTAAAATTAGTGCTTCCTTGGTGGTACAAGTAATTTGCCCTGCCAGTCACTTCAATGACAAGTCAACCCTCAGTTTAATAGACAAATGAGGTGAAAAGATATCTGTTAAAGCAGAATGTATATTAAAACTGAAAGGAGGTTTGCTCATGTGCCAAATAGCAAATGAAATTTCACACATGCATATTTTATATATGTTATGCATCCTTAAAATAATGAATAGGAAGTTGTACAGGCATAGGAAAATAAAGTATATAGAAACTTTTCCCCTCTTGCATCTAGAGTTCAGGAAATTGACATCTTTTAAATCGAGAATTTATTGAATTGGAGAGGGAAGAACTAATTATTAATTAATTAGTTATTAGTAATTATTAATTATTTTTTCCATGCAACGTTTCCTTCACTATGTAAATCTACCTTCATCGTCACCTTTGCTTCAAACAACAACCCATCCTGAAACCCTTAACAGTTGTATTGAGGAATACAAGATTATTGACTTTGGAAGGATATGATTTACAATTGGGGTGGCATGCTTTCCTGTGGTATGGTAAAAATAAGATACATGGATATTTTCAGAGACATTATATAAGGAATGCACTAATGTAGGCATGGGAGAAAACCAAAGAATATTTTGAGGATACCAATCTGGCTTTCAACAATAGAAGCACTGACCCATCCAAATATAATTAATATGGGCAATATTGTTAGATATAAGGACATTTTGAATGAAAAAAAAGGGAACTTAAAACAAAAGAAGAAATGAGTAAGCTGTCAAGCATCCAGACAGTATCCATGATATCCATCACTCCGAGACTGGAACTGATATAACATGGTATTCACAATCGCAGATACAGTCTAGATATGAGAAAGATGTTAAAGCGCAGGGTTTGTACAAAGAATTAACAGAGCTAGATAAAATCCCAACAGGAACAGAAGAAAGGCTAATAAAGAAATTGTATAGTTATTTACTGGGTATAAAGCTGGTAGACAAACAAGTAAAGAAGACAACGATAGCTTGGGTGAAAAACTTTGGTTATACAGTTTTTTCTTAGATGAAAGGATTTTAAAAACATTTTCATTATTTTTCAGTGTTGGCTATATCCAGACAACTTGTTTAACAACAGTTGGTCCCATTTTGTGTGTGTCAGACGCAACCAGAAACTAAAGATAAAACCTGGGTTTCCAAATACACTTGATTGAATTGTGGCTGGCTAATTTGTGAACATAATCATGTCAACTGGAACACACTGCGTACCTATTTTCTACCCCATTAAGAAAGAATCTGTGACTGGAAAAACACAGGGCAAAAGCTCCTAATCCTAATTCAACACCTGAAGCATGAATATTAATATCTCAGTAGCCTGGTATTTGAGGGGCTGCCACAAAAATGAGGGGATCAAGTTATTTTCCAAAGTATCAGAGGGCAGGATAAGAAACAATGGATGGAAACTAATCAAGAAGAGAAGCAATCTGGAATTAAGGAGAAACTTCCTAACTGGGAGGACAATCAACCAGTGGAACAGCTTCCCACCAGAAGTTGTGGGTGGTTCATCACTGGAGGCTTTTGAGAACAAACTGGACAGCCACTTGCCTGAAATGGTAGGGTCATCTGCTTGAGCAAGGGGCTGGACTAGAAGACCTCCAAGCTCCTTCCAGCTTTTTCCTATTCTAACTTTATCAGGAACATCAGGGCTACAAGTTGGCCGTGGTCCATTGGCTGTGGCAAGTTGGCTGTGGCAAGTTATCCCATTCTGACCAACAGATGACCTTCAGCACTGATGGTCACTAGATATATTTGCCAGATTCCTGCCTCTCTTCTTCCCTTTTTCTCCAGTACTTCTGTTTAACAGACAACAGCTTTTCTGGTCTGGTTGAGAACGTCAGTAAAGATAGCTAAGTATTTATATCTAAGAGAGTGCTTGCACAACACTCTTATGCTTAGCGTGATCATTGTAGAAGAACAGGAGAACTGGGTCAAATGTCCTTGCCAATTAACTTGGAAAGGATTACATTTAGTCCCAAACTGACCTTTTTTGGTGGTTAAATTAGCATGTCTGGCATTCTCTATCTTCTAAATAATGGACTACAGAGTTAATTAATTCTGTGATTGGGAAATTGTCCTGAAGAGGCCTCTAGGCCTTCTATCTCTGGGTGATTTCTGCCCTCCCAGTCTCTCTCTCACACACAACCCATAGTTGTATGGTGACTTGAGGAAGGTGAGTTACGACTCCATAACTTCACTGTAGATTTTTATTTTATTTTCATTCTGTGTCAGCTCTCGACACCAGTTTTCTTCAGCCTTGGCTACTTGAAGACATGTCGACTTCAACTCCCAGAATTCCTCAGCCAGCACAGGAATCCTGGGAGTTGAAGTCCAACACCTCTTCAAGTTGTCAAGGCTGAGAAAGCCCGCTCTACATTCTGGAGAGATGGAGATCAAATTAGGGAGTAGGAAACGAGAGCCTCCAGCATCTGTTGTTAAAAGACTGTAAACTTGGCTGTGGATTGATTGATGTGGACATCTCGGTGCAGGGAGTGGAGGCAGCAACCTGAGGGAACAGATGTTTCTCTCAGCATAATGCAAACGGGTCAAAAGTGAATGGAAGAAATAACCATCTGGATTCCAGCAAATCATGGCATGTTCAGGACCTTGGAGAGCTCCACACGCGGAGTTACAAACTGAATTAGCTGCTAATATTATAAGAGGTGTTTTTTGCGTCTCTTTGTGAACTATTAAAGTTTTACGGTTGGCTAAGCCAAGGCATTTTTAGCTCCGTTCAGCCTGCTGCTGCTTCTAAATTTACAGATTCTCTGGCCCCTCACAGCTTGGCACAGTTAAGACAATGCAGAAGCTCCAGGAAGGTCATCTTCTGAGTCTTAACTATGGCAGGTCTCTGATAGAGATCCTGGCTCGCGCATGAAGACAGATGTCAGTGGCTTTCTCTCCATTTTGAGATATTTCATGATATTCAAGGACTTTATCAGGGGCTTTGCTGAGATCTTGACCCTGAAGCCATGACAGCATTTGAGTAAGAAGAAGCATGGGGTCAATGATTTAAAAAAGAGGACCAGAACAAGCCTTCCATTTTAGGCACAGAAGCTGGTTGGGTGATTTTGGACCAATCACTAGGAGCTGGGGAGTTCTAATCCTGCCTTAGGCATGAAAGCCAAGCTGGGTAACTTTGGGCCAATCATCATGTGACTGAGAGTTCTAGTCTCACTTCAGGCTGGGAGCCCAGCTAGGTGATTTTGAACCATTCACCAGCAGATAGTGAGTTCTAGATCTGCCTTAGACATGAAAGCTGTCTAGGTGACTTTGGATCAGTCCCTCTGTCTCTGCTCAACCCATCTCACAGGATTGTTATGGAGAAAACAAGAGGAGGAAGGAGCATTCTTGTGTTCACTACTTTTAGTTACTTATAAAGTAACAGAGGTGGGATAAAAAGGGTAAAGGTAAAGGTTCCCCTCACACAGACTTGCTAGTCATTTCTGGCTCTAGGGGGCGCTGCTCATCTCCATTACAAAGCCAAAGAGCCAGCGCTATCCAAAGACATCTCCATGGTCATGTGGCCGGCATGACTAAACGCCAAAGGTGCACGGAACACTGTAACCTTCCCACCAAAGTGGTCCCTATGTTTCTACTTGCATTTTTACATGCTTTTGTACTGCTAGGTTGGCAGAAGCTGGGACAAGTAACAGGAGCTCACTCTATTAGGCAGTGCTAGGGATTCAAACCGCTGAACTGCCAACCTTTCTGACTTGACAAGCTCAGCATCTTAGCCACTGAGCCACCGCATCCCTAGAGTGGGATAAAGCTCTAATACTAAAAAAAAATATATAAGTAAATAATCTTCTCCAGTGTGTTGGCAGAAGCATAAGCCAACCCTGCCTTCTTAGAAAGACCACAAAAGTGATGTTCTCCATTGCTTGTCAATTATTATTTTTATTTTTTTTGAAGGAGAAGTAATAAAGATGGTAGAGATGAGATTTCCCCCAGCAATTTATTTTGAATGAACAGATGGTCATGAATTTGATTCACCCCAGTCTTGGGCAATGATCCAGATAGCAACCTGTTTTCCATTACTGACACCGTCCCCATCATTCTAAGGCGATGACAGGCGTCAGAATTGAAATGCTGTAGGTCAGGCTTTCCGCTTGCTTCGTATGTGTGCCCTGAATTCTCACCATTCAATTTTTCCCAGCAAAATGTAGACAAGGCAAATAACACCCATTTCCGTGTCTCTTTTCCAAAGCAAAGAACCAGCCGCCTTCCATTTGGATCACAGGGGATTTTTAACCCTGACAATTTGCCCTCGTTCCTTTTGGGCCATATTAACATTTACGAAGGAAGTGTGCTATTAATTGCAATCAATAGCAGATGCCAATATTCAGCCTGATTTTTTTGCCACTCTTTTGTCCTGACATGACGGAGAAGGGAAGGCATTTGCGTCTCTTTGAAAAATGGGATCAAGTTTGTATTCTTGGCCTTGACGAGGGAATCTCTCTTTTTTTTCCCTTCCTTTTTTTCTCCTGTAAGCTCCTTTTCTGTCATGAACTTCAGATGGTTTAGTCCTCATGGGTCTGCCTACATTGGCTTTGTAATGGACCAATTAGGCCTGGCCTGATCAAATTTCACCCGGTCCTTAAACTTGACCACATAGAATAGAATAACAGAATTGGAAGGGACCTTGGAAGACTTCTAGTCCAACCCCCTTTTCAGGCAAGACACCTACACCACTTCAGACAAATGGTTATCAAAGCTCTTCTTAAAAACTTCCAGTGTTGGAGCATTTACAACCTCTGGTGGCAAGTTGTTCCACTGATTAAATGTTCTCACTATCAGGAAATTCCTCCTTAGTTCTAGGTTGCTTCTCTCCTTGATTAGTTTCCACCCATTGCTTCTTGTCCTGCCTTCAGGTGTTTTGGAGAAGAGCTTGACTCCCTCTTCTTTGGGGCAGCCCCTGAGATATTGAAAGACTGCTATCATGTCACCCCTAGACCTTCTCTTCATCAAACTAGACATACCCAATTCCAGCAACTGTTGTACTTTTCTGTGAAATTGGTTCCCTCTAGAAAAGAAAGCTCTGGGGTCAAGATTGGTTGCTAGTTCATGCTGAGATCATGCCTCGGCGTCACACACTTGAGAGTCAAGCAAGCTTTTTTGCCTCTAGCAGTTGCTATTTTGTGAGGGAAATTGTGACATTTTTCTCAACTTTACAAATGGAGAAAATGTTTCTTCCTAACAGAGATAGCACCAAGAAAAAGATCATTTCCATTGCAAACACAGCCTGGGAGAATAAAAAAGGGATAGAGCAATTCACAGCCCCATTCATAATTTCAAAGTTCATTGCAAGTGATGGCCTTCTAGCAACATTCTATCCATATACCCCAAGAATAAGCCCTCACTCCAGTATATTCCTTATCTCAGGAATGGGTTTTGAAGTGGCGGATTCCATCCTGGGTCAGGATTAGGTATCTACTTGCCCTTCTCAATAATTAGTAAAGTATGATTGGCCCAATCTTCAAATCTTGCAAAACTTCAGCAGCTTCTTGCATGACAGTTGACTATCTTGATTAGTGTTGGCCTCTGTGTCCTCACCGTGATTTGGCAACTTCACCCAAGCTTGTCTGAAAGAACAGTTCCTAATTGTTGATCATTTTTCCATTTTTCCCTAGGTTAAATTTAATTGGAGTAGTCTAGATAGGTTGCACAAGCTCAATATCTAAGGATACTTTTTGCTACTATTTGCCTTACATGATATAGGAGCCACCAACCACCTCATGTGATACTTTTGATGGAAATGTACTGCCAGAAATAACTTCTGGAAGCCACCACACTTCCTTTTTAAGAAAGTTAAGAAAGACACACCATAAACAGAATCTTTAGTGCAGTAGCTTGAGTTCAGTAAGATTGGGTCTTGTGTCTTTAAAATCAGAGGAAAAATTTCAGAGGCATGTGCACAACTGACATTTCCAAGCATGGAGAATTTCTGTTTCTTCCCAAAACATGTTGATTCTACCTTTCTAGAGGTAGTTCATGATATTCTAGTGATACCTTAAGGCCAGATTTATTGAGAATGTCATAGAATATTTCCTGTTTCTGAAAGTTGATAACCATTTTTGGAATGGCCCGTTTGGCCTGTCCCTGAAGGAAAAAAGAAAGTTCTACCATCTTCCAACCATGAGTTTTGCACACAATTCTTAAAACTCTTAATTAAATAAATAACTAGAAATTGGGAAGAGTGTTGGTTGCTTTCCTGGTTCCTTTAAAACTCACAAATTGTTCCTTTGGCTAGTTTGTTTGCTTATTTGAACCAGAAGCATTAAAATGAGGCATACCATATGATATAAAATATAAAATACAAGATTAAAGTGTGCACCAGTTAAACAGATCTTGCCTAGGAACTAGCAACATTAATTGCATTCTGTCACATTGCTATGAGGTCTTCAAGCATACACTGATCAGGACACAAAGAGCAGGTTATACATACGTGTTGTTGTCTGCTTGGCTAGTGACTGAAGTGATGAAATTGTTCATATCTGTCAGACCTGCCACAGTCTGATCTCCCAGGAAAGAAAAACCCTCGACTCCAATTAGCTGAAGTGATAGGTTCTTTTATTAAAAGAAGTTGGTTGCAGTAAAATCAGTCTGGAACTGAGTTTCCTGGGCAAAATAGATGCAAAATGTTTTCCCACATCTCAGCCCTCTCCCTCTCCCTGTGACCAGTCCACCTTCAACCAATGAAGATTCAGCTGGGTGTTTTGAGAACACTGAGATGCTGGGGTTATCCACATTCTTTCTCAGGGTTCATGGCCTTGGACGCTGGCACAAACGGGTTCCGACCTTCCCTGTTCTTTGCCAGGCTGTCATTCTCCCTTTCCCTGTTTCCCATCAGCTAGACATCTAGGTTTATTGCCCACTGGTTTCCCCTATACCCTCCCCCCCACAGCCTTTGATGGCAGGATGCCAGTGAGGCACCAGGCCAAAGATGGCCGACCTGACAACATCCATAACTGTCTACCCTCCACTGCAACATTCACCCGATCAGGATTGGGAAGCAGAAATCAAGTAGAGGATCAACTAATGGGTTAAGTTGGAAGCTGGGAAGTATCACAGCAGGAAATCCAGCCAATGCCCGCAGGAAGTCAGTCACGTGCTGCTTCAGTGTTCTACTTTTGGGAGAGCAACCACGAGATAATGGTAATGACATTGCCCGAAACAACTACGCTTTCATATCTTCTTCTTCTTTTTTTCTGCCCCCAACTTACTGTACCCTTTATATAACTGGGCTGAATAAGTCACATGAATAGGTACTTGTTAGAAGAAAATATAGCACTTTTAATTAAGGACACAGTGTGCAGCCAGCAAAGTACATTAGCTGATTAAAACCCTTTCTGGTCAGTCCAAATCTAACGGCAATTAAAAGGCCGTTAGATGACTTTTTAAAGACATAAAGGAGATTTTGATAAGAATTCTGGCTCAAATTACATGTGAGCAGTCGTTTTTGAGCATTTTTTTCCTCCCTGGTTGGTCAGATTGTTCTGAAAAGTGTGTTTGTTTTTATTGAAGGGTTTTTTAAAAAAAACCAAATCGCAACCATACCCATTTGAAGAAAAAAGAAAGTTTAGAAAAATGATCAGTCAAGAAGGAAGGAAGGAAGGAAGGAAGGAAGGAAGGAAGGAAGGAAGGAAGGAAGGAAGGAAGGAAGGAAGGAAGGAAGGAAGGGGAAAGGAAGATATGAAAGAGCAGCTTCAAATCTTTACACCATTTATAAAGGAATTTATATTTTATCCTTTCTCTCTAAGATTGTCTCATGGCTCCCTTCTTTCCAAAGTCTATCCTTTCTAATTCTAACCATCAAACCCATAAATGACAAGTTCTTTTTTTTTTCATTTTTAGTTTTTTAAAAAAACCCATAACTTGTAGTTATTGACTTTTCCTTAATCAAACAAGTCAAGGGTGCCATCTTTGCAAATTCTATGCAAACAGGAAGAGGAAGATGTGTTGGGTAGGTTTGATGTCTTAAGTTCTTTGTAAAAACAAAAGAGTAAAGGCAGGATATAAATAAATAATAAATGAATAAATTAACAATCTCTCTCTCACTCTCTCCCCCCCTCTTTCTCCCCCTCTCTCCCTCCCTCTCTCTCTTTCTCCCTCTCTCCCACTCCTTCTCCCTCTCTCCCTCTCCTTCTCTCCCTCTCTCCCTCCCCTTCTCTCCCTCTCTCTCTCCCTCTCAGAGATCCAAAATTGCGGTCTATGAGAAAATGTGGTCGTACATGAAGTCGGCAGAGCCCTCGGTGTTTGCCAAAACCACGGCCGACGGGGTGGCCCGCGTGAGGAAATCAAAGGGAAAGTTTGCATTCCTGCTCGAATCCACCATGAATGAGTACATTGAACAGCGAAAGCCCTGTGACACAATGAAAGTTGGTGGGAACCTGGATTCCAAAGGCTATGGTGTAGCAACTCCTAAAGGCTCAGCATTAAGGTGGGTGGAATAATATAACAATCTCCATGTTGTTATAGTATTCCACCTACCCTGATGTATTGTGTTGTCTTTTTTTTTTCTTTCTTTCTTGTGGATTTGAGGTAAACATAAACAGTATTTTTTTTAATAACAAAAACAAAAAACCAAAATCTTAAAAAAACAGTATTCCACGGAGTTAAATACGATGGTAAAATTACAGTTTTGTTGACTTGAATGCATCCATATATTATATTTCCCCACCCCCCCACATCAAATGTTCTCTCCATGTTGTCCCTCCGGATGGTTGCTGTTTGTTTATTTGTTTGTTTGTTTAATTTGACTGTCCGGCGACTCTTTTTTTCCCCTCTCAATTGAAACGGTCAAAGCCCGAGTTTAAAACCGCCCTATGTGATGAATCTTAAATTGCATGCGGTGGTGTTCTCGTTGTGTTTTTCCTTTTTTTTTTTCCTCCCCTCCTTTTTTCCCCCCTTCCTTTCTTTCTCTCTCTGAAGACAATCTCCCCCCATCCTCTACACCTCAGGGTTTTTCAGCAAATGTTTGTATCCTTCCAATTTCACCCCGCCATTTGCTGTAACCAATCCACGCTCTCTAGCGCCACCTCCCTGTGGGGGGGTAAAAATGACACCCCGCTTTTAAAAACCCCTAAACCGAAGCACTTTAAAAAACAGAATCCACCGAACCCCCGCAAAAAATGTTTTTAAAAAAAGACCAAACCAAAGATTTTTTTTTTTCCTTCTTCTTCTTTCTGGCCAATTTGTCCTTCTGCTCCTTTCCTTCTGCGTTTGAACACCTTTAACCGAGCATCGCTGCTATATTCTTACGAGTTATGTTTTATCGTTTCAAGAAATGCTGTAAACCTGGCAGTATTAAAACTGAATGAGCAAGGCCTGTTGGACAAATTGAAAAACAAATGGTGGTACGACAAAGGAGAGTGCGGCAGCGGGGGCGGTGACTCCAAGGTCAGCCTCAATGTCACCACAATCGGGTACCTTAGTCAAGAGTATTCGGCAAAGCTGTTATTTGATGAATCGGGGAGGGTGGATGGGGGCGAAGAACTTTGTCATGGAGACCGTCTTGAACCCAATCAAGGTCAGGTCCCTCACTTGCCTTGTAGCTTCTTCCATCGGACAGTCTCCTCTCCTTTCTCCTCTCTTTTATTGAACTAACAGAGAGAACTTGCCCTACTGGGTTGGCCTTGGCTGGTCGAGACCCACAGTATGGACCTTAATAGCAATAGCAACAGCACTTAGGCTTATATACCCCTTCATAGTGTTTTACAGCCCTCTCTAAGCTATTTACAGAGTCAGCCTATTGCCCCCCAAACAATCTGGGTTCTCATTTTACCCACCTCGGAAAGGTGGAAGGCTGAGTCAACCTTGAACCAGTGAGAATCGAACTCCAGGCAGCGGGCAGAATTAGCAATAGCAACAGCACTTAGACTTATATACCCCTTCATAGTGTTTTGCAGTCCTCTCTGGGTGGTTTACAGAGTCAGCATATCTGGGTCCTCTTGGAAGGATAGAAATTTGAGTCAACCTTAAGCCGGTCAGGATCGAACTCCTGATGGTGGGCAGAGTTAGCCTTCAATAGCCAACAGTAACAATAGCAATAGCACTTAGACTTATATAACACTCTGTCATGGTTTACAGTCCTCTCTAAGTGGTTTACAAGGTCAGCATCTTGCCCCCCCAATAATCTGAGTCCTCATTTTACTGACCTAATCACTGTGCCATGACAGCTCTTACGAACCCTTTAAAAGTTCCTCAACCACAGCAAAAGGGTTGATAGGTATCTATTTATTTCAGTACAGACTGCCCAATTCCAATGGACTCTGGGCAGTTTAAAAAAATTGGAGAAAAACAAACAAACAAACCATGAAAGCAACATAAAACGTTAAATCAGACAGACAGTCCGGACTAAAATAATCTAAGTGCCAAAAATCAACTGAACAAAATGGCCTTAAATGAATGAGAAGGATTGGCCCCAGGATTAGATTCACAGCTACATTTTCAAGGTTTTCTGGAGGCCCAGAAGAGAGGGTGCCATGCTTATCTCATGTGTGTGTGTGTGTGTGTGCTGTTTATGGGGTGCCATCATAGAGAAGGTATGTTCTCTTGGTCCTACAAGATGTCAATAATTAATGAAAGAGGCCTGGACAGAAATGATTGGAGATTAGTGGTCTCTCAGATATTCGGGCCTTATGCCATATAGGGATTCGAACATGATGACTCTTCCATCCCATATTTAATTAGTCTTTTCTCCCTCTCTTATCACGTTAACTATGGTTGTGTGACAACTGTTGAAATTTCTGGAATTAAGACATTTGAGGGCCTCAGAGTTGCCTCAGGGGGTTGGAAAATTAAAGATGGCGGCGACAATAGAGGAATCAAAGGCCAGCCCCTTAGTGCATGCGTGCAACATTGACATATACAAAAGGCAGGAATTTGGTAGCACGGTTGTGATTTCTCTCTTGCCTTTTTTTAACACTCGGATGATCTAAGGTAGCCTCTCCTCTTGTTCCTTCCCAATGGGTTGAGTTACATTTTTTTGTCATCACCAACCACCAGCCTCACGCTGGTTGGGAATTTCCCAACCTTTTTTTGATGGTTCCAGGTGAGGGTCATGACTGAATTTTTCTCTGCTTCACAGGGGAGCCAAACAAGAGCCCCCAGGAGCCCTCAAAAGCTTGAGTCTGTCGTCCACTGATATGTAACTTCTGCCACTTCTTGTCCAATCTAAAAACCCTGCTGGCATAAAAAGAGCCTTAATAGAATTAATTCCATTCATTGAAAGTTAATGCTACAAAAGACTCCGTTACATTTTTGAAGATTGCAACGGGAGGGAAGGAAAACAAGAAATAACAACCAACTTCCTTTTTTTCCCCTCCCCTAAGAAAAGAAAGTGTAAGCACTTTCTGGAGTGAAGCAACCTACTTACGGCAAAATTATTGATAGCAATAAAACCGCGCAAGGAAGTTAACGTGGTTCCCGCATGGATCTCTTCATAAAGAGGGACTTTTATCAGCGAGCCTGGTAAAGCCATTTCCTTTAATCATATCTGGATAACTACAACAAGTGTAACGTGATTAAAACCAAGGAATTTCCTTCTGTTTGCTAGGAAGAAAATCCAACGGGGAGGGAAAGGATAAATATCAGTATCCATTGGCACTTGAAGAAATAGTCTTTCTAGCTTAATCTTTAATGTAGTGGTTCCTATGCGACTAAGCGAAATATTTCCAGCTGTCTCGTTCTTTGCTCTATACAGGTAGATAATAATAAGAGCTTTTCTCTCCTTATTCGGTCACTCCAGATTGCTCTTGCTTGTTTGTTTTGGCTGTGTCAAGCTGCTTTTAAGAATGGACAGCCTCGTTTCCAGACTTAAAGCTCAAATCATCCAGGCTGCCTCCCCTGGAAATACAATATGGGTCATGCTGCTCTAGTCTCATCAAAGGAGTCAGAGTGGCCCATTACAGTTGTGTAGGGAGATGGCAATATCTCTTCTTTCCTTTGTCTTTACTGTCTCCTGTAAAAAAACAAAAAGCAACCCCCCATCCCTCCTGTTCTCTCAATGGATTGCAAAAGATTCATGTTCCTCTTTGAACAGTACCTGTAATTTTTGCTCAAGGTAGCTTCATTTAGTCAGTTGTGATTTTATATCATTTCCTTTGCTGGGCTGCAATGTCTTCACATCCCTGACTTCAAAAGCATTAATTCCCAACCTTTAAGTAAGACAACTCAGTTACAAATATTCAAGAGAGATTTCTTAGGCAAGGAAGGTTAGATTTGTCATTTCTTTTCCTTTTTCTCGGTGAAAACTGTTTATCCTTGGAGGAATAGCTCTCGGACAGAGAGACAGTAATCTAGCTAGCCATTTTTTTTTTCTGGAGGAACAATGCAAGCTTACATAGAAATTCTCACGTGTATAAATAATCTTGCAGACAAACATGTCACGGTGTCTTCCAGTTATTTTGGACTACAGTTCTTGTAAGCGGTTCCCACTGGCCAAGATGACTCAGTCAAATGGAAATTGAAGGCCATAATACCTGGAGGCAGGCTGGATTGTTCCACACTGAGCTATTTATATACGGTACCATTTGCTTTTATTTAACTTGCTTCATGCAGTTCTTCTGTTTGTGGCATTTTGAGCTGGTGTCTACAGTCTGATGTGAACATTCGGTTAAAAAGTAGACTATGGATAAAAAAAATAAATAAATAACATGTAACTTGCCCTTATGCTGATGATGCCACCTAGCTTGGTAATGAAATGACTAAGAGAAGACAAACACAAGAAGCCAACAATTCAATTCTGAGTTGTGTGTATTCTCACCCAGCTCCCCAAACATAACAAACCTTTTGTAATTAATCAACAATTCCTTTATTAGGAATGCCAGCAGCCCCAGCAAAATGTGTTTTTCTCTCAATGTAAGCTAACAAGTCCAGCCAGATGGAAAATGAATAGCTGTCTGCCACAGCTATTCATCTCTGCCCCCTGCCTTTTATCCCCAGAGCTAGGGTGGGGCTTTGGTAGAAGCGGTGGCTCTTCCATCCCAGGGACCAGCCCATAGATTTCCACCACTCTCCTCTCCTCTGCCTTCTGTGCATTCATGCGTCAGGCACTGGACCCAGCTGTTCCTCCTCTTCCTCATCAGTCACCTCCAGACCTGGCT
>NW_020769328.1:1597886-1630196 GCF_900518735.1 Pseudonaja textilis
GAAATGCAAGAGCCAAAGACAGAGGCCTGATGATGATGAATGAGACTTCATCGAAACGTTGCCTAGACACTTTGAATCTTACGCGGGAGAAAACCCGAACAACCAAAGATCCATATATATATATATATATATATATATAATTTAAATAGTTGTCTGCATCTATCTGAAAAGTCTTCGCTCATTCAAGCAGATTAAAGAACATTCTCCCTGGAGCATATCAGGCACCGGAGGAGAGATTAAAAAAAAATTGCTTAGTCAAATCAAATGTCACTTATGCAAAAGGATAAACTGGGACACAAAAGAAACCTTTTAGGAGTAATCAGGTCATCTGTATGATTCAGAGAACCAAGAAACTGTGCTTAGGAAACCACCTTGTTGTAAAAAAGGCATAATATGGCTAGTGGCTTTTGACTTAAAAGTGCTTGCATGTTTGTTAAGCAAGGTATACATTCAGTAATAAGTGAGTAGGTGGGTCTTTAGCACTCTCTGAAGATTGGTTGTTCTCTTGCAGACCCAAAGGTGCTTTTTTCAAGAGGCAACTGGACTTTCTTTGTTTTCTTTGAAGACATTTCACTTCTCCTCCAAGAAGCTCAAAGCTGAAGAAGCTTCTTGGAGGAGAAGTGAAACGTCTTCAAAGAAAAAAACAGAAAGTCCAGTTGCCTCTTGAAAAAAAAGCACCTTTGGGACAACCGTGATCTGGAGGACTGAGAATTTCCATAGACATTTCTCTTGCAGACGTTTCATTACCCAACTAGGTAACATCATCAGTGCCAGAAGGGTGCTAGGAATTAGCATGTTTGGTGAACCGAGTTAATTGATTGATTCAGCAACCATTAGTAAAGCAAGCCAGGACCTATAGCTTGCATGAACTAGGCCTAGGATTCTTCCTTTGGAGGCATCCTACACATTTCATGCCTTTTTCTCTTAGCAAATAAGTCTGTCAAATTTACTCAGTCGAAATTCCCAGAACCTTGGATCGATTAGAAGTTCTAACTTGATACTGCTGGAGTAGAACATTAAATATATCTCAATGCCTGATTGATCCCTACCATTCCTGGTGCCAACTGATCTTTCTTTCTTTGGCTAAGAATGGGAGGTACATATGCACCTCATATATTACGGATACATTTCTCGCTCTCCCTCCATAATTCCCAAGGTATTTAGAATCAGAATCTTAGGGCTGTAAGGGAAGGGAATTGAGGTCCACCAGTCTTGAAATTGCAAAGGTTGAACATTCCAATCGAGGTCCTTCACCTCTGAGTGAGGAACAAAAGGTGCTTTAGAAAGACTCAAAGATCAGAAGGTTGCCAACTCATCCGAACCATCCTTCTGCTGAATTGTAAAAACTTGGAAGACCGATTAAATAATTGGCCCATAAGTGCAAATCCTCTATGTGATTTTCACTTGGAAGTGCCAGCTTCCCTGAACATGAACCATGTTGGTGTGTGGAATGTTGACTATTCTACTGTTGTGGACTGTCAACCACTGGCCCCTCCAGCAGCCGAATCAGAAGAGGAGGAGGAGGAGGAGGAGGAGAAAAGGAGACGTGGGAATCAGGACAATTTGAGAGCTCCAAGGAGGAAGAGAGAATAGAGCTGAGAGAGAGAGAGAGAGAGAGACAGAGAGACAGAGAGACAGAGAGAGAGAGAGAGAGAGAGATGGAGCCTGGGTTGTCCGTCAGCCCTTAGATAGAGAGTCAACAGCTCCCGGGTCTGGAGGTGGCTGATGAGGAAGAGGAGGAACAGCTGGGTCCAGTGCCTGACACACAGATGCACAGAAAGCAGAGAGGAGAGCAGTGGAAATCTATGGGCTGGTCTTTGGGAAGGAAGAGCTGCCGCTGCTAGCGAAACCCCACCCTAGCTTTGCGGATAAAAAGTAGGGTCAGAGATGAATAGATGTGGCAGACAACTATTCATCTCACTGCCGGTTGGATTTGTTAACCTGCAGTGAGACAAACTTTTTGCCGGGGCACAAAGTTGGTGCTCCTAATGAAGGAATCTTCAGAGGGTTTGTCATGTTTGTGGAGCTGGGTCAGAACATCTACAGAATTCCTCACCATCTGGTAAACTGTCATTCCTAAGAGGAGTTAACTTTTTCCTTCTAGTCTGGAAAAAAAATCTTCTTTTTTTCTGAGCCATCATGAATAATGGATGCACACCTGGTCATGTACACCTGGCCATTCTTTTTTTTTTTCCATTTCAGTGTTTCCTCCTTTTCTCTTGGGCAATTGAAAAAGGTTTTACCTGCAAGCTTGTTATTTTTTTTGCTGTACACTACAGATCCGAAGTCAGAAATTTTACAGTCTTAATGGGCTGAAGAATCACTGTCGATTTGCCAGCTTGCAGCACTCTTCACCTGATACATTTACTTAATTGTACAGAAAGCAATTGAGTACAATCGTAATTCTGTCCCTTCCTTGATATCAACACAAGTCAAATTGTCCAAGGAACTTTTGTGTTCTTTTGAAAAGTTTTTTCCCCCCTGAGAGGGAGATTGTGGAATATCCCAGATGAACCTCAATTGGCAGATGGAATGTTTAAATATTTTAATGTTCTTTTTCTGGACTGAAATAACGCATATTCAGCTACACGACAAAAGAAAGCCATCTATATTATATCTTTCAAAGGAATCTGGTTGGATCTCATCAAAGGCAATATAGTTTGCTCAAGAGCAATGCCTGCCAAGTTCCCTCTTTGTGCTGCAATACTGTTGAAATATTTCTGCAGAAGGAAGAGATCTGAAGTGGTTGCTGCATTGATGATATTTCTACCAAGCAAGTCAATGGAAATTCACCTTGACGTCTCAACATTTGCAGCCATGTCAGGACGGAGAATAACAGAACAGAATAACCAAATTATAGAATTGGGAGCGAACTTGGAGGCCTTATAGCCCAGCCCACTGCTCAAGAAGGAGACCCCATAGCACTCCAGACAAATGATGACTGATCAATCTCTCCTTAGAAACCTCCAGTGGTGAAGCACCTACAACTTCTGAAGGCAAGCCATTCCACTGATTAATTGTTCTCACTGTCAGGAAATTCCTCCTTAGCTGTAGGTTGCTTCTCTCCTTGATTGGTTTCCATTCATTGTTTCTTGTCCTGCCCTCTTGTCCTGTTGGAGAATAGATTGACTCCCTCTTCTTTGTGGCAGCCCCTCAAATACTGGAACCCTGCTATCTTGTCACCCCTAGTCCTCCTTTTCACTAGACTAGACATATCGAATTCCTGCAACCGTTCATCATACGTTTTAGCCTCCAGCACCCTATTTGTCTCTGTTGCTCTTCTCTGCACGCTTTCTAGAGTCTCAACATCTTTTTTTACAATTATGGTGTCCAAAACTGGGTGCAGGTTGATGAAGCAGATTTTGTGAGTCTGTTAATAAAATCCGTCATCTTATCTTGTTGGAACTTGACTATTGCACAATACCTTGACAATATCAAAATTGTGCTAGGATTTGTTTTGAAGATGAAGCAAACACTAGAGTGCAAAATCTGTCCGTAGATATTATTTACACTGGGAGAGAGAAGGAAAACACATTGGTGTTTTGTTTTTTTTAAAAAAATAAATGCTTAGTATGGATTCCTCTTACACCCTAGAGGCAAACAGATGCAAACTCCAGAAGGCTGGGGAAGAAGACAACGAATAACAGAACAAATTTAGTTGAAAAGTAAATTCAGCTGAGAAATGTGCAGTTCAGCCTTCCCGCTCCGGAGTTCCTGATAAGACTTGTGTAGATTTGCTGAAACTTTTAAGGAAGGATGAAAGATTTATAACACCTTGGAACTCTGTCTATTCCAGATTTATAGGATAATGGAATAATGGTGTTGGAAGGGATCTTGGCCGTCTTCTAGTGACCTAGTCCAACCCATGCTCAAGCAGAAGACCGTATATGATTTCAGACAAGTAGCTGTCCAATATCTTCTTAAATACCTCCAGTGATGAAGCACCCACATCTGGAGACAAACCATTCCACTGGTTAATTGTTCTGTCAGGAAATTTCTCCTTATTTCTAGATTGCCTCTCTCCTTGATTAGTTTCTATCCATTGTTTCTTGTCTTGCCTTCAGGTGCTGTAGATTGACCCTCTCTTCTTTCTAGCAGCCCCAAAAATATTGGATTTTTTTTTTTTAAAAAAAGAATACGTACAAGATTTGGAAACAAGATATTACAATAAAAGAGAAAGAGGAGAAGATGGATGGATAGATAGCAAGACATAACCATGTTTTCAGAAATGTTCAAGATTCCAAAGTTATCAAAGGTAGCCTCCATCCATGGTACCATCTTCCACAATTTTGTCTAGTTTTGTTTTACATCCATCTAAATGAGTAGCCATCCCACATCTTATCTCAGTAAATCCCACAGTTTAATCTTGCATTGTGTAAAAAGGAACTTCCTTGGTCTACATCCTTTAGAAAAGAAGATGTTTATCTGTAGTGCAAACTGAAGGACGAAGCAGATACCTTTGATCAGTCTGGTTCACCATTGTGAATTGTCATTCAGGAAGCTCAGAAACATGGGTGGCTGTGTCAGTTGCTTCTTGTTACTTACTAATGGCTTGTGCATCCTCCTGTATCCATCTGGCTTATTGCATATATAGATATAGATATGGATATGGATATGGATATAGATATAGATATAGATATAGATATAGATATAGATATAGATAAAATATGTGAGGTTTTGTGGTGTAACCTCCTGAGTTCCGTGACGTGATATTCTGAACGGGTGGCTGTGAACAACCTCAGGATGTTACAACACAGCCAACGACCCAGGAGATTACAGCATAAGACCCAGGATGTCAAAACAATAGAACTCAGAAGGTCATCACACAGCCCATTACCCAGGTCGTTACAACACAGGAGGCTGATAGACACACAGCCAATACCTCAGCCAGACAGGTTCTTAAGAAAAAGTCAGCCAATCTGCAAACATCAACTCCATCAACCAATCAAGAAATGACAACACAGCAATGTTTCAGCAGAATCTCATCTGCCATCATCAGGCTTCTGTATAGTGTTCGTCTGTGAGTCAGACTTTCACAGCCATTTCTGTTTTAAATTTGATGCTAGCCTACTGCTGTGCCAGAATGGTTTTTTCTTCATCCTGATTGGTTGGGAGTCTTGGTCTGTGTTTATTGGTCTTGGAGTTTGCTGTGTTCTGCTTGATTGGAGTTTCTAATATCTTCTGTCTGTTTTGTGGCTTTTTTTGTCTTGATTGTCTGGCAACATTGTGTTTCCTGTATTGGAGGCTTTTAGTGTGGCTTGGCTCTGAGTAAATGGATGGCTATCATTTATTAGGAAGCTAGGTTTCATCTGGGTGCCTGGTTGGGGTATGTTTGAGCTGGAGGTATCAGTGGGAGTCTGTTTAAGCCTGATGATGGCAGATGAGATTCTGCCGAAACGTTGCTACAACTTTAAAAGCACAACTACAATGACGTGGGAAAATACCCGAACGAAGCTGAATGCCATACATGTAAGTACCCGCGAAAACTTAAGAAAACATATAATCTAAATGTATGCACCCAAAAAAGGTACTCCATTGACACTACATTTGCAATGACCATGAGAACATCCAAGGCTAAATGGATCAAAAGCTATATTTACTTCTGAAAAAGAAAAGTAAAGAAATGTATTCCATTGCAAAGAAGGAATCTCATTTTAGGAACAAATATATTGATGGAAAATGGAACAGAACTATTTAGAAAAATGCTCTCATTCCTAACTCATCATCAAGGAAATGCAACTCTTCTATAGTTCATTTTTCTTACATTAAGAAAAGCACCAATGAGAAATCTTGCAGATACGAAGCTCTACGCCATTCGATTGAAAACTCGGCAGACTAATTGAGATTTCGTCTTTCGGGAGATTGAATGCTGATGAATGACTGCATTCAACTTCTGCCTTTGAAAACCTCTGCTGGTGAAAAGGAAGTGAATAAGCCATCAGCAGCCAATGTTTGCATTCTGAGCCCCCCTTCCTCCCTCCCCAGAAAGGATGGAAAGGCAAAACAACATCTGTTTCATAAGTATGCAGGCCATCCAAATGTCATCCAAAGTTGGCACCTTGATGCGACTTCAAATCATCTCTTCAAAGTTGCTGAACCCCACCATTCAGGAAGAATGAGGAAGGGGGAAAATGTTTTTCCTTGTGCTTAATTGAGAGCAAAACAAAAGGCAGAAGGTGCTCTGACCCAACTCCCCAAGCATGACAAGCCCTCTATAGTTGAAGCAATGATTCCTTTATTAGCCAGCAGCGCCAGGCAAAAAATCTCCCTCTCTCTCACAGCAGGTTAACAAGTCTCTCTGGCAGGGAGATTAATAGTTGTCTGCCACATCTATTCATCTTCGTCCCCTGCCATTTATCCCCAGAGCCAGGGTGGCGCTTCGCTAGCAGCAGTGGCTCTTCTGTCCCAAGGACCGGCTTAAAGATTTCCACTGCTCTCCTCTCCTCTGCCTTTTGTGTATCCGCACGTCAGGCACTGGACCCAGCTGTTCCTCTTCTTTCTCATCGGCCACCTCCAGACCTGGGGGCTGTTGACTCTCCATCTGAGGGCTGATGATGGTTCAGGATCCATCTCTGTCTCCCTGTCTGTCTGTCTCTCTGTCTGTCTGTCTTTCTGTCTGTCATCTGATTCCAGCTGTTGGAAGGGCTGGCATCCAACAGGCCAAAACAGAAGGTAAGAACAGCAAGGTATACCCACAAGCGTAGACCGGGATGGGTGAACAGCCCTCTTTGGATGCTCTCCCGCTGCTACGAAGTCTTTCATTAAATAATGTTTTGAAGTTAGTTCAGCAATGCCGTAACAAATGGACTGCAAAAGACTGTATTGGAACCTGACTCTGATATAACTGTCAGAGATGAAGATGAATTTTAAAAAGGAATAAAGGGATTTTTTTAAAAAAATAACAAAATTCAGCGTAAGGATTTTAGGTGAAGACTTTTCTGAATTAATCGGTTCTGTTTTTCTTAACTTTTTACTTCTGAAAACAACGATCAAAACAAGGAAGGTCTGAGCCCATTAGCAACATTGTTCAACACAACCGATGCTCTCATTTTCTCAAGTCTAACTCACCACTAATAGCATCTTCATATACAGGTAGTCCTCAACTTACAACTACAATTTGGAGCAGAGTTTTTGTTGCTGACTGAGATGGGTCAAATCGGTCATGCCTAATTTTTATGACCTATTTTACCATGGTTGCTAAGGGAATTCATAGCTTCCACCATTGACTTTGTTTCACAGATGTTGGCTGGGAAGGTCACACAAGTGGTGACCATGTGATCTCAGGACACTGCAAGCATCGTCAATGCATGCCAGTTGCCAGACACTCAAATTTTGATCCCAGGAAAAGGTTGCAACTATCATAATGGTGAGGTCCAGACGTAAGTCCCATTTTTCAGTGCTGTGGTAACTGTCAGGGCTCCGACTATACACCCCCATTCAAATCATAAGTCTCTAGCTGCATCTCTCAGAGTAAAAAAAAAAATATTTATTAGGAGTGACCATGTCAGCATTACCTGGGTGCAGACGACTCTAAGACACATCATTCACTTCACCCTTAACTCTGGTCTTCCTCCCACCCCCTGGATGTATATTCTCCAATGGGACACATCCATAGCCAAAAGTCATCAATCATGTTCTCCAGTAATAATCTTGTGCACCAACAGCTTCGGCTCCTTAGCAATTATCTGAAGCATTTAAGGAATGTACTGCTTTCCCCCATTCCCTTTCTGCTGGCAACTAAAAAGACCAAAGAAGTATTTTTTAGTTGACAGTAACTTTCAACAATTGCTAAACAAATGGTTGCCTGCAGTCCTGACCAGCCTCTTATTTTCTTTGGATTTTTTTTTTTAAGAGATTAGCAAGTTTTAAAATCTGGAGCTGTGAACTAGTCTTAATTTTCTGTAGAAAGGAACCTTCTGCGAGCTCACCTGTCTTTCCTCTGACCATTGTCTAGTCCAGTGTTGGATAACCTTTATGTCATTGTGTGCCGAAAGTCGGTGGGGGCTCACGCCCATGCCTGCACTCATAATGCAACGTGTGCGCTACCCCCCTGCATATGTGCACATGACTCCCCGTGTGTCCATTGTGCACCTCTGTGCATGCACATGTGACCCCCACACACACCCCCCACCTTCCTGCACATGCACATACCAAGACAGGGTCTTATTTTCAGGGAAACAAGTTAGAAAGAAGAAGATGTTTCTTCACTAGCAAGAATCATCTGTCTCTCAACTAGCCTCAAATGTTATGTATTTAATATTGTTGGCGAGGTCTAATTTACTGTTTCAGTTTGGATCGCAAAGCATATCAGCATATCGGAAGCACAAGAGGGTACACATCACTTCATTTCATGCAAGGCTGCTGCCGAATCTTTTCCAAGGGATGGCAGCCTATTGTAGGCAGTTATGCTGTTCAAAGAGATGCTTAGCCGAGACGGGCAGCCTTGTCTCTGGGTTTTTAGTTCAGGGTTGAGATTCCTTGAGCAGAAAAAGCAAACATAGCTTATTGTTGGTCGGATTAAAGCAGCCGTGTGGAGTGGCTCCTTATTAATCTGCCTCTGGATGTTTCCATAGTTGTTGTTGTTAGTTGTGAAGTCGTGTCTGACCCATTGCAACCCCATGGACAACGTTACTCCAGGCCTTCCTGTCCTGGATGTTTCCATATCTCTCCCAATTTGGTTTAGCAGGTCGTGTGAACTAAGCCATCCGAAGTTGGAAATCATTCCCACCTATCAATTGGTGCTTGCTAAGCAGTTGAATAGCAAACTGCATGAGCTTCATAAGGGAATTTATACCCCTGGACTGTTGCGGGTTCAAATGGGGTTCCATTTACTGATGTACAAATTAGCAGACTCATCAAAAGGCATTCAGGGTAACTGAGTGTACCACAGGGGACATCCTGGGATTCTTTAAAGACTTCAGAAAACCATGTGACTTTGAGTAGATCCAAAAGTTTCGAGCTTTGCTTCAGTGGAGGATTCCATGACCTAAAGTTACAGAATTGGTAGAGCAGATTTGGGTTAACTCAGGAATGCAACCGTTTCCTGGATTTGTGGTTATTATTATTTTTATTTTTTTGAAGGATTCAAGTCCCTTGCCCTCCATAACTACTTCTTGGGAACAGGATATCATGACATTGTGACTATGCATGGGAATCTCTGCACAAGTTTCTAGCACTGTATATCTATAACTACTCAGGATATATTGCCCCTAAACCTGAGAATAAACAAGCCAAAAAACATGTCAGCTGATTTCTTTGTGCATTGGGAGAGAAAATGTTTGGTCTTGTCTTTTGATCTTGTGTAGAGAAATCTGGATATTCTCCGTCTTCAGCTAGAATTTCTCGCCAAATAGCTCGGTTGCAGGAGAAGGGATGGCAGGACCTGGAGGTGGAGTTAAAAGAGGAATCAGCCTAGAATCCCTACGTAGCCACAAGCAAACTCTGTCCAACTCTCCTTGAATTCCATGGGTCCTTATCCAACTCCAACCAGGTTTTGCTAACCATTAGTTGAAAAGATTCTTCTGCATAGTGCTTTTAGCAATCAGTGGTTTGATGGCATCTTCACATGTGGACATGACCCAGCCAGCTTCTTTTGTTCTTTCTGTTAGCTCAATAAGGAAGCCTTTTGAGGATAAAGTCTGTCTCAAAGCTACTGCAGGCTGCCAAACGGTATCCACCGTGCAAGCCAACCAACCAAATGGGGAAATCAGATCCCACGCTTTCCACGGAACGGATTTAACAGCATGTGCCGATTACTCAAAGCGATATGGGCAGGACCTGGTGATCGAGTGGTGTTCTAGAAGTTTAAACTTTCTTTATAAAGGGGTTTGATGATCCAGTTTGCCTGCAGTATGAGCTAAATATTCCTGTATATAAATATATATATATATTTATATTTATATATATGTATGTATGTATATATATATATATGTATATCTATACACACCGCTAGTGATTCTAGAGCTATATCTTTTGACGTTTGCAGCCAGGAACCCTGCTTTATCGCTTTGTATAGTTTGAAAGTAGTTTAAAGCTTGAATAACATAAAATAACATAATATAATGTTATTTATGTTATTTCCCACGTAAAGAACTCCTGTAAACCTTGCAGTATTGAAACTCAGTGAACAAGGCATCTTAGACAAGCTGAAAAACAAATGGTGGTACGATAAAGGTGAATGTGGTGCCAAGGATTCCGGAAGCAAGGTCAGTTTTGCAGTTTGCTGAAGGATTTTCTCTGATTCCCTGTTTTTTTTTTTCCCCATTATTATTTTTGAGTCCTCATTTGATTTCTCCCCCAAAGTTATCGCTTTATCTTCTGAAGTGAACTCCTCCTCTTCTTCTTCTTTTTTTAAATAAAACTTATTCTCCCAAAGGAGACATTCCGTTGAAAAATTAGCCAAGGGATAGCCTGATGTTCTTTATTATTATTATTGTTATTTTTCCTTTGCAATAATATTTATATATATATATATATATATCATTGCAATAATATATATGCAATAATATATATATAGAGAGATGGCATTCAATGCAACTTCATTCTTGCTTTCTTCTCTCTCCGTGTGTCTCTTTTCTAAAGTAGAGGGATTTTTTTTAAAAAAAAATTGTCCTTGGAATTGGCCAAAGTCACTCCATATAAAAAAATCACTATTCAGTGGCTTTTGCATCTCACTTACATTAAACAACAACAACAACAACAAACGTGCCATGAGAGAGAAGTTGGCCTTGGATGGTGATCTTTATCCGCTCAAAATTTGCAAAGGGCCCTTAGAATGTATTTAATTTTTTAAAACTTTCTTCTGAATACAGTAATGGAGGGGAAACACAAGCAAATCAAGAGACTCAAGAATGCTGAAGCTGTTTGTTTTTGAGCGGATAGTTGAAAAAGCATAAAACGTCCTTTTTTTTTTTTCCCCATAGAAAGACATGGAAAGTTTTTTTTAAAAAAAATTAATAATGCATTGTTTTATTGCAAATCCATTCCATAAATATAACTCTTTATATTCAGAAGGTTAAGCAGAGAACTATTTTTATATACCAAAGGAGACCTTAGTAGAAGAATTAGCCAAAGATATAGATAGTCTGACTTCCTTTTTCTTTGCGATAACACGTCCCCTTATTACTATTATTATTATTATTATTATTATTATTATTTGCATATGGTGCAACTCTTTCTTTCTCTCCTCTGTCTTTCAATCTTTTTAAAACCAGTAGGAGTTTGTTTTTGATTCTTTAAGTTGGCCAGAGTCACTCAATATTAAATAACCCCACTGTGGCTTCTCTGGTTTGCACAGATAAACACCCCACCCCAGACCCACCCCAAAAAAAGAAGATGCAGAGTTTTCCTAGGAATTTTGTCACTTCTTTCTGTATACAGTGAAAGGGAGGGGGGAAAAAAGCACCCCAGAACATACATGAGCACAAAAAAAACAAAACATTTTTAAGAAGATAAGTATTTAATAAGCGTAAAACATCCTCTCTCTCTCTCTCTTCTTTTTTTTTTGGTCAAAAAAATATAACTCTAATATTGCATTGTTTTATTGCAAATTCATTCCATAAATGTTAGCCATTAAGGTTGCTTTTTTAAAACAAAACCAAACATGATTATTCATCAAACCATTTTGCTACTGTATTGCTACATTCCATACCAACAAATAATATATATATTTTTTTTGTTTTGCAAACTCAGACTTTGATTTTCCTTTCTTTCTTTCTCTCCCCTCTCCCCCCACCCTTTCTTTCTCTTCTTTTTAAACGGTATGGCTTTCGGCTTATTATAGACACATAAATTATGTTGCTGGGGTGTTGAAGAGGATGGGGGAACCACCCTATGGCTGTCCGCTCCGGCGGACGTAAGGATGAGGCTTCTCCCCTGCTTTTCGGGTTTTTTGTTTCGTTTTTATTTGGAAGAAAGCAGTTTCCGCCTACATGGGATTGCGACATTGGAGAATGTATTTTAATGGGACCATTGGAAAACCCTCCTCCCCTTCCCCGCCCCCGCCACCCCCCAATTATTAAAATCACATTTTTTTGGATGCACTTTTTGAGGCACAAAGCACAGCGGGACGTCTGGTTCCTCTTGTAAATAAATAGGAATCGAATATTTCTTATTTGTGCCTTTAGTGTGTGTGGTTTTTTTTAAACAAAAAAAAAACAAAAACAAAAGACTATGGACATTTTCCTAATCAGCTAATCCTAATCAGCTAATTCCTAATCCTAATCTTAGATGTTTTTCAGAAGGCCTCATCCCCTGGCCCTTCTGAAGCCACGAGAGACATATAATGGTTTCAAGAGGGCTAGGATAAAGCCTTTTAAATTTCAGTTGACTCTTGGGCCGATGGATGTTTAAATACACCACTGCAGGGTTAGCCTCAAAAATTTGAAATGGGAACTTAAACATTCAGGGAAACCGCAGTAGCTGGGCTTCTCGGTGTGTGCCTTTGACTTTCCCTGCCTCCCTTGGATTATACTTGGGGGAAGGTACTTCAAGGGATTCCATACGAGAAGCTGATTCAATAGACCGATTGTAAAAGAAAAAAAACACGATCCAGCTACTTACGGTTACTCTTACTCTTACGGCAAGCAGAGGCTCAACCTGCAAACGATTGCAAAGCACCAGTTTTCTGTAATATCTGCCAGATTGGTCTGGAATCCAGATTGACATCAACCACTCAGGCCTTGCCTACGTAAGAGAGTTGTGCTGGTTTGAAAATGAGTCCGTTGTGAAGCTGGGTCACACCCCTTGTGTGGACATGCTGACGGGGTGGTAGATTTTTATTGCCAGCGCGGAAGAAGTCAACGTCCGTCTCTTCGTTGCCAACTCAGTTGGATTTTTGCTAGGCCACCCGTTATCTGGTTTGGCTGAACCGCAACCATCCTGCGACGTTAAAGTTGTTGGGTGCTCCGTGTTTTCTGGCCCAAGTAGGCTTTCTGAAATACTCCCTTTGGAAGTCCAAAAGGGTTCTGTCCACCTTGGGACCTGAATCAGTTTGACTGCGTTTCCAATTCACACTCAGTGGTACCAGCACAACTTTCTCACGTTGACAAGCCTTCTGATTTTCTTTGTGTCACAGCTCAAAGTAGAAGGAGTCACCATAAACCGAGAACCAAGGGATTTGGTAAACCAATCCAGGAGCAAAATGGTTACAATGAGGTTTCAGACAAAAAAATAAAATAAACCCCAGACAGTTATTTTTTTTTCTTCTCCTTCTGCCTTAAGGATTACAGCTTAGAGAGTACAGAAATCCATCTTTATTTTTGCTGGGGTTTTGTTTTGTTTCTTGGTTCAGCCCTGATGTTTATACTGAAATTAACGTTAGCAAGCTCAGCCTGAAGATAACTGGCCAACCTCTTACAACATGGCTATGGGGAAATAGTAGTCAAATTTGAATGATCGATCTATGCATCAGTTGAAAACCATTTTCAAAGGCCTTCTTCTCCTCTTTTTTTTTGTTTTCTTCTTTTTCTTCTTCTTGTTCTTTTTCATTTTGGAAATTCTTTAAATTCACCCTGCTTTCTTCAGCCCCACTCCAGTGGGAATATCTGACACATTTCAAGGGATGGTTAGATGATACAGTCATATTCACCATACCAGCAGTGAAACGTGGTTCATAGCACAGAGCTGATTTTCTGTCCTTGTGCGTAATTAGCACTCAAAAAATAGATGGGGCGGGTGGAATGAAACTTTCTTTTCCGGGTGTGTTCCTCTTGTAAAATCTTTCTTTCTTTCTTTCTTTCTTTTCTGGAGCACAATTTGTAACTTTAAGCTACCAAAAAAAAAAAAAAAGTGTTGACAATTGTATTTTGAAATTTGGGTGTGAAGAGCTTTATGCTCGGATGCAGGAAAAAGCCTTAGGTTTTCGTAGCAAATCCCTCTCGTTCTTTTGCCTAAGTAACACAAATGTCCACCTGTCTATTGATTTTCCTACTCTGAAGCTAACCGACTGGTTCATTTTTCTTAGGACAAGACAAGCGCACTCAGCTTGAGCAATGTGGCAGGGGTGTTTTATATCCTGGTTGGAGGCCTCGGCCTGGCCATGACGGTGGCTTTGATAGAGTTCTGTTACAAGTCTCGAGCCGAAGCCAAACGAATGAAACTCACAAAGAACACACAAAACTTTAAGCCAGCTCCTGCACCCAATACCCAGAATTATGCTACGTACAGAGAAGGATACAACGTGTATGGAACAGAAAGTGTAAAGATCTAGTGGTATGGCTAAAGGTTGAGTAAGCAAATCCACTGGTTTTTACATGTTTGGTGGGCTTTATGTTGACGTGTTTTGGATGTTTTGTCTTTTCCTTCTGCATCTGAAGTAACACTTTAGGATTGGACACCTTGGACGTTGTACGCAAGGCAGCTAGGAATGGCCTTTTGGATCTGCAAAGTTGATTGGATTGACTCTTAAATCATTTGTCAATCAACAGTTGGCCGATTCTATCAATGGAAGGCGCTAATTCAAACCATTCGTATACCTTTGGGGAGTCCTTGGTGGTTTCTTGAGCTTGATTGTTTTATTGCAGATATGTCATTACCAAACTGGATAACAATATTAATGCATTGATGATGTTTACCTAGTTTGGTAATGAAACATCTGGAAGAGGTTTGGTTTGGTTACCAAGCTCAGAGAGCACCAACCCCGAGCTACAAATATTTTCTTCTATCAATACATCTTTTTTTCTGGTAGAAGGACTTCCTGTGATAAACCACAGTATTTAATATTAAAGTCATATTTTTACATAAATTAAGTAGTATCTGAAGATGGGATGGTATCCATCCTTTTCATGGCAGGACTCCTTTTCTTCAGGAAATGGACATTGGTGATTATTTATTTCTTGAACATGATAAATCATTTCCGCCTCTTGGTTTAGAATTCCAATAAATTGCAGGAAGGAGCAGGAAAGTCTGACTACTTGGCTCAGTTTTGGAGAGCCATACATTAAAGAGAGAATTATGATAAAGACTGAAATTCCGTCCAATTATTTCAACAGAAACGCAGTTATCTAGAGTAGCATCGTCCAATGAACAAGGAATTTTAACGTACGGTCTATTTCACTCATATTGTGATTGTCCACCTTTCAACTTACATTGAGCAGTATAAACTCCTTAGTTCATTTGTTGCATCCAAGGAAGTATGTCACCCTCACCCCTCACCAAAGAGTCTGAAGCTAGCAATTAAAATCCAAAATTACAGTTATTTCTTAAATAACACAAATCCATTGCCCTTCACAGAGTATTCAAATGTGGGTTTTAAGTCAGCATCTAATTTTTTCTCATTCGTTCAACAGCCATACATTCAGGGGTGGGGGGTGGGCTTCAGCTAGTTCACACCGGTTTGGGCGAACTGGATGTTCATTTTACATCTGGTTCGGTGAACCGGTCATTCTGACAACTGGCTGACCCCGCCCAGGGGTCCCCACATGGCCCATTTTGGATCCCAGGTAAGTTCAGGGCCTCTCGGAAGTCTCAACCGGTCCTCTTGGATGATCGTAGTTTCAAGATACAAGCCGACAAAAATCGAGGTTTGAAGTATTTTAATTTGTACAAGCAATGCACATCCCATCCAGCAAGAATGGCCATTGCATACGGACCCCGACAGGAAGTTCTGGGAGGCTGGAAACGGGCCTGTTTCCAGCCTCCAGAGAGACTCCGGAGCCCGGGGAGGGTGAAAACAGCCCCCCCCCACCTGTTTCCGCTCCCAGGGTGGTGCAGAAGGCCAACTAAGCCATGCCCATCCAACAATCGAACAGAGAACCGGTTATTTGAAGCCCATCCCTGCATACATTCAATCTTGTTGAAAATACTGACCTTATCCAAGAGCACACATATAAAACAATGCTGTTGATATTATTATTTAAAAAAAATACCTCCTATATATGATATTCACTTGAATGTATTAAACTGAGGAGCAGTGGTAAGTACTTTTCAGAGATCTTTCTCCTGTTGTCCAATGGAAGAGAACTTTTGAGGTCCTGAAGAGAACCGGGCAAAATTCTCTTTGTTATTGTGACGGAACACATAAAAACCGATGGCTGACAAAATAGTCATCTCTCTCCTTTCCATAAAGTGGAGGGCATGAATTTTACTTTCATGTAAAGTAAAGTTTTGAATAGCTTTCTCTTATCAACCGAGTTAGATTTTATGGCGATGTCCCCACTATGGCCATTGCTACTCCATCTAATTGTTTTTTATTTTTTGTTTTAAATATGGTTTGACATTGTGTAAGCCGCCTTGTGTAAGCCATGGGTGAATAGGTGGCAATATAAATTAAATGAATAAATAATACATCGATGGAGATTCTCCATCATCCAAGTCATGGTTGTCCCAAAGGTGCTTTTTCCAAGAGGTAACTGGACTTTCTGGGTTTTGGTTTTGGTTTTCTGAAGAGCTGAAGAAGCTTCTGGGATGAGAAGCAAAACATTTTCAAGGAAAAAAAAAAAAGAACAGAAAGTCTAGCTGCTTCTTGAAAAAAGCACCCTCGGGAGAGGAAATGAATACCCTGAACAGTGTTTTCTGGCCAACAATTTGGTTCTACTCAGGCCCACCACTTACCTCAGAATCTTAAAGGGGGCCACACCATTGAACCCTAGAAAATTAAGGGGAGGAAAAGAAAATTTAGTGAGATGATTCCCCCTCCTTCCTCTGATGTTTTTTTTCCTGGTCCTCACCTATGATTTTGCTTCTATGGGACACAGCTCAGCTCTTTGTCCTCTCGTTACAGATCCTGCATTTATCACGGCTTGCAAAGGGAGGAAACAACCGAGATTCCCAGTTACTTCAGTGATCCTGGTCACCTGAGCCAATTTTACTCTCTCTCCCGGGTGTCGGTTTTGACGCCATACTGATGTTGGTGCAAAGAACTTTTCACAGGAATTTTTTCTTTTCTTTTCTTTTCTTTTTGGTTTTCCTTCAGTGCCTTAACAGGAGATTCTTAAGACTTTAGAAACAATGCAAACCATCAGAAAAAAAATAAATAATATTTTTGCTTTGCTTGAAAAAATGAACAAAAACGTGGCAAGAGACTAGTCCGTTCAGCAGACAATATTCATAAAGGCATAGACACACTGAGAGAGAGAGAGAAAAAGAGAAAGAAAGAAAGAAAGAAAGAAAGAAAGAAAGAAAGAAAGAAAGAAAGAAAGAAAGGAAGAAAGAAAGAAAATCAAAACGTTCAACAGAAGCCATTCTTTGATACCACTGCACAGAAACCATGGATGTTCTTTAGGGGGAAAAGGAAAGATTCTCAAATCCCTTTTTTCTCTACTTATTATTAAAATGTTACGCTGTTCCTAATACACCTCAGAATCCCACTGCTTATCTTCCTGGGACTGTCTGTTCATTGAAAGTTGGGATATTGTCATGCTATTTTTCTGCCATTTTATTCTTTCCAGAATTCTCTGTCTACCATCGCTATTGTAGACCACACACACACACACACACACACACACACACAAATATATATATCACCATTATCTTTTAATGATCCCATAATCCCTTGCGGGTTGGAGTCGGGGCAACTGAATGGAGCAGAGTGTTTACTGGCCGGATGCCCTTCCTGTCACCAATGCGGAGTTATATTCAGCAGATAAATTCTCAGCATGCCCAGAGAGAGAAATATCTGCCTCCAACCTAGGATTGAACTCACAGCCTCCTGATTGTGAGGCAAGAGCTCCACCTCTAGGCCACACACACACACACACACATTTCATTTCCTACTAAAAGTCACTTTGGAGAGAGAAATCAGGCAGGTTGGCAGGTGCCCCAGCCATTTTAGTGATCATCTCCAAGTGCTTTCTTAAATAATAATAATAATAATAGATCAATCTAGTAGAGCTTTGAGAAGTAACCGACCCTCCCAATGTTGTTTTCTGCGATCTGTCCGCTTAGAAACGTCCTTCTATCTCTTCAAGAACAAATCTGATTATCACTGAATATTGAAATGACAGATGGGAGAGAACAATTTGGCTCTCGTCGTGCCGTTTTAGGAGCCCTGCGGTCTGTCTCTTTTCACCTTTGCATTGTCATTTCAACAGGTAACTTTAGCACTGTGCTCAGGTGAAGCAGTTGTGGTTTTCATGCTTGCTTCACACATACACACACACAAAGAGAGAGGAAAAACAAAGACAGAATGGTACTTTAAAAGGGGACCAGTTTCATTTGCTTTATCATAGTTATTCTCAGCTGTTTCCCGCAGCTATTTACTTTTTTCTTTAAATAATAAAAAAAAGTCAAATCTTGAGTTTTATAAAGAAAATATAATGCATTCCAGAATTCAACACTCAAGTTAAGCGTTACTGCCTTAACAGTTTTTCAGACATAAACAAGCGTTTCGGGATGTGAATCTTATGCGGGAGGGCTCAACGGTAGGGGCTGGTGGATTAAAAAAATAAAATAAAATTCAGGTTTAATCACCGATGATTCGAATTAAATAGGCTTGCAGGTTTTTCAGAGTTGGGGATGAAGGTCTTGGAATAATGGAAGAAGAGGGAAAAAAAGTAAGCAGAGTTGTGTCAAATGAATCAGGCTGGTTTTGAATGGCAAAATATAAACCACCTCCTTCCATGCAGCCATCCGTCCTCTGGAAAAGATAAACCACAAATAAGTTTCAAAATTAAAAATAAATTCTGCCTACTAATTAATTACCTTTAATACAAAAAGACAGGATGTGTGCGGCGTGATATCTCTGCGGCATTTCATCCCATTAACAACATACTGGATATTAATTCAAATTAAAAACGACAATAAGAGATAGAGAGATATATTTTTTTTCTTTAAAATAATAATAATAATAAAAAAGAAGACGATGTTTGAAATAAGTCGCTGGAAATATATTTGATAGCTTATTCAAAAGGAAGATATAAGTTCTTTAATGATATATTTGATAGTTCGTATAAGACAAGGGATAGCCTGTAGAAATTAAAATGGGTGAAATGCTCATTTCATTGTCACACACACACACACACACACACAAAAGTAACATTAAATAACAAGAAGAAAATTAGCTCAAGAAGCATTTCTCCTGAAGAACAAGCTGGCACTCATGTGTGTGGTGTTTCTTTTTTTTTTACAGAGATGTTAAGCAAAAAGAAACTTGCTCTTTTTCCTGAAACTGTGATTTTAAATTCCTGAATGCTATAATGTTCCAGCAAAAGGAAATGCAAAATGCTGTGCAAAAAAAAATGTTGTATTTAAGTAAAAAAAAAGAACAAAAAGAACAAAAAAAAAGGGGGGGGGGAGAGAGACATTTTCATAGAAGCTGTATAAAAAGAAATGTATGTTTATCAAATGAAAATAACTTTTTCAGAGTGAAGGCTTCACGCTAGCGATAAGTTCGGTCAATGGGTTGTAATTTTTTTTTATAAAATGTGCATGTTAATTTAAAAATGGGGTGGGGGGGGAAGTATCAATTGCTTACAAAAAAAATCTGCTACTAATTTGAAGCTCTGCAGACGAAGCAGCAGCTCCTTTAGAGGCATTTAAAAAAATGTTTTGGTTTCCTCTTTCTTTTCCTTTGCCTTTTTTTGGGGGTTCGAAAAGTAATTTTAGGTTGTTTCTTGATCGGTTGTTGAAAATTGCACTTCATGAACAGAAGAAAAAACAAAAGAAGAAAAAAAAAAACCTTGCCAAACAAACTTCTGGCTAACTGCATGTGTGAGCATCAATTCCCGAACCTCATTTTAATGAGGCAATTGTACAAAAAGTTTTAATACATTTTGTAAATAAAATTGTAAAGGAAATATTTTTTTTCTTTTAAAAAATATCAAAAAAAAAAACCACAACCCCCACAACAATCCCAAATACAAAAAAAAACCCCAGCTCATTTCTGCATTTTCTTTTTTTTTAAAAAAAAAACAACAACAAAATTTTAAAGCAGACATTTGCTTGAATGGTTTGTGTGTGGGAAGATCGCTCGCCAATTTTATCCGTGCGAGAATGTGGTTCCTTAGGAAACTGCTTTTTTTAAAAAGAACTTCTAGCCCTAAAATGCATCCGGTGAGTATGTGGGAATGCAGAATAACGGGTTTCGTTTTGATTTGATGGGTGGGTTGCTATGGATAGTGGAGCATGAAAACAAAAAAAAAAGTAAATTAGTCATGCCTACCGTAGAAGAAGATGGAACCGGATCTCCATTGGATACAGGACAGGTTGGTCATTCTTTGCGTTCTGCAAAGAGAATTGCTTGAACAAATGATACAATCCCCAGAAGCTGAATTCTGTTGCAGAAAGCAAGGAGGGTTATTTATTGTGATTAGCGTACGGTGTTGTTACAGTAGCTGCAATGCTATTGCAGAGCAGTAGTTCTGCTTGCCAAGGTACCCGCCTTGTCATAGGACATGCGTGGTGTGCTCTTCCCAAGATGCACCACAGGAAGGCGTGTTGGCTTCGTACCAGAGAATAAAAACAAGTGGCTCTTCGTGACAGGGTCGGTCACCCAAGGCCCCTTCTCTTCCTGGAGCCACCTCCCTTCCTGGGTGTCCCAATGGGAAAGTTCAGAGCCTTCAGGAATCTGACTGCCTGCACAGAGTAACATCTCTTCTCCCCACTGAAGTGGTATCTATTTATCTGCTCGCATGGCACATGCTTTTGAACTGTTAGGTGGACAGAAGCTGAGGTGAGGGACGGGAGCTCAACCTGCCACACAGTGCTTGGGCTCGAACCACTGGAGCTGAGACCATCTCCAGCATCATTAAGCCACAGAGCCACCATCTCTCTCTAAGCAAGTGGGAGAAGCACAGGAATTGCGTTGGAAGGCAGTCAAACACTGATTGTACCCTAAGAACGGATTTTGCCCACCAACTGTCTCAGATGTGGTACGTGAAAGATGCCAGTGTTGTATTGACAATTATGGTTGACTTTGGAAGGTGGATATGTGGGGATACATGGAGGCAAATTATTATTATCTATTATCCCCCATATGGTGCAGAGTAGGAGATATGGGTGCTGAGGTGTATCAAATACCACTCAGTATTTAATACAATAAGATGTCTATTCTCAGTCATCCAAAGTCATGGTTGTCCCAAAGGTGCTTTTATTAAGAGGCAACCAGACTTTCTGGTTTCTCTTTGAAGACATTTCGCTTCTCATCCAGGAAGCTTCTTCAGCTCTGATTAATGGATAATCACCTGTATCCATTTTCTTTTCCTCATTTCACCTTCTCCATTAAAAGGGAATCTTCAGTTATTTCAGATGAGCTGGTTTGGTGAGCTTGTTCTTCTTTCTGTTATGGGGCACAGTCTCTGGGCCTTGCTGTTGGCTCAAACAGCTTTGTGAGGTTATTGTGGTGACCCAGGGTGGGATACAAAACAAACACAGACACAGAAAACAGGTGAAGCCTTTTTCATTCCTTCACTTTGCTTCCAAGCTCCGAATATCCTTGATAGAAGACAAAAAAAAACTCCTACACAAACAGTTACAAGAAGGAGGAAAAAAGCAACACAAACCAGGCAAGATAAGGGCTGGAGGATGTCCACAGATAACAAAACACACACTGGGAAGGATGCCAAACTCAGAGAGGAACCGTAAACTAGAGATATTTCCATGCTTTGTTTCCAGTGCTCGCCTGTACACAGGTCCGTCCTCTTATTCAGTTGTCACAGCTGCAGCCCATGAAGAGGATCAAGGACCTCTCCTCCCAAGTTGGCCAAATCCTCCTCAAGCTGCCTCAAGTTTAACAGATTTAACAGTTTAACAGAGTTGGAAGGGGCCTTTTGGTCATCTAGTCTAACCTCCCCAGCCCAAGCAGGAAACCCTACACCATTTCTGACAAATGGCAGTCCAGTCTCTACTTGAAAGCTTCCAGTGATGAAGTTCCCACAACTTCCGAAGGCAACTTCTGTTCCATTGGTTGATTGTTCTCACTGTCAGAAAACAACTCCTTATTTCTAGGTTGAATCTCTCCTTGATCAATTTCCATCCATTCTTCCTTGTCTGGCCTTCAAGTGCTTTGGAGAGAAGCTTGACCCCCTCCTCTCTGTGGCAGCCCCTCAAATATTGGAAGACTGCTCTCATGCCTCCCCTGGTCCTTCTCTTCACTAGACTAGCCAGGCCCAGTTCCTGCAACTGTTCATTGTTTGTTTGAGCCTCCAGTCCCCTAATCCTCTTGGTTGCTTTTCTCTGCACTCCTTCTAGAGCCTCAACATCTTTTTATAATGTCCAGTCTCTTCTTGAAAGCTGCCAGTGATGAAGCTCCCAGAACTTTTGAAGGCAACTTCTGTTCCATGAGTTGATGGTTCTCACTGTCAGAAAGTTTCTCCTTATTTCTAGGTTGAATCTCTCTCCTTGTTCAGTTTCCATCCGTTATTCCTTGTCTGGCTTTCGGGTATTTTGAAAAATAATTGACACCCCCCACTCTCTGTGGCAGCCCCTCAAATGTTGGAAGATTGCTATCCTGTCTCCCTTGGTCCTTCTCTTCACTAGACTAGCCAAGCCCAGTTCCCGTAACCGTTCTTCATATGTTTTAGCCTCCAGTCCCCTAATCATCTTGGTTGCTCTTCTCTGCACTCTTTCTAGAGTCTCAACCTCTTATAAGGTCTTTTTCTAGATTCTCAAAATCATAAAGGGGCCATCGTCACATTCACACGCATTCCACAGAGAAATTTTGCAGAACCTCCACCCTTCTTTTCCTTATACAATGCTCTTCTCCTTTTCTCTCTCTTCTTGGCCTGGCAGGATATCCAGGATGCTGATGTGAGCTGACTAGCTCCTTTGTTCTTCAAGAATAGAGAATAACTGAATGACGTCTGGGTAGAGCAATCAATTTGGATGGAAATGTTTTGACTGTCACATACAATTCATTCCAGGGATGAGGTCAAGGCTGCAGGGAATAGGGTAGGATGGTGTGTGGTGCACCTGGGCTGTTTTCGCCTGGATTTTGAAGATATTTGGAGAGAGAGGAGAGCTCTCTCGTTTCTCCTCTTTAATTCTATTGTTGCTGTGGTATATTTTAATCCATGGAGTAGCTGTTTTGGGACAATAACCACTTTCCCTCGTGTATTCCAGAACACAAAAACAACCCACGGTGTAGTTTGCTTGAGATAAAGTAAGTCTAGGGTTCAGATGCTGTGCCTTCTAGAAAATGCCTATGCCAAGAATTAGTAGAGTGATTGTAGCTAAGAGGCTGAAATCTTCATAAGTAGCTCCCTGCTTTGCCTTCTTGAAAAGAAAAATAATAATAATAAAACAATTTACATTTCAATATTTTTCTACCTACTTTTTCGCCTGGTTGAGTGATGGATCCTGTTTTACAAATAGAACCCAGCAAGAACAGGAGGGTGTATAATGTACAGGAGTGGCATGAAACAGGACAAAAAATTTTAAAGCTAGGGTTTTTGAGACATTTCAGACTGTGATCCTGTTAATAATATGAGCCGTGGTGGCACAGTGATTAGAAGGCTGTATTGTTTAGTTTAGTTTATTGTCATTGCACCTCATGCAACAAAATTAAATACCATCTTCAATGAACATCATGACTATGAAAATAAACACAAACACACATCCTTCACATTTTATACATTGAATTGAAAACCCCTGATACTGCATTAATATTGCACTATACAGTAGAATTCAAAAGAGCTACTGCCCTGGGATAGGAGCTGTTTTTCAGCCTATTTTCCTTGTTTTTATTATCCTGTACCATCTGCCAGATGATAACAGTTTAAAAAAAAAAGGATGAGATGGATCTTTGAGGATGTTTTGAACTTTCTTAAGGCAGCGGGAGCTATAAAGCTTTTCCAAAGAGGGGAGAGGGCAACCAATGAACTTCTGGACAATGACATTAACCCTCTGGAGTGCTTTCCTATCTGCCATTGTGCAATCGGCAAACCATACACAGGTGCAATAAGTTAAGATACCCTCTATGGTGTAGCGGTAGGTCACCAGCAGTTTTTCATTCAGTTGTTGTTTCCTGAGAAGCCTCAGGCAGTATAATCTCTGCTGGGCCCTTTTGACCAGGGCTGCAATGTGAGCACCCCAGGTCAGGTCCTCTTTTAGGGTAACACCCAGAAACTTGAAACTGGTCACTTGCTCCACTCAGTCTCCATTGATAAGCAAGGGCAGGCTAACTGTGCCAACTTCCAGCAGTTCGATCCTGATCCAAGGTTGACACAGCCTTCTATCCTTCCGAGGTTGATAAAATGAGGACCTAGATTGTTGGGGGCAAGTTGCACAATGGGGAAATGTATAAGTCTAAGTGCTATGGGTATTGTTAATCCTTCTTCAATTGGTGGTGCTGGTTGAGGCTGATAGCACTTACAAACCAAAAGCTCTAAGCTTGATGACCCAATTGACTCTTGTGTGGTCCAGAACAGCTTCTCAAGTCAGGTCAGAATCCTAGATCAATGGCAAAGAACTAAGACCTCAAGTTTAAACCTTAGATTGGCCAAGTAGAGTTGGGAATTTGAAGAGCTTCTCCCAGCCACGAGCAAGAATGATAAACCAGGAAAAGGCAATTTCCTAAATTCCCATGACCCAGGTCAAGATGCTCTCAGGAACCTACAGGTTGTCCTCAAGTAGCTCAAGGGAAGGGTCTTTATAGGAAGAGCCCAGGCTAATACAATCCTTGAGGCATAGAATCAAAATCAAAAGTATTAGTACTGTTTTATAAATCCTGAGTAAGACCACACCTGGAATACTGCATCCAACTTTGGTCATCACATGACAAAAAAAGATGTTGAGACTTTGGAAACAATGGAAAGAAGAGCAAGTAAGATGGTTAGGGCCTGGAGACAGATGAAGAACTGTTGCAGGAATTGGGTATGGCCAATCCAGAGAAAAGAAGGGCTAGGGGTGACATGATAGCAGTATCCCAGTATATGAGGAGCTGCCACAATAGGGAGGGGGTCAACTTAGTTTCCAAAGCACCTGAAGGCAGGACAAGAAACAATGGATGGAAATTAATCAAGCAGAGAAGCAACCTGGAATTAAGGAGAAACTCTCTAACAGTGAGGACCATTAACCAGTGGAATGGCTTGCCACTGGAGGTTGTGGGTGCTCCATCACTGGAGGCTTTTAAAAAAAAAGGCTGGAAAGCCACCTGTCTGAAATGGTGTAGGGTCTCCTGCTTGAGCAGCGGGGTGGACTAGAAGACCTCTGAGGTCCCTTCCAGCTCTATTCTGATTGATTGATTGGTAGGTGGCTCTGGTGTGAAGATTGGGTGAGGCCCAGCCTTCTGGACTGGCTCCTGGATTACATCATTTTTTTAGAACAATGAACTTAGAGAACTCTTCGGGTGTTTACAAGCAAATCCTGAGTTTTGATGGGGGGGGAGAAAATAAACTTGGCAAAATAATTTTGCAGCAGATGCGATGAGGCTCCTATAAGTGGGCAGACAGCAAGGAGAAGAGTTCTCCAGAGGTAGACATTCCAATACCCTGCTCGAAGATTAAGAAAAACTGACTAATGTGCATTTTTGACATTTGTCAGCTAGCTACAGTCAGCTCTGCACAACATGACAAATCTATTTTTGTCTCGACTCTCCCACACGAAAATATATGGTATGCAGTAACTCCTGTTTGGGGGACAGAATTATGCTCCTTGTTAACTTCATTTCAGGCTTAAAATTAAGTTGGGCTGAGGTGGGTGGGTTGGCTATTTTTCACATTCCTCTGAACACAATTTTCCTTTTTTTTTTCTTTTTTTAAAAAACTTTTTCTCTAGACCCAATGCAGAAACTGTGAGAAAACTGTCAAGCAGAACGGAGTAGGGATCGGAGCCATATTGTCTAATCGCCTGAACCACAGGCCAATGTTTCCAGCATGCTACTGAGAAGGACACTGTTAATTTGCGGGCGATTCACGCTGTGCGGCAATAGCTGTATGAAAGCAAGTGTGAGGACAGACGAATAAATAAACTCTTGGCTGTACAAGATTATCTCTTAGGCAGAGAGATCCCAGCTGTCCTGAGAAAAGTAAGAAGAAGAAGAAAAAAAAGGCTGAAAGAGAATTCAGGTGGCCACAAAGAAGCATTTTGGGATTGACTCAAGATTTCAAAAAAAGAGAGAGACAGAGAGAGAGAGAGAATTTCCTAAGCTTTGAATAAAAAACAGTATCTACCAGGTGCCCAATTCTGGAGAAATTTGACCCATTTCACTGTTTCCATTAGTAAAATCCAGTCATTTCTGGCCTTTAAAAAAAAAAGTCTTCAAAAATAATTACAATAAACTGAACTTCTGGAAATAAACTCTTTAGAATAGGAGGAGTTTGTGAGAAACATGTCCTGATACTGTAAACACGCATGCTGGGCTTGATCTGAAGATCAGTCCTTTGAAATTCCCAAATGCCAACTCTTTGAAGGAAGCGGTTGAGCTTAAAGAGGCCTCCATGTTATATAGGGAATGACTTCTTCCGGCTGTCTAATACCAGATAACATTTCAAATGTTGTAAACACTGAGAGAAGAGCTGGTGCGATGTGTTGCACAAAGTTCTGTTGGTTTGTCGCGGTGGCGCAGTGGTTAAGAGTGTAGTACTGCAGGCTACTTCTGCTGACTGCCGGCTGCCTGCAATTTGGCAGTTCGAGTCTCACCAGGCTCAAGGTTGACTCAGCCTTCCATCCTTCCGAGGTGGGTAAAATGAGGACCCAGATTGTTGGGGGCAAGAGGCTGATGCTATAAACCATTTAGAGTGGGCTGTAAAGCACGGTGAGGTGGTATATAAGTCTAAGGCAGTGGTGGGATTCAACCTTTTTTACTACTGGTTCTATGAGAGAGTGCTTCATGCAATGTTCGAAACCCACCAATTTTACGCTTCAAAACTTACCTTCTATTTGTGCTGGTTAGTAAAACAGCTGAGTCACGGCAATACGCTCTGCCACGCAAATCAGTTCAGCTAAAAATGAAGGAAATATAGGACAGGAAAGGGCAGGTGCGGGTGGGGAGGCCAACTGCTCACCGGTGCTACCAGTTCACTAGAACCGGTGCAAACCAGCAGCATCCCATATGTGGCCTAAGGCAGGGGTCGCCAACCTTTTAGAGATCAAGGACCACCAAATTCATAATTTTAAATCCCGCGGACCACTAATATGGATTTTGACCAACGGTGGCTTGCTGACGTGGGTGGGAAAGTCGGTCCCATATCCCAGAGCTGCAGTAGTCACAAGACTGTCCCTTTGGTCATCCCAGAGCAGCTGCTCTTCCACCCGGGTGCACCCTCCTGCCACGGGTGAGCTGCTCTGGGATGACCAAAGGGCCAGTCTTCTGACTACTGCAGCTCTGGAATAGGGGACCCACTTTCCCACCAATGTCAGCAAGCCAGCCCGGGGTGGATTTCCCTCCCCTGCTGTTGGTCTTACCTTCCAGTTCCAGCTCACGTGGCTCTACTCAAGGTAAGATTTGCACTTGACAGAAAGGTGAGGGCCAGCAGGTGGACGGGCCATGTGGTCAGCGCAGCTTTGTGTTCCTGCACAGCCTGGTTGAATTGCTTTGGAGGGGCATTTCTCTGCGGGCCACAAAATTTTCTTGCGGACCACCAGTGGTCCCCGGCCCACCGATTGGTGACCGCTGGTCTAAAGGCTGCCGCTATTACTGAAATTGCAGCCTAGCATGAGGTCTGACTTTAGTCATGGTTTATGATTTCCATGTGCTATCTAGACACACCCAAATTGGGCTAATGTGTAAACCTCACCTACTAAGAAGAAGGTTACGCTAAGGGAACTTTTCAGTTGTTTGCAAAGAATTGGCTGAAGTCCCTGGCAATTTATCATTCTTTCGCTGAACCAACAATCTTGTCGAGCATTGCCCTTCGGTTATACCTGCCAATGATTTGGAAGGAGAGAGAGCGCAATTTCCCAAAAGCCACGTTTGCGTTGCCTTTGCATTCACTGGTTCGGGAGTATAATAATTGTGCAGCTGACATTCAAGGCCTCCTCCGAATTGGAAATCTTTCTGCTATAAATCATTTTTTTCTTTAAAGAAAGATGCCTACCTATCTGTTCTTCTCCCCATCCATAAAGTTTACGCTGACATACGCAAACCGTTGCTGACGTCAATACTATTTAATGCCATAATTCTGCTTAGGTAAGCTGGAAGTCTTTCTTCAAATTCTGCCTCCAAGGTGGGAGAACTCTGCCCCCAGTGATTACAGACAGAGTGAATTCCAAATCACCAATAACTTCCAGATTTCTTATTACAGCTATTTTTGAAAACTGCTGGAATATCTGTAGAGACTCTCAGTCATTCAGGTCATGGTTGTCCCAAGGGTGCTTTTTTTCAGGAAGCAACCGGACTTCCTTGTTTTTTTCTTTGAAGATGTTTTGCTTCTCATCCAAGACGCTTCTTCAGCTCTGACAGGATAGTGGGGAATGGAAGGACAGACAGCTGGTCATTTGCATCCTTTTGGAGGGTTATTGAGGCCTCTTGGAGGCTTATCTGTGTCCTCAGGGTCACCTGAGTAAAGCTCCTGGTTTTTGTAGTCTGCAATTTTTTTTTCCTCTGGAAATCCATTCCTGCTCCCACACCATTCAAAGGGTCTTCATCCCAAATCGTATAGCTAAAAATCTGTAGAGATTCTCGGTCCTCCAAGTTGTGGTTGTCCCAGAGGTCCATTTTTTTTTTTTTTCAGAGGCAACTAGACTTTCTTGGTTTTTTTTTTCTTTTGAAGACATTTCGCTTCTCATCCAAGAAGTTTCTTCAGCTCTGAAGATCATTGTAGAAAATGAGGGTCCTATCTCCAAATTCTGTTAAGGGTCTCCAAGCTCGGCCACATTAAGACTTGTGGACTTTAACTTGCATTCTGGGAGTTGAAGTCCACAAGTGTTAACGTGGCCAAGTTGGGAGATCCCTGGGCTAAATGTTCTTACTTTGGGCATCTAATGCCAAGACCCAGCTCTCTTGAAAAGGCTCTCCTGCTTGGAAAAGGATGAAGGAAAAAGAAGAAGGGGATGACCAGCAACAAGGGAGATGGACTTAATTATGAAGGCAAGGAGAGGATTGTTGGACTACTTGAAGGAACATGTTAAGGACCATTCATCATAGAGAAAATAAGATTATGTGGTCATTAGGAGTCAGAAATGACTTGATGGCACATAATCAATCAATCAATCCATAAATTAACTATCAATCAATCAGTCTTCAAATCCTGTAGAACATTTCAACAGACTAAGGAGTGAACTAGCAGATAGGACAGCTTTTGATGCCACAAAACCTCCATTTGCTCAGCCATTGTTTGACCCCTCCCAACCAAAAAAACACCTCCAAACTACATAGTTGGCTTAGTATGTTGGACCCAACTGATGTGTTTAAGTTATAACTGGTATGTAAACCCAAAATATTGGATGGATTAGTAAACAGCTCGTCAGTAATATAACTACAAGCTGAATCTGTTCTAAAACCAAGTGTAGCTTGTCATGTTCTGGCAACCTCAGCCAGTTGTAGCTTATTCAAAACATGACAGTTAAACTAGGTCACAGTTTTATATTAAAAACGATGAAGGAATAGCAGATGTTTAAATCAGGCTTCAGTTATAATGTCCACAAGTTGTATGCAGTTGTTCTTCTGGGATGAAGAAAGAAGTCCTAACAGAACAACCGAACAACAGAACTGGAAGGGTATTGAAGGTCTTCTAATCCAACCTGCTGCTTAAGGAGGAGACCCTATACCATTCTAGAGAAATGGCTATCCAAATTTTTCTAAAAAACCTCCAGTGATGGAGCATTCACATCTTCTGGAGACAAGCCATTCCACTGATTAATTGTTCTCACTGTCAGAAAATGTCTCCTTAGTTCTAGGTTGCTTCTCTCTTTGATTAGCTTCCATCCATTGTTTCTTGTCCTGCCCTCATTTGCTTTGGTGAATAGCTTGACTCCCCCTTCTTTGGGGCAGCCCCTGAGATATTGGAAGACAGCTATCAAGTCTCCCCTTCTGCTTCTTTTCACTAGAACTAGAAATCACCTTTGATTCTCCATTTTCACAAATATAACATTGCGCCCATTCATTCCAAACTGGCAACTTAAAATACCAGTCCTATTTCTGTCCGTACAGAGGTCATCCGATGGGTTCGATTCAGCTGGCAGATTGGCCACTGTACTCCTTGGAGCCTATTTCATGAAGTAGCTTACAGTTATTCATTGTTTGATTATTTAAAAATCATATGCCTCCCATTTCACCGTGAACCTCTTATTTTTGTCTTTAAATAAGATCAACTAGTTACTAGAATATAAAGAGTACAGCCTCCTTCCTTCTAGCACTTGCTGGTGTTACCTAATTTGGTAATGAAACGTCTGCAAGAAAGCCACCAAGCTCAGAGAGCCCCAAGGACCCCAAAGAATGGAAAAAACTGTGATCTACTTTCTCCCAGCATAGGCAAAATAATAACTTTGTGGGTTAGATGTCTTTTTGTGAGAAAGGGCCAGTTCTAAACTATGTATTTTCTGTATAACGTGACGATCTATTATCAGGTGACAGGGAGCAAACGATGCACAGGGAAACTTGCATTTCTTCTTTCATTATTTGGATTCTTCACCTTGCAGAGTGGACTACAATGGACAGAAGTATGTTTATTTATTGAGGAAACGATTTCCACGTGTTGGCACGGAAAAATCCCCCATTCGTGTTGGCAAGATGCATTTTGTTATTTAAAAAAAAAACCCACACGGGTTTGGTTTAAAAGAAGAAAAACCATCAGTGTTACGGGTGCCGGCTTATTTCACAAGATGAAGTAAGTTGAAGGAACAGCATCCTAATCAAAGAACTTCACGGTTTGATTGGCTCTGATCCTCTCTAAGCCTTTCTGGAACGTTTCTTTTACAAAGCCGTGGGTTTTTTTTTTAACTATTCCTTTTATTTTTTTTTCTTGGTATAATTTAGAGCAATGCTGACATGCAGTGGCCAGTTCACTCCATCACTAAATATTGATTTTCCTTCCTTGGTTTCTTTTTAGCAGTAGGAACCCCCGAATGGAAAAATCCAAATAACAAGTGTTGGAAGGGACCTTGGAAGTCTTCTAGTCCAACCCCCACTCCCGGTCAAACAGGAAAAACCCTACAGCATTTCAGACAAATAGCTGTCCCAGTCTCTTCTTGAAAGCCTCCAGCGATGAGGCATCTACAACTTCTGTAGGGAAGCTGTTCCACTGGTTAATTGATCTCACCGTTAGCAAATTTCTCTTTAGTTCTACATTGCTTCTCTCTTGGATAAGAACAGAACAGAAGGACCGAGTTGAAAGAGATGTCTTCTATCCAACCCACTGCTCAGGCAGGAACCCTATGCATCTCCGAAAATGGTTGTCCATCTCTTCTTAAAAACCTCCAGTGATTAATCACCTACAACTTCTGGAGGCCAGCTGTTCCACTGGTTAATTGTCCTCACTGTTTGGATGTTTCTCCTTAATTCCAGGTTGCTTCTCTCCTTGATTAATCTCCATCCATTGTTTCTTGTCCTGCCTTCAGGTGCTTTGGAAAATAGCTTGACCCCTTCTTCTTTGGAGCAGGCCCATAAATATTGGAATACTGTTATCATGTCCCCCCTTGTCCTTCTTTTCTCCAGACTGGCCATACCCAATTCCTGCAACTGACCTTTGCATGGTTTAGCCTGCCTCGACAGTACTTTGCTTACTCGTTTTTTAAAAATTGTTTTTCTAAAAGAAAAAGCAGATTGGGTAGATTCCCCCCCCCCCCCGGGACTACAACTCCCATCATCAGATTAGGGAAACCTTCAGTGTTGAAGCGCCCACAGTTTCGGGAGGCAATTATTCATTCCACTGGTTCATTGTTCTCGCTGTTAGGAAGCTTCTCCTAAGCTTCTAGGTTGCTTCTCTCCTGGACGAAGGTGCTGCCCTCCTCACTTGGGAGGCTTTTAAATTTAAAGAGCAAGAGGGTACAAAAACCACCTGGTTCGCCTCGTGCACAGGAAGAAATTTGGAATTTCGAAATAAGAAGGTTATGATATGTTCAAGTACTCACGAGTTGCCATGTGAGAATAGACGGCAACATAAATTTTCTAATAAATTAAAAAGGGGGTAAATCTTTTCCAGCCCTAGAATTCTATGTCCTGTACAGGTTGGAAAAGGTGTGTGTGTGTGTGTGTCTGTCTGTCTGTCTTCTATCTATCATCTATTTTCTTTCATTTATTTTCTATTATCTATCTTTTATCTATCATCTACCTACCTACCAACCATCTACCAATCTTCTATCATATACTTACCTACCATCTACCATCTATCAATTGTCTATTATCTAGCCTTCTTCTAGCTATCATCTACTACCATCTATCAATCTTCTATTACCTATCTTCTAGCTATCATCTACCCATCTACCTACCTACCATCTATCATCATCTACTTACCTACCATCTATCAATCTTCTATTATCTATCTTCTATCATCTACC
>NW_020769328.1:1630206-1641756 GCF_900518735.1 Pseudonaja textilis
CTACCTACCATTTACCAATCTTCTATCATCTACCTACCTACCATCTACCAATCTTCTATTATCTAGGTATCTTCCAGCTATCATCTACCTACCTACCATCTATTATCTATCAATCTTCTATCATCTACCTACCTACCATCTATCTTCTATTATCTATCAATCTTCTATCATCTACCAACCTACCATCTATCAATCTTGTTATCTAGCTATCTTCTAGCTATCTACCTACCTACCTACCATCTATCAATCTTCTATTATCTACCTACCTACCATCTATCTACCATCTGTTTATCTTCTTACCTACCTCTAATATAGGGGTATTTTTTTTGCACAGGTAGTCCTCGGGTTACAACCCCATTTGAACCCAAAATTTCTCTTGCTTAGTGAGGTAGCTGCCGTGAGCTTTGCTCCATATTGCAACCTTTTGTGCCACAGTTGTTAAGTGAATCGCTGTGGTCGTTAAGTTAGCAGCACGGTTAAGTGTATCTGGCTTCCCCACTGACTTTGCTCGTCAGAGGAGGGGATCTCGGGATCCCGGGACACTACGACCATCCTAAGTACAAGTCGGTTGCCGACCATCTGAATTTTGATTACATGACCCTGGGGAGAGGCTGCAAAGGTCACGTATGTGAAAAATGGTCTTAAGTCACATTTTTCAGTGCCGCTGCATTACTATTTCCTATATTATTATTATTATTAACACGCTCTAATGCTAAGCAGTTCTACTCCCGCTTCCTACCTTAAAAGAAATCTGTTCCAAATGCAAAACACAAGCAGGAGTTTTACTTTCAGAGCACCAAGCAGCTTTAGTACAGAACAGTTGAGCTAAGTCACACCCAGGCTCCTTGCTGTCTCCTTCTTGTTCACATAGTGAATACTGTTTCAGTTTCCAAACAGCCCTCAACTCTCTCACACACTGACACGACGCTAGCCAGATGAATAACGATGGATGCTGGTAGGCAGAGGCAGAATTTTTCCCACTTATTTTCCTCCCCAAAACTAAAACTAAGCCCGACCACATAGTTTTGTAGTGAAGCACGGGTATCAGAGCTAGTCATGCAATATTTTAGAGTCTGTATTCAAGGCTTTTAACCAGCCACTCATTATCCCTCTTCTTATTTAAAAAAACAAAACAAAAACTCCTGTAAATGAAGTTAAATGTTGAATTTACCACGAAACTTTTCTCAGGACGACAAATCGTTACAAATTGATTTCAAAGCCTCAATGGCCTTTTAAAACGATTAAAAGAAAAATCATTCAGACAAACAACGAAGGCTTGTTATCTTCACTTTAGGAAAAGAAAGCAAGCCAATTCATCGTAAAATCAATGTTTCCCTTCCTGAATTGCTGAACTGCAGAAGACACAAGTGAGATTTTCCAAGTTTCATTCTACCCATTAAAAAGAAAAAAAATCCACATTCTCTCACCCTTTGTATAAAATTGGTAGCTGTATATATATATAAAAAAAGCTTATTTTTTTGCAAAATCTTTCACTCTCTTTTGAGAAAGATAATTACTTCAATCCGCCGGATTCTTACAAAGCCTCCTGCAGCAGGTTAGTTAAATTGATAGGTTATGTCTTCGATTTTTGTTCTTTTTTCTTTTATTGTCCTCGCTCTTATTACAAGGTACCAAAATCAGACATTTCCTTCTAGAAGCTTTTTCGAAGCTTTTACGACTGAAAAGCCAAAATTGATTTTTTTTTATTTTGAAAGTGGGTAGGAAAAAAAATCGGGTAAATTTTATCTCTTCTTTTGATCACAGTAAATTGAGTTTATAGGAAGACCACAGGAATTATACAATTTCAGCTAATTTTTTTGGGGGGGGGGATCGACCGATGTTATTTGTTATTAGGACATTGCTCTAAATAGCTTTTCAGACATCCGAAAGGGGAAAAAAAAGTATCAGGAAAGCGACGAGGCCAGGAAAACACGCGACAATAGCCAGACAATAGACATAAGTTTGCTACAACCGGTTAAAAAAACAAAGGGAACCTGCCATATTTTTTAAAAAGTAAAAAAAAAAAAAATAGACAAGAGGAGAATCGAAATAGGGAATGCAGAACCGCGAAAACATCAGAATAAGCAACGCACACAAAGATTTACGACCCATTGAGAAAACTATTTTTTATTTAGAAAAAAGATTACACTGGTAGAATTTCAGATAAAAAAATTGTTTTGTCTGTTTGTTTTTTTAAAAAGGTCATTGTGAAACTTTTTTTTTTCTGTTTTTTATTTTATTTTTTTGGACTAAAAGTCCCACCGATACAAAGTTCCTGTAGCTGTAATATTGAAACCTAATTGGTCTGAATTCATATTCGGAAGAAAGCAGTTTTCCCCATTTCTTTAAAAACATTATGACAAACGTTAAGGAGCATCATGCGGAGTAACAGAGCATGGGACATTCCTCTGTTTCCTTTCTTCTCTCTCTCTCTCTCTTTTTGAACTTCACTGTTGTGCACATAATATACAAATACTTTCCTTAGCATTGCTCGAAAAGTGCCCCTCCTCCCCCCCGGTTTTAGTTATCAATACTAAAAACAATAAATAAAAACTGGATTTTTCTTTAAATGAGGTAAAAATCCAAACGTTCAATAACTGTTTTTATTGGTTGTTGGGGTTTTTTTTTTCCTTCTTTTTTTTTTTCCAAACACCTAAAATAACGCATTTCCAATTGAAAAGAAAAATTAAAAATAATAATAATAATAAAATGGCTAAACGGAGGAAGTATTTTCGATTAACCTAAAGTAAGAACGCTGTACATGTGGGGAAAAAAAACCATCATTTGCACGATGGCAACTGTTGGCAGCACATTGTGCTAAAAATACGGAACAGGTAACACTTCCAGCCAGTACTGAAAATAAATGTTTTAAGAAACTTAAGCGACGAGTTAAAATTACAGTAATGTACAACTCAACCATCAACATCTTCAGCAACGGGAGAGATATAAAGCAGAGAGGTGAATAAGTTAAGGAGATGGAGACAGGTCCGCTTCGTTCACAATCTTCTGTGCAATCAAAAATTATGTCTGGTCACAGCTCACCATCTTCTTGTCTGAACCTCACCTGAGAGAGAGAGAAAGAGAAGCGCAATTACTACTAAGAAAGAAGCTGAAACAAGCTTAAGTAGCGAGAATAGTCCACCACGGGTCCAATTCACTCAATAAAGTAGAGTTAATATGCAACTATTGGGACGCGGTGGCTCAGTGGCTAAGACGCTGAGCTTTGTCGATCAGAGAGGTTAGCAGTTAGAATCCCTAGCGCCGCATAACGGAGTGAGCTCCCGTTACTTGTCCCAAGCTTCTGCCAACTTAGCCGTTTGAAAGCATGTAAAAATGCAAGTAGAAAAATAGGGGCCCCTTTGGTGGGAAGGGAACAGCGTTCTGTGCGCCTTTGGCGTTTAGTCATGCCAGCCACATGACCCACGGAGACGTCTTCGGACAGCGCTGGCTCTTCGGCTTTGTAACGGAGATGAGCATCGCCCCCTAGAGTCGGGAACGACTAGTACGCATGTGAGAGGGGAACCTTTACCTTTATTAATATGCACCCGAAGTGTAGGAGAAGAAGAGACAGAGCCTGGGAGTGGAGTCAAGAGAGGATTTAGCCTAGAATCATTACGTGTCCACAAATGCTCTAAGTTCAGCTCCGATTTGCATTCTGCTGAATTTAGCCCCAATTTAGTAATGACTGTTTAGTTGATTAGATTCTTGTATGTAGGCTTAACATATGGTTCTGATTCTTCACAGCTGACATGAAGTGAATTTAGGGTTCATCTAGAAGAGTTTCCAAACTGTGGCCATTTAGGACGACACGGGACAGGATAGAATTATGGGAATGGACTATCAAAAATACTGCAACCCTAAATTTACTTTTTGATTTAAATACAAGGGCGTTTATACAATCATCTCAGGGCTCATGCACGGCGCTTCATAGAGGAACTCCCAACTTTACTCACGGAGAGCATTCTTGTAGGCCTCACCTAACTTACACGAAACACTCAATTCCTTCAAAGCCATTCTCAACAGGAATGAGGTGCAAGTGCTTGCTTTCCTCTCCAATGAGAAGTCCAAAAACAATTATGCTCACCTTGGTCAGAACAGTGCTCATTATCTGTGTTTGTCTGAAGATTTATGGGTGGATCTAATGTTAAGGGAATCACGTTTTTTTAAAAGAAATGCTTAGAAAACAACCAATTCGAACGATAGCGCAGCAAAAGGATATTGTTTTTTTTCTTCTTTGTTCCCAGTACTATCCCGTTTTTCCTTCTTCTCTGTTTTTTCTTTATCGTGCCTGGACTCCTAGAGAAAAATGAGAGAAGGGGGAGAAAAAAAAAATTAAACGTGACTTAAACACATCATATCTTAGCAGGTTTTGTATGAATCAGGGAAAACTGTGAGGATTGTTGTTTTGTATAAACGAGTGAATTTGTTTTTCCGAAAAAAAACCTCTACATTTTTGCCTTCCTCTTCTCTCATTCGATAGTCCCAAAGCTATTAAGGGTGTTTCTGGTTAACTAATTCTGGTCCTGAAGACAAAAATAAGCTTCGGAAGGTACCGAAATCCAATGTTCAACCTCGTCCAGGGATCAGCAACCCACGGCTCTGGAGCTGCATGGGGCTGTTGAGCCGCATGGGTCTCTTTCATCTCTCTGCTGTGGCTCCTTGTCACTGGCCGGCTCCACAATTGGTAGGGCTTTCGGTTAGGACAGTGTTGTGGTTCGTCAGCAGCTTATGCAGGCGGCAGTGGAATTGGACAGTGGGGAAGAAAGGGGATCATTCGGGGAGTCTGCAGAGGACTCGGTTGAGGGTCCTGCATTCGATGCAGAGATGGGGCCATGGCCATCCTCGAATGGGATGCTGACTCCAGAGCTTCCAGAGTCTGGCAGCAGCGAGGCAGAGGAACAAAGGGAGCCTGTTCCCAGTGTGCGTGTGCGCAGAGCTGCTAGAAGGCGAGAGCAGCTGAAACAAAAGGGGCGACTCGGGAGTAAGGCTGGGGCCCCTCCTATTAAGGTATAAAGGACATGCCAAGGTAAAGAAACCTTTGTAGGAAGCAAAGTTCGTTCGGTTCAGATTCATTCTTGAAGCTCTTTGTACTTTCTAGTTCATTTGACGCTTCTGTTATTGGCCGCACTTCACAGGAAAGAAAGGTGGGTGCTTATCTCGAGGGACTGTTTGAGATTCATTACCAGCTGGGAATGAAAATAATTCCCAGCGTTGCGATAAAACAAGACTTGATTTTAAAATAAGCGCGTGCCTAATTACGGTCACGGAAGCCTTGGTCAGAACAACAGGCTTGTGAAAGAAGGCACGGAAGAGGCGTGGAATATTTGCCCTGCCAGGAGGAGACTTCATGGTGGGGGAACTGGATTTCTGACTGGCTGCAGAATTGAACAGGGGGGGGCTCCTGTTTAGGACCTTTGGGGCTCTTTGAGTGTTTAAGTTTGCCCACCCTTGAACTAGTCAAATGAAGGGAGATATCTGGTTACCGTTTACCAGACAAAATAATAATAATAATAAAACAAATTGCTTTACCTTTTTGCTTCCAGAAGAGCTTTTCTCTATCTTTTCTACTTTGATGGAATCACTTTTCTCCTTGCTTGAAGATTTTGACTTGTTCTTCTCTTTCTCCTTCTCATTTGAACGAGGGGGAGAGTCGGAAGGACTTTCACTCTTACTGTGTTTGGAGGAACCAGCTGGAGAGAACAAACAAAAGACTCTCAGTAAGCTATCCAAGGAGCCAACGAGGGATTATCAAGAAGGAGGAGGAGGAAGAAGAGGAAGAGGAGGAAGGAGGAGGAAGGAGGAGGAAGAGGAGGAGGAGGAGGAGGAGGAGGAGGAGGAGGAGGAGGAGGAGGAGGAGGAGAAGAAGAAGAAGAAGAAGAAGAAGAAGAAGAAGAAGAAGAAGAAGAACATACTTGTTCCGTTTTCCTCTTTCCGACGCTTGGTTGAATCTTGGGGGACTTCACGGTCATTGTTCGAATGATCCTAGATGGGTAGGACATCAAAGATTTGCTTTTAGAAACACAGGTTTGTAAATTTTAGGCATCAAACTAGCTGAGCTACTTCCCTAATTCCTTTAAATGATAAGTTTCCAGACCAGGGGTATCAAACTCAAGGCCCGCAGGTTGGATCCGGACGGCGGGGTGCTTAGATCTGGTCCACGGGTCTGCTCTGGAAACGGCGAAGAACTGGCCCGTGGTACCCCTGACAGCGAAAACGGAGCTGTGCTTTTGCTGGCAGAGGGCTCCAGGAGGCCATCGTGGCTGTAAATGGGGCCCCAGGTGGGGGATGTGTACGGGGACCCCCAGCTCCATTTTTCCTGGCAGAGGGCTGCAGGAGGCTGTTGCATGCCCCAGCCCCGCCTGGGCCACCACAGGTGCCCCTGACACAGGTGATGTCGAGCTGGCCACGTCCATCCTGCCCCTCCCCAGGTCATACACAACTGTGATGCAGCCCTCAATGATATCAGTTCCTCAAAGAAAAGATTTTTTTTATTAGAAAGGCTGGATGGGTTATCTTAGCACTCAGGTGTCAGGAGTATGCAGAAATCACCAACCCTTTTTCGGTCTTTCTTTTCCTTTTCGTCTTTCTTTTCTCTCTCTCGGGATCTTTCCCTTGATTTGTCCAAATCTTTCTTGTCTACTTCTCTCTCCTTACTTTTGGACAACGCTGGAGCGGAGTGGTTAACGTAGTGCTGTTAAATCAAAAGCAAGATCAAAAATTACTACATCGCTTCCAAGGCAGTTCCACTCCATCTTGCACCAAAATGGTGGTCTACTTCTCTTTCTCTCTCTCTCGGGTAGATTGTCTCATATCATGCTGGAAATATAGTGAATGATTACAAAATGCAATCAGAAATTCGTATATATATGAGGCTCGCTGGTCAGAAGGCCGCAAAAAAAGGAGTTCAGGTGATCTCAAGCTATGGCAACCGTCAAAAGTGTGAGTCAGTTGCCAAGAACCTAAATTTTAATGTGCATGACCATGGGGATTCTACAGATGTCGCAAAAGTGGGAAAACGGCGTTGGGACTTCCAAAGGTCACTAAACGAACTGTTGTAAGCTAAGGACGACCTGTGTAACAAAATACATTGAAAAAAAGATTTGGAGTGGATGTGGAACTGGTAGGAAGAGTCCCGCACACTCCTCACCCCACAGATAAGCTATTTTCAAAATTTTGAGACCCCCCCCCCCCCAATATTCTTCAGGTAGCTTCAGTACGTCTCTCGTTTCTCCCAGGTGTGCCCAACCCCCTGGTGTTGTGGTTAGCTGGCAGCAGGTGCAGACGGCTGAGGAGAGCGAGGACTCAGATGAAGGGCCAGGACCATTAGGGAGAGGACTGCTGATTGTGGGGGCTGGCAGCAGTGATGAGGTTTTCCCGAGGAGCCTGTGCCAAGTGTGCGTGCATGCAGGATTGTTCGTAGGGAAGAGCAGTTACAACAGCATGGGCGACTCAGGAGTAAGGCTGCAAGGTAATGGCCCCTCCTTTAAGAAGAGGCTGCTGTGAAGCGAAATGTTCTTTGCAGGAAGCAAAGACGTTTTGAAACTCCAGCCTTGTGGACATTCTAGTATCCTGAGTTTATATTTGAAGATTCTTTTTTTTGCAAATTATTTCTTGTCTGTTGGCAAGTCTCACACAGTTTGGCAAGGCTTGTGCTTATCACAGCTAATTATTTTGTAAAAGCATTACAAGGTTTCTGTTCCTTTTGAATTGTGTTTGATTTGTCGGAAAAGGGCGTGAGTCAGAACACCTGGTCAGGCAGGAAACCCTAAATCATTTCAGACAAATGGTTGTCCTATCTCTCCTTAAAAGCTTAAAATTCACAACTTCTGGAGACAAATTGTTCCACTGATTAATTGTTCTCACTCAGGAAATTTCTCCTTTGTTCTAGGTTGCTTCTCTCCTTGATGAATTTCCGAGTCATGTTTTTCAGTGCTGTTGCAATTTCAAATGGTCACTTGGTTGTAAGCTGTAATAATGTTGTGGTTCGCCGGCAGCCTGTGCAGACAGCAGTGGAATCGGACAGTGGGGAAGAACGGGGCCCAGTTCAGGAGTCTGGAGAGGACTTGAATGAGGGTCCTGCAGGGATGGGGACCAGGACCATCTGGGAGTGGGGTGCTGCCTTCAGAGTCTGGCAGCAGCAAGGCAAAGGACCCAGGGGAGCCTGTTCCCAGTGCGCTGTGTACAGAGCTGCTAGAAGGCGAGAGCCGCTGAAACAAAAGGGGCAACTCGGGAGTAAGGCTGGGAGGTGATTGCCCCTCCCATAAGGGATAAAAGTCCGGCCAAGATGACGAACCCTTTGCAGTAAGCAAAGTAGTTCGGTTGGTTCAGAGTCATTCTCGAAGTTCTTTGTAGTTTGGTTGGGTTTTTTTGTACTTCGGTTGGTTTCTTCTGTAGTTCATCTGACACTTCTGTTTTTGGCAGCACTTCACAGAACCGAAAGGTGGGTGCTTATCTCGGGGGACTGCTTTGAGATTAATTCCGGCTGGGAATGAAAACAATTCCCAGCATTGCAATAAACAAAGTCTTGTTTTTAAAATAAGTGTGTGCGTAGTTATGGTTTAGGAAGCCTGGGAACCACCAAGTCTCTGGAACAGACTGAGAAAAGCTGCCCGCGGGGTCAAAAGAGCACAAGAGACCTGCCTGCCACAACTGTACCCAACTTACAACCTGGTCAAGCTGCGCTGCGCTCCTTCACCGAAAGACCTTTGAAAGACCTTGCCGTCCCTGCAAAAGCAACTGTTAAAAATCGGAAGGTGAAGAGAGGGGGGTGGAAAGACTCAAACCTTAACTGCGGAATCCTTGAGTTCGCTGAAGTTGTCCTGTGGGAAATGAACGGAGACGACACGTAAGGTCAGAGGGTTCTCAGAAACCACTGGAGCCTGGGGAATTCGAGGCAGAACCTCAAAACAAAACAAAACAAAACCAAAAAAAAACACAAAAAACAAAAAAGAAGCTTCCCCCTCCGGGAATTAAAAACAGCATTAATACTTTCTTAAGGCAATTGTATGCACAGCGGCTAGGCTAATTACACACGGATCAAATCAGCTGCTGAGCATTATGTGCTCATGCTTTTTAAACATTGCCTCCCTCCCCCCCCAAAAAAATATCTATTCTAGCCCAATCATCATCATCTTTGTTTAACGACCCCCATAATCCCTTGAGGGTTGGAGTCTGGGGCAACTGAATGGAGCTAGCAGAGCATTTACTGGCCGAATGCCCTTCTTGTTGCCAATGCCGAGTTTTGTTCTGCAGATAATATTCTCACTGTGCCCAGAGAGAGAAATATCTGCCTTCTACCTAGGATCGAACTCACAGCCTCCTGATTGTGAGGCGAGAGCTCCAACTCTAGGCTACTGCACCCACTCCTATCTAAGTTCTACTGTAACGATTGGGAGAAATTGCAATTTGGGGCTAATTAAGGTGGTCTTATTCCCCTGCACAGTTCCTATTCTCCTAAAAGCAAACATTTAAAAAAAAGAAAAGCTGACATCAGACTAGAAATGACGGCTGGGTTTCTTGCCACAGCTGGTTGTCGTTACGACTGGCTCCCCGAATTGCAAACGCCGCCCCCACCCGGGGCTAGCTCTAGAACTATGGTGCGAGAGCCCTGTTCTAGCTATTCTCCATTGCAAGCCAACTTCTTAAGAGAGCCTTTTTTTTAAAAAAAAACAACAATAATAAAACAACATTTTTTTTTTCCTCTAAACGTTGGCAAGTCAAGAGCGACAAATACCCCACGTGGCCCAGTGCGCGGATGAAGTGATCGGTTAAACTTACAGTTGCAACGCTTCAACGTACTGCAAACTCAAAGAATCCATGAGGATGGGTGGTTTTTTGGTTTTTTTTGAGGGGGGGGAAATTTAAAAAAAAAAAAAAAAGGAAATAAACACGGAGCAAGGAATTGCTACCCTGAGTCTTCAAGAAGGCTGCAGCCCGGGAGGAGGTTTTTTTTTTTATTTTTTTAAGAGGTTTGTGCTGTGCTTGGCTCCTGGGATTGTTTCTGTTTTTTCGGCTTCTTGAGTGGAAGACTGGGCTGCCACATCTGGTATACGCTCGAGCTCAGAGCTCAACGGGGTTGTAACTCAGTGGAACAGAAAGAAACCTCGCAAGGAGGTCGGCCTGAAAATTACACAACTACAGGAGAACTGATCATCAAGGCGACTTATGATTATTATTATTCTTTTTTAAAAAAAAAAAAACCACGACTCTTCAAAGCTTTTGAAGGCTTCTCTCGGCTCGGTTGGAAGACATTCGACAAGCAGCGTGATGAAAGGTATATAGTAAGACGCCATCGCTCTCCCGGTTTTCTCTCTGCAAACTCTTCCAAGTTTACCGATCGAGTCTTCCCCATCAAGGCAGAAGAAAGATAAAAACCAACTCCACCAAAACCAAAAACTCTCACGCTTCGCTCGGCGTGCTGCGAGAGATTCATTTGCTTGTAGCTACCACTGCACTCCAAAGATCTCTCTCTATATATGTATATATACGGATGTATATATATATATATATATATTTGTATATGTATATATATATATCTGACTGTTTAAAAATGGCGAGGCACTTCTGGCTTGGTTTGCACGTTTTTTTTAAAAAAAAAAAATCTTGATATTTCCATACTCTATTTACAACGCTTTGTGCTAGGTCCTTGAAGCTTTCATTTTTCTTTTCTTTTTCTCCTCTAATAATAATAATAATAGAGGTTTCGATTTTATTTACTTTTGAAAATGATTTTTTTTAAAAAAGAGTCCACCGATCCGTCAAAAGGAATGCATTTCTTTTTTAAAAAAAAAATGCATCGGGGAAAAAATATATATATATATAACATAACCTCCAAAGGCTTCAATTCGGCACCAAACTTGAAGGAAGGAAGTCGACACTGGCATTCCGTGTTAGATGAGAGCCTAGAAAATGGGCGATGCCTTCCTCAGGCCATACTAACCTTTACACTTGAGGAATGTGATGGAGAAGAATGGGTATCTATTTTGCGGCGTTTTTGTTCTGAAAGACGAATGAGAGAGAGAGAGAGAGAGAAGTCGGGAGGTTAAACCAGTCCATGTGAATCGGGCATCCGTGTTGGGAAAAGTCTACAAAAGGCGGCAGGGCTAATTTCTTTGACACGAAAACTGATCGGCTAACTAGCTGAGCCCGCCCTCTACCCAAAATGGGTGAAGCGGCTCAAACGTTAGGGAAATGGGATTGAAGACTGGGGTGGTTTGAGAGCCAGTTTGCTCTCAGTGCAGGGATCTTCAAACTTGGCAAGTTTAAGACTTGTGGACTTCAACTCCCAGAATTCCTCTTCTAGTCATGCTAGCTCAGGAATCCTGGGAGTTTGAAGTCCGCAAGTCTTACACTTGCCAAGTTTGAAGACCCCTGCTCTAGTGTTGAAGGCAGCAATCTAGAAACCAGGAGATGGTCTGTTCTAGTCCCGCCTTAGGCATGAAAGCCGGCTGGGTAACTTTGGGGCAATCACCAGGAGATGGTGAGTTCTAGTCCCACTTTAGAGGCAAAAGCTATTTGGGTGACTTTGGGCCAATCACCAGGAGATGGTGA
>NW_020769328.1:1641766-1677429 GCF_900518735.1 Pseudonaja textilis
AGTTCTAGTCCCACTTTAGACGCAAAAGCTATTTGGGTGACTTTGGGGCAATCACCAGGAGATGGTGAGTTCTAGTCCCACCTTAGGCATGAAAGCCAGCTGGGTGACTTTGAACTTTCCACGGAACTCCTTTCAGCTGCTGCAGCTGTGGATAGAGAGCCTCCTCTGTTCAATGGCATGTGCTTTTCGTATGAAAATTAAACGCTGACCCAAACCGAAAAAAGTCAACCTACCCCTTTCAGAATCTGAAGTTTCTGATCGGGGAACAGGTGACTTCAAGGACCCAGCAAGTGGAACCTTCTCTCCTCCGCCTCCTCTAATGACTTCCTTGGATTTCATCTCCTTGGTTACTTCTCTCTCTCTCGATGGCTCCTTCTCTCTCTCCTTTTCCGCCATTGATTTGGACTCGGCATTGGTCACAATATTCTTGGATTTTTCCTCTTTGGATGATGGTTTTTCCTCTCGCTTGATTTTCTCCTTCTCTTTGTCAACCTTCGGGGTCTTCTCCTTGGCTTCTCTGGCCTTCTCTTCTTTGTTCGCCCTCTCTTCTTTCGGCTTATCCTTCCCGTCTTTGCCAAGCAATTTAGCTTCAGGAGTGCCAGCTGGGATTTTATCTTTCTTTTCCTTCTCTTTCTCCTTCCCGCATTTCTCTTTGTCCTCTTTGTCTTTGACGAGCTTGCTGCAACCGAGATGAGGAAACGAGCGTTAGCATCGGGACAGTTTAAACAACCCCCCCCTGCCTTTCTCTCCTTAGACATATCTGTACAGGTGAAGTCTTTGAGTTACGACCAGTGCTAGGTTTCCAAATATTTTTCCTACTGGTTCTATGCGTGTGCGCAGGACACAAAGACTGACCTCAACGCTGAACTCTTTTTATAGCTCAGCTGAGGCGCAGCAATCCGCTCTGGGCGCAAAGGGTTCAAACGCCACCATGTTAACTCTGGGAATTTCTATGGGCCCCAGAGAAATGAGATCAGGTGGCCAATGAGCTAGCAACAGGAGCTTGGCTGGAGTCCACTACTTTAGGCTCCAAAGGCAGTGACCACGGCTCCCATGTTGCTTTCCCACAGTAGCAGGAAGCATCAATAAACATTTCATCTGTTTTCCCTCCCCCAAGGCTGTTTCTGTCCTTTGCAGCCTCTCGCCAGGAGATTCTGCATTCAAAAGATACCAAGGCAGCCGGCCCTCACCTGGTGTTTCCATTGCTGGCAATCACCTTGGGCGTCGCGTTGACGGCTTTGTTGATCACTTTAACTGCACCCTGAGACTTTTCCTTCAACTTATCTAGTTAAAAAAAAAGAGAGAGAAGAAAAAAGAAAGGAATTATGAATGTCGATGAAGTGATATTGTAAACATTTCGGAAGGGATGATACTCTATTAGCATCCTAGTAGATTAACAGATTAGCAGAGTTGGAAGGGACCTTGTAGTCATTGTCAAACTCCCCCGCCCAAGCAGGAGATCCTACACCTGTTGTGGCCTGCCAGCAGCCATTGGAGCTGGCAGAAGATTCAGACAGTGAGGAGGTTGGGGAGGAACAAAGGCCAGTCCTGGAGTCTGGGGAAGGCTCGGATGAGGGCTCTGCGTCGGAGGCAGAGATGGGGCCAGGGCCATCCAATGGTTATCAGCTGCCTTCAGAGTTGGACATCAGTGGGGCAGAAGAACAGCTGGAGCCTGTTCCCAGTGTGCGCATGTGCAGAGCTGCCATGAGAAGGGAACAGCTAAGGAACAAGGATCGACTCGGGAGTAAAGCCACAGGTGGATGGTGAATGGCCCCTCCCACAGGGAATAAAGAGGAGTGAAAGGGGGAGTGGTGTTTGCAGGAGACATTTAGTTCAATTCATTAGGGTGAAGATCTGTTCCTGACTTCTTGCTAAGTAATTGCTGCTACAGCCTGGCGTTTGGAAGATATCATCCTGGCAACTCTTCCAGCCTGATAAAGGTCCGTAGTTGTGAAATCTCTTGAAAGACTGCTGGCCAGGACTTTGCTGGAGAGAAATTCACTTTAAACTAAATAAAGGAGGAGTTGGCTTCGTGCTTTTGGGAAGCCTAGATCAGAACACCACCATTTTTGACGCTTAAATGAAATGGCCGACCATACGCATCGAATGAACAATACGTCCGGATCATTTGTCTACGTTTCCACGTTTGGAGTAGATGTACATGTTTAGGCCAATGAGGAAGCCACATGCAAAGGATGCAATTGATGTCTATTTGCATCTCAGGCATTCCAGGCACACATCCCGCAGTTACAGGTCTCTAAAAAAAAAATAAAAAATGAGGGTTTTTGGCAACGATGGTGGCAAAACACCCACCTGTCTCCTCGGCGGTGCTTTCTTCCAGTTTAGCTGCGTTGATTGTGAGCGGAGGCAGCCCTGCTCCCCCGGGCCCGTTTTGCACCATTGTGGGCACCGCGTTCCGGGTGGGAAGATCCTTCTGATGGAAATCGTTTTCAGGGACCATTTTTCTACTTTTCAGTTGGCCAGAATAGCTGAAAGCCGCACACAGGGTTAAATAGGGGCAGAACACAGAGGCCGAAAAGCAAGTCTCTCTCTCTCTCTCTCACACACACACACACACGCACGCACGCACGCTAGAAAATGTTGCTGCTCAGGAAAGGAGAAAAATTAAGGATTTTCACTACTGGCAGAGGTACCATCTTTTTCACTAAGGCTTGGTTTGGTACAAGCTTGTGTGGATAAAAACAAAAAAAAAGAACCCTTTTTCTAGGTTTTGCACATTTGTTCTCTTAAGCCTCCTGTGACTGCTTAATCCTCATTGAGACCTTTATTGTCAAAGGTGCCCAAAAGTAATTGTTTTTTTTTTTTTTTTGCCTGTGCTCTAAACTGCTGGCATTTAAACAGAAACTCGGGAGTAGTCTTAAAAACCAAAGAAAAAAATTCTGGGTTTTGGCAGTTGCCTTTGTGCAGGTTTCCCTCGACGTATGACCACGTTTTGAGCCCGGCGTTTCTGCGGCTAAAGGGAGTCACTGGTTAAGTGGATTTCACTCCCTTTTCTTGCCACTGTTGTTAAAGTGAACCCACTGCAGTTGTACCTGTGCTGCCTTTCTACCAACTGCGGATTTGGTACAGGGTTGTGGGGTTCTCTTAAGACTCCGGGGTGTCCTTAACCCTTAATGAAACTTCGACAGTTAAGCATCTTTTATTGCATGAAATATTCTTTGGCTAGCTTTGAAAAGAATGATCTAAGCTGCTGACATTTGAACAGAAACACACAGCTAGCCTTAAATTGTGTCCCAGGATATAAAAGAGAGACTACCTAAGAAATACAAGGTGAAAAGGCAAGAGAGGCAAGTTGGGAGCGTATAAATTTAATAAATAATGTCCCCTTTTGAGACCGTCGGACACGCATCAGCGCTAGAAAGGAAAGAGGAGAGGAGGAGGAGGAGGAACTAAGATGATTAAAGGCCTGGAGACTAAAAAATATGAAGAACGGTTCCAGGATTTGGGTAAGGCTAGTTGAGAGAAAAGAAGGACTGGGGGATGACAGGATAGCAGTGTTCCGATATTTGAGGGGCTGCCACAAAGGAGAGGGGAGGTCAAGCTATTCTCCAAAGCACCTGAGGGCAGGACAAGAAACAAGGGATGGTCCAATGGGGAAGCCAGGCTCACTTAACAACTGTGTCACTATCTTATCCACTGGAGCGATTCACTTAACAGATGCGGCAAGAAAAGGGCAAAACTCACTTAACAAATGTCCCGTTTGAACCAGTCAAAATTTGGGGCTCAAAATACCCGTCGTCTGTGCTGACCAGGCCCACACAGAGAAAGCAAAAATGGATTCTGCAGGTGAGTTGCAACGTCTTTCTTTCCTTCACCTGGCATTAGTCATTCTACCAGGTGGCCTGAAGGGAAGAAGGGAAGCAAAACCAACCCCTATTCCAAAAAAGACCATCCATTTCAGCCTTTCCTCTCTTTGGGCTGTTTCTGATTTTGACAAGAACTTTAACAGAATAGCTGCTTTTTTTCTTCTTCTGCCCTCCCAAGGCCCTTTTCTCCCTCTCGAGCCCTTCTCAGAAAGCTTCAATTCTGTTCTATTACACATCTTGATAAGCCTTTGAAAGCGCCTTTAAAAGGCTGCCAATTTAAACGCTTTGAACTTTTAACGGTGTGGTTTTTTTTTTAAAAAAAAAAATCTCTCTCCTCTGTCAATTTTTATTTCAACCAGAGGATGCACGATATAAACTTAGAAAGGTTTTGGCCCTGAGGAAAAAAAGATTCTTGGGCTGGTTAAAATCCAAGATATTTCCTTACGTAGATATCAACCATTTTACAATCTAAAAAAAAAAAACAGAAACAAAACCTTCACACCAACACCCACTACCAGTGTTCCCTGCGTGACTGATGAAAACGGTTTTCCAGCATGAGGTAAAACCCAAACTCAAGATTTAAAAATAGTGCTTCCTCAGCGTGGAGGGGGACGGGGTGGGGGGGTGTCTTTTCGACAGACAATTTAACTTTCGTTTCGTGGGAAGGGAATTATTTTGTTACCCCATGGCTAATGCATATAGGTCTGGTCTCTTTTCTTTCTCTTCTTCGTAAATCTTACGGACTCTTCTTTCCAAGGCCTGGCCCAAGTTCACCACCTTTGGATACCATGGCAAAATTTTGGTCAGCACGATCAGGATATTTCTGATATGGGTATATTCCCCGGTTTCCAGACAGTGTACAGACGCCTGGAAAGGGGGAAACAAGAAAACAGAACAATAACATCGGACACAAAGATGCACCCCCCCACCACCACGGTTCAGGCCCGGTTCAACGCCATTCCTGAATTACCTTGGTTAACTTATAATGCCATTTGTGTACGACGTGCCGGAAATTTTCGTAGTCTAACTGGTCGGCTTTGTTCACAGCGTCGTAACCACTGGATCGCAGTACTGTGATGAAGCCAGGATAGTTACCACATTCCTGTGTGCGAACCATGGAAAAGGATAGCAGTAGCGCTTAAGACTTATATACCACTTCATAGTGCTTTACAGCCCTCTCTAAGCATTTTACAGAGTCAGCCAACGGCCCCCAACAATCGGGGTCCTCATTTTACCCACCTCGGAAGGATGGAGTCAACCTTGAGCCGGTCAGGATCGAACTGCTGGCAGTGGGGCAGAGTTAGCCTCCAATACTGCATTCTGCCCAATGCACTGCCACAGCTCTACCTTCTTTCTATTTTCTTTTACCTGATTCCATCTTTTTTGGAAATACCTCCAGACCAAGTTCTACCTATCCTATTCTGTCTGGATCACAGAGAACCCACCCCCCCCGCCAAATACCTTACCATGACTTCAAGAAGTAACTAGAATTGCTTTGGGCAGATCCCCTTACCCATTTCTAAAATTACAAAAGAGGTGGAAATAACAAGGTTAAATGTAATGGATTAATGCACCCATGGCAATTCATCAGGAGTTTCTCTCATCCCAGACTAACACCCAGGGTTGTTAAAGAAATAGGAAGGAGTGTTGTGTATGTTAATATCTCTCTTAGAATAGCCATAGCACTTTTAAGTCTTACATACTGCTTCACAGTGCTTTACAGCCCTCTCTAAGCAGTTTACAGAATCAGCCTCTTGCTCCCAACAATGTAGGTCCTCATTTTACCCACCTCAGAAAGGATGGAAGGCTGAGTCAACCTTAAGTTTTGTTTTATTAGTATAATATATAAAAATTCTATTTCAATCGAACATCGTGTTGTTTGGGTACAATTATTTTTAGGCAACCCCAGTCGGATTGTTTACAATAACATATATCACAATAACATTAATACTGGAGTGACAATATTTTGTTTGTCCATTTTAAGAAATTTCCATTTTAACATTTATCCTTTTTATGTCCCTTTCTAACTTTGTTTTTATTGTCTAGCCGCCTGTAAAATAAGTCCCATGTCAAACAGTATTTAGGAAAATTAAGGAAAACACCCATAGCACTTACGACTTATATACTGCTTCATAGTGCCTTACAGCCCTCTCTAAGTGGTTTACAGTCTCAGCATATTGCCCTCAACAATCCAGGTCCTCATTTTACCAACCTTAGAAGGATGGAAGGCTGAGTCAACCTTGAGCCTGGTGAGATTCGAACTGCCAAATCGCAGTCAGCCGGCAGTCAGCAGAAGTAGCCTGCAGTACTGCACTCTTAACCACTATACCACCGCGGCTCTTTGGATAGTCTTTCACCAATATTAAATTATCTCCACTGACTCCTGATTCCTTTCTAAATATAGGTAAGTGGAAACTCAATCATCCAGGCCAAAAAGGTTAAATCATGGCAACCGGGCCAAAGTTTGCTAAAACGAAGACGTTTTGTTGCTTATCCGAGTAAATTCTTCAGTCAAAATTAAGAACGACAATTTTGGGTAGTCAGAGAATCGTTGGAACGCCCCAAATCCTGCCACACCGACCGCAGGTGTGCTGGTTCCCCCCACCTTAAAGCACAATCAGGTGTTCACGTATTTTAAACGTACCTTTTCGTATATGCTTTTGTCGCTGTGCCACTGGGTTACGGTATCTAGCATGCAGCACAAAAATCTACCGTATCGACTGGCTTCATTTTCGGTGCAGCTGGCTACTGTGTAGATGATATCGGAGAACACCTAGAAGAGAAATCCGGGCATTTAAAAAAGAAAAAAAACTGTTATGCTAAAAGAAAGAGGTTTCGATATTCCTAACATGCCAATATTTTATTTTATTTTGTTTTCTTTTGTTTAAAACACACACGAAAGAGAAATCTTCCCCTGGGATTATCAGTCTGGGACTTTGTAGGTTTTTATTTTGTTAAAATGAAAGTATGGGAGGAAGAGGAGGAGGAGGAAGAGAGAATCAGGGGAGGGCAGAAATCTGAGAACCAGTTGTCAAGCCATTTGTGTAAGTTTGTGATCCACTACTTCTTTCATTACTAATCTGCTAATTTTGCTGCTGATCTGTTGCTGTCTAGAGTAAATAAAAATGAATTTTAAAAAATCTTCCAGTAAAATTATTTGTACACCATCCAGGGTCCCTCTAGAGGATAGATGGATGGATGGATGGATAGATGATAGACAGACAGACAGACAGATGATAGATACTGTAGATGGATGGATGGATGGACAGACGAGATAGACAGACAGACAGAGAGATAGACACTCACATAAAATAGTCTTTTTTTTCCCTGGCAGAAGGGCCTTTCAATGATTCTAAGGCAATGGGAGGCCACACTTAAAAGAGTGACTTACTCTGTCATAACAAAGCAACGTGGAGAAATTGGGTGTTTTCTGCTGATGCACCAGTTCCACAAAGCGAGCACAGTAAACAGCATCGATGGCAGAGAAGATACAGCGAGGAAATATGCACAGCTGCAGAAACTTGGTTATGGTCTCGTTTTTCGTCGACTCTTAAAAAAAACATTTTAAAAAGGAGGGAGGAAAGGGTTAACTGTTACGCCCGCCTGTCTAGGGCGGCGTTTCTCAGCCTGGGCCGTTTTAAAACATCTGGATTTCAACTCCCAGGATTCCAGAGGCCAGTGCTGGCTGGGGAAGTCTGGGAGTTGAAGTCCAGATGTTTTAAAGGGGCCAAGGTTGAGGAAAAAAAAAAAAACACCAAGGAGCATCCCGCACAACTGACCACACAACTTACTCGCAAGGAGCCAGTTGTCCTTTTCAAGCTTCAGCCTTTGCAACACCCTTTCCACGTGATCCAATTGCTTCTTTTCCTCTTCGAGAAGTTTATCCTGAAGGGCTGTACAGCGTTCTTTTTCTTTCTTCTTTTTATTGGGAGGCTAGAGGACAAAAAAAAATAAAATCCACACACACAAGGCATTCACAACGCTTGCCAAGTCAACTGCACGTCTCAAAGATGCTTTTCCAAAAAGGCTACTGCACTTTCTTGGTTTTTTTTTTTTTTCCTTTCCTTGAAAACGTTTCACTTGCCATTCAAGAAAGTTCTTCAGTTCTTCTTCAGAAAGTTCTTCAGTTCTTCTTCAGCTGAAGAAGCTTCTTGGCTGAGAAGTGAAATGTTTTCAGATCTTCTTCAGAATGGAAGAAGCTTCTTGGCTGAGAAGTGAAATGTTTTCAGATCTTCTTCAAAACGGAAGAAGCTTCTTGGCTGAGAAGTGAAACGTTTTCAGTTCTTCAAAATGGAAGAAGCCTCTTGGCTGAGAAGCAAAATGTTTTCAGTTCCTCTTCAGAACTGAAGAAGCTTCTTGGTTGAGAAGCGAAACGTTTTCAGTTCTTCTTCAGAATTGAAGAAGCTTCTTGGTTGAGAAGTGAAACATTTTCAAGGAAAAAAAACAACAGCAGCAAAAGTCTAGTTGCCTTTTGGGGGGCGGGGGGAAGCACCTTTGGGACAACCATGACCTGGATGGTTGAGAATCTCCATAGAAATATGAACTGCAATTCTTATAAAAAGTAGACTTCAACGGGCCAACATTGGGGTTGCAGAACTACCTGCATTCTGACTGGGACCACATCCTGCATTCTTTATCCCTCCTCTTTGTCCCTAGTCTGCTAAAATAAAAAAAGGACTTATAAGAAGTTCAGCAGCCTCCTGTAGAAAGCTAATGACCTGTTAAGTCGTTCTTTATTCCTAGCACTGATATTCTTTACTTCCGCCATCCTGTATCATCAAAGACACGTTGCTTTTAAAACGTGGGCGGAATTAAAACAAGGATTAATTTATAATTGGGTGGCAGCAACCAGGCCACTAGGCTGTTCCAGATTCTGGGCCCCAGGTGAGAAGCCCTAATTTGTGGTTTGCTTGCTGCCTGGGGAGAAGGAAGCAAGGCTGGCTTGTTTGAAGGAACTGTGATACTATCCACTGCGACAATTCACTTAACAACGTTGGTGAGAAAGGTCATAAAACAAGAGAGCAAAGTTTGCCTAACAAAGGTCTCACTTGACCACAGAAATTTGGGGGGGGGGGGGAAACGGGACGGACAATTGTGGTAGTTAAGCCGAGGATTACCCACATTTTCACAAATCTTAAGTATTTTGTAATGAACTTCCAAAAACGTTCCCATTGGAAGTTCAATACCCACCATGTCTTGATTGTCATCGATGGCTTTCATCTGGATTTTGAGTTTATTGACTTCCCGTTCGTAGCTACCCCGGGGCACCGCCAGGTCATACATGGTCAGGGACCAGAAGGTGGCATAGAACTGGGGACTGATATCATCCCAGACCTTCGGAAGGTGCAAGGAGATGACCGCGTCATGAACGGGCGCCATCACCAGTTCGCAGGACGTGATGTATTTGTGGACTTTCTGCTGCTGCTTATTCCCCTTTTCCGCTTTCTTCAACTCATCGTACTTCGACTGGTAAGGGGGACAAAAAGAAATCGCCAGCCTATAAATCAGTGGTGGCTAACCTTTTGGGGCTCCTGGGCCAAAAATTGTGCGCTCACTTGCGCTCGCGTGCCAGCACCCAGAAGGTAATGCGCATGCCCGCCCCCCGCCCTGCACATGCGCGCGCAATCCCCCCTGCCGCCCCCTTATCTGAACTGCGCCTCCCAGCTGATTTTTGGCCTCCCAGAGGCTTGAGAAAAGCTTCCGCAGGCTTTGCAGGCCAAAAAAATAGGCCCGTTTCATCACTTCCAGTATTTCTGGAAATACAGGAAGTGACGAAAAGGGCCTATCATTCCGCCTGCAAAGCCTGTTTCTTGTCTGGCCTTCAAATGGTTTGGAAAATAGTCCGACTCACTTTTCTTTGTGGCAACCGCTGAGGTATTGGAACATTTAAGTCTTAAAATTTGCCACGATTGGACCCACTTGCTGAAGACTGTGGATGATGTCAGACGGGTTCGACCGCTTTGAGGAGCATTAAGAAAAGGGTTCTGTGAATGGGAAATGTGTACTCACCGAAATGTGATGCGCGTACATAGGTCTTGAAAGGAAGAAAGCAGCGTCGTGAGGGGTGTGAAATTCATTACAGAGGACGTCGATAGAAGGCACTCGCTTAATATAGTCCTCTGTGCTCAAATTGGATGCCAGAAATCCACCAAACTGGACCAAAGTATCGTGGCACTAAAAGAGAAAAAACCCATAAGGTATTGTCAACCCTGAAGCTGACTTGACTGCAGCCATTTTGAGGCTTCAGTGTTGCCACACTGGAGCTGAGTGACAGGGAAGGTGGGGAATAGAGATAGCTGGGGTTTTGTAGTCCAAACAAAATACTTTTTCCTGAGAACCAAGGACATTCCCACAGGTGGTCAGAGAGAGACGGAGGGAAGTTACTGGGCAACCAGACGGCACCCTGATTGGACCGTATGACTTGATTGTTTGGGAAAGGGAAAAACTTTCTGTTAATTAGGTGAAAACCACGGGAATATTCAGAGTCGGTTTTCACCAGCCTGTGCCAATATGGTATATCCAATAAAACTGTTCTTTGACAGATCTACCTGCCTCGGAGTCCTGTTTGCAATGGGTGTATTATGCCAGGGCTCCAGTAGTTACCCCCATTTAAATTAGGAGTCTCTTTTTCAAAGCTTAAATAAGATTTATTAGGAGAAGACATGCTGGTGCTGCCGGGGTGCAGCTGACTCTGAGGCACATCATTCATTGTCACTCTTGACCCTGGTTTTCCCTCTACCCCCTGGGTATTTCGTAATTCATATTCTCCAATGAGACACATCCCTAGCCAAGAGTCATCAATCATGCTCTCCAGTTAGAATTTTGCACGGCAGAAACTTTGGTCGCTTAGAAACTATCTATGAAAACATTTCTGGAATGCAGTTTCGGTTTTGCAAGCTGCTACATTACTCCCCCCTCCCTTTTTGTTGACAACTCTAAAAGATCAGAGAAATATTTTATGAGTTGACATATTACTTGGAACCCTGACAGGTATAAGGCAATGACCAGATTCTTATCAGGAGGGCAACTGCCTAACTTCAAACACTCGACTTAAGATGGTTCATTTACATTCGAAGTTGCAACGACACTGAAAAAAGTGACCTAAGGCCGTTGTTCACACATACAACCAGTGCGGCATCCCACATGGTCACGTGATTAAAATCTAGACTCTTGGAAACTGGCATGTACTTAACGACGGTTGGCAGCGTCCGGGGGTCACGGGATCCCCTTTGGCGACCTTCTGACAAGCAAAATCGCGGAGAAGCCGGGTTCGTTTAAGAACCACGTTACTTGCTTAACAACCGCAGGGATTCGCTTAACCACCATGGCAAGCACGGTCATAACATGGAGCAAAAACTCAAGTGCCTTTCTTAACAATGGTAAGTTCGGCTCACCATTTGCAGTTGCGAATTGAGGACTACCTGCAGAGCGCGGATAATGCAGCCAACCCAAACTAAATCCTCCCGTTAGCCTTCATGCGGCCTGTGAATCCAGCCTTCCGGCACCTTGTCTTTTAAACATTTTAAGGCAATAAAAAGAAACACGCAGTTCCCTTCGGCTTGCCTGATCGTACAGCTTCCCCACCAGCTTCAAGTGTTTCTCCCCTCCTTCTTGAAAGATGACGCCGTTGCGCTGCTGGGCCATGAGAAGGCACAGCGGGAGGGCGAGATCGTGGTCCAGAAGGGCGTCTTTTAATCTCTGAGAAGATTTCTTCGTGTTCCTGATCTGACCAAAATAGCCGCCCTGAGCAAAGGAATGAGAACAATTTTTAAAAAAGGTTAAGGGATGGAACGAATAGAACAGGAATAGAATTAGAGTAGAACAGGAGAAATTAGAGTAGAATGTAGAATGGAATGGAACTAGAATTGGAACAGAACAAAACAGAATAGAAGAAAATTAGAATAGAGTAGAGTAAAAATAGAGTAGAACAGGAGTAGAATAGATTAGAGTAGAATGTAGAATGTAATGGAACTAGAATAGAACAGAACAAAATAGAACAGAAGAAAATTAGAATAGAATAGAGAATGAAATGGAATAAGGAATAGAATAGAATTCTTTATTGGCCAAGTGTGATTGGATACACAAGGAATTTGTCTTCGGTGCATAAGCTCTCAGTGTACATAAAAGCTATAAGAAACCCACCTTCCTCACCAATGACTGCCACTTAAAACACAACGAAGAAACTTATAAGTTTCTGCTAAGTTTGTTGCTTCCTGGCATACTTGAAAATCACCCATATTTTCCTTTCCCTTCAATGTGCAACACACACCTCTGCCTTCAGCTGCTCCCCGCCAGTCATGGCTTCTAACTGTTCCATGGTCATTTCTTCAGTGATTTCAATTCCCGCCATTTTTTGTACCACTTCTTTCAAAATGAGGAGGTCAAAACTACAGGGGAAGAAAAATTATATATATATAAAAAAAATGAGGGACGAAAAGTGAAACAAAACTAAGAAATGTATTGCATGGAGACAAAACTGGTTTTACAGTACGGTATATATTACCCCAATCATATTAGGACCCTCCCACACCACTTTCTGAAATTCTGTGTGTCTGTCTTTATCTATCTGTCTCTCTCTCTCTCTCTCTCTATCCACCCATCCATCTAGAAGAGCCGTAGTGGCGCAGTGATTAGAATGCAATATTGCAGGCTAATTGTGCCCACTATCAGCAGTTCGTTCCTAACCAGTTGACTTAGCCTTCTATCCTTCCAAGGTCAGTAAAACGAGGATCCAGATTGTTGGAGGTAAGATGCTGACTCTGTAAATCGCTTAGAGAGGGATGTAGAGCATTGTGAAGAGGTACATAGGTCTAAGTACTGTTGCTATCTATCATCCATCCATCCGTCCATCTATCTAATTTTTTAAAAAATGTTCCTCTCTCTCACAGGGGGTGCTGTACAAATGGAAATTGCAGAGATGGGTGGCAAATAAATTTAATAATAGTGTTTTATATAGAAAGCACAATCTGCTTTTCTCCACGTCGATACAAAAGGAGGACAGCTGTTGCAAAGACATGCCCCAACTAAACCACATTATAGGCGGCGGATCTGCATGCATTCCATACATGCTGTGATATTTTATTTTAAAAGATATGCAATTTGACCTGCACTGCTTAAATCTCCTAATCCAGGAGCTGGAAGGCAGTTAAACCAGCCCCATCTGCTCACCCAGCCATCCATGCGTTGAGATATTAATGCGAGCATATTTTGCGCTATGTTTAACATGATGGCTACAGAAACAAAGACAGCAAAATTCCACTCACCTTTTCCCAGCCTTGAGTTGATTTGCCACATACTGGAGGAGTCCTGCAAGTTCTATTGGGTATTTTCGAAAAACAGCACCACAAAAACTTGCCAAGCCTGAAGTAAACAGGGGAGAAGATATAGACCAGAGTAACTACCTAACAACGTAGTCCTGACCTTAGTAAGCCCAGAAATTGTTACTTTTGGTACCCATGTTATGTAGTTCCCAAATATTCCAGTTGATGAGATTTTCTATCACCCATCCATTCTTTCTCTCTCTCCCTCCATCTTGATTCTACCTACCCCGTTTCCCTGAAAATACAACCTACCCAATATAAGCCCTAACCCCCCAAAATAAGTCCTTACTAAGATCACGCCTACTCCAGAGTGTACAGGTAAAAATTAAGCTAGGGTGGGGATAGTGGGGTGGAGCTGCCCTACTACTTACCTTTGGAGTAATACCCCGCTCGCATACCCCGACACCCGCCTTGCCAGCCCATCTCTTCTGCAGCTGGCAAGGCTGGCAAAGGCTTTCCTGAAGGCCTCTGTAGCTGATAAGAAAACTCAGGATCTATCCAGAGCTCTGTTATCAGCTGCAAGAAAGCCTTGCCAGCCACAGAAGCAGCAGCTCCTGAAGGCCTCTGACAGCAAAAAGGCGGCCAGAGGCAATGCACACAAGCAAGGTTAGTCAGTGGATGGCATCCCCCCAAAATAAGACCTGGTGCCTTTTTTGGAGGCAAAAAAAATATAAGACAGGGTCTTATTTGGGGGTAAAACATGGTGTCTGTCTGTCTGTCTGTCTATTCATTCATCCATCTATCCCTCCCTCCCTCCATGTTGGATGTGCATGGAAAGCATCTGATGGTAGCTTTTATTTAAGGTGTCATTTTTCAATGTTTTGTAAACCCCTCTGTACTCTTCCAGAGGACTGCTGCAGAAATAAATCCAGTAAAGACCAACTGCCTCCAGTCATTTTAGTTGGGTAAAACGTACAAAAGACAAATGCTTACTCTGAAGCCAACTAGAGATTGTAGTGTCATCGTGCTTCATCCTCTCCTTCTCGGGATTTGCCAAAGCTTCAATTATGCAATCTTGAACGAGGTTAAGCAAGAATTCCACCGAGATGTTAATGGGAGCATTAAAACATATTACAGGGTGATGACAGCTGAGACAGTCTGGTGGAAGAGAGTATGTGTATCTTTGGGCCTTTGGTGTTCTCTGAGCTGGGTTGTTTGCTTGCAAGACGTTTCATTACCCAACTAAGTAACTTCATCAGTTCTTCATTAGTTGTAATATGGATAATGAAACGTCTGTAAGAAAACCATCAAGCTTAGAGAGCCCCGAAGATCTCAAATTCAGTCAAGACAAGGCATCAAAAGATCTACCTCTGTGCTGCTACATTTCTTAGTAAATACCACTAACAAAGGAAATATTTTTCTAGCTCTCCCATCGCTACGTAATACTGCTAATTCTTAAAATGAAATAGAAAACATACTCTTTAAGGAGTGTTTCATTGAGAATAGTTGCAGTTCGATGATGGGGTGGATTATTTGACCGCATAATTGAGGCTTAATTCTATTGAACAAAATTATACGTAGGTATTATATGTAGGTAAAAATTTAACATTTGTGCCACATGGCAAAAAGAGAACAGGAATTCTTACCACCTTCAAAAAGGTGCAAGAAAAAAAAAATGCTTCAAAACAACTAAACCAAAAAGAAACTTAGGAGCTACCAGTCACTTGTGTAAAGCGATCGAATTTCTGAGTCTGAATTCAATATAGCAAAAGCTACTATTAGCCCTAAATGGGGAGCAATGGATCACCCTGGAATCACTTGTGAGCAACAACGGAGGCAGAAGGAATGTAAAACAAGACAGATCACAGTTCCAGGAAAATGGCAAAGGATACAAGCCAAAACATCGTAGTTTAGTGAAGTGAGGTATTTCAATGAATCAACAACCGGAGTTATTAAGTTATCGTATTTCTGGATCTGGGACAAAATCTGAAAAGAATTAAGTCAAAATGAAACATTTAGAGATATATCTGCACATTGGGGAGTCTTTCACAGCCTTAAGAGAAACTATTTCTGTGACTTGCAGGTAGCCCTCGGGTTATCATCACTCATTCAGTGACTATTCAAAGTTACGAAGGAACTGAACGAGGGAGATTTAGTTTTAGCCATTGCCCTGGCCCTGCGATCACACAGTTGTGATGTAGGCATTGGGAGGCTTGGCTTGCGATTACATCGCAGTTAAGACATAGTCATAGCATCATGATTTCTGATGCCTGCTGGCTTTCCATAAGCAAAGTCAATGGGAAAGCCAGCAGGAAGGCGAAAGTTGACCTGCCCACTTTCTTGCTCGTTTACGCTCTATAGCACCACCCTGTGCTATAAACACACGTGCACACACACAGAGATGTACGCATGCCCCTTGTAGCCCTCACGGTTTTAATCTGCCAACCTCCTCGGCTTGGACTCCTGTCTTTTCCTGCTTAATGACCTGTATAGTCCTGGGGTTACAATGGTAACCATGATGGCTGGTCTTGCTATCACTACATCAGGCAATTATTTGATTTTGTGCTTTATGACCAGGGGTGGGATCCGACCGGCATAACAACTGGTTCGGGAGTGCGTGCATGCCCGTCAAAACACGTGCTGAATGCGCATGCATGCTACCGGCTCCGGCAAGCATTTACCTTCTCCAGCTGATGAGCGGCACTCAGCTGTGCCGCGCAAAGCAGCTGAGGAGGAAAATGCAGCCACTAAAGGACAGCCTAGAGCCCAGGTGGGCTGGCAAACAGCAGACCAAAACCTCACCCCAGCAAAATCTGAACTGATTTTGTTGGGATAGGGTTTTGGTCTGCTGTTCTTTGGAGCTACAGGTTCTATAGAACTGGACCGGACCGGCAGGATACCACCCCTGCGTATGACCAAACTGCTTTGTGGCAGAAATTCCTGCCCCAATTGCCACTGTAACCTGAGGACCACAATCTCTTCTCACTCGATCCTTTCCTTTACATCAGGGGTGGGCAACTATGGCCCTTTTGTGAATTATGGACTTCAACTCCCAGAATTCCTGAGCAAGCCATGCTAGCTCAGGAATTTTGGGAGTTGAAGTCCACAAGTCATAAAGGGGCCATAGTTGCCCATCTCTGCTTTACATGATTACAACCAAGTTACAGTGCATTAATAAGACTTAATAATATTGTAACATTTTGATGAAAGTGCAGTTTTTAAACTACGCAGCTTCGGCACATTTGCTGCGACAACAGATACATATTGCAACTTATCTTGCCACCTACATAGTCAAATAAAATGGTTGGGTTGCTGTGACTCAGTTTCCCAATTTGTCTTCCAGAAGGCTTTACGTTCTCCTTCGTTAAACGCCTGTAAGAAAATGCTGTACTTTAGTTCCTTTCTTTTGCAGCTTTCTTTGCTAATTACAGAGAAATTTATTTTACTCTCCTATGAATAAAGTCTAAGATGGTTATCTCCAGATCCTGGGGGAAACTGCGTGTATGGTCACATTTCATGCATAATGTATTAATTATCTTGAATTTAAGGGTGTAAATCAAAATAAGAAATCCTACTTATTTTGGTGAGACGCCAAGTATGGATTTTTTTTCTAATCCAGAAGAAAATTAACCAGGTTTTAATTCATCCTTTATTTTATTATTTAAGCTGGCACTATTTAAACAACAATTCTTGAGTTTCACACTGACTACAGGAAGTTTTCCTCAATGTTATATCTGAGGAAATATAAGTGCGGTACTCTTGTCATATAACTTAGTCATACAATTTAGTCAGCAATCCTATACATCTTATGAATAATCTCTCCTGAATCATATAGGATGCAAAAGAATATATATGTTCAAAATTAACTTTATGAGGACACCAACATCTGCCTTGAGGTGAAGAAATTAACTTTTGCAAACTGAGTGACCAACTGTACTCATGACCAACTGTACCCAGCATAATCTGGAGGACTAATATAATGTTCTGGATTTCTCCAGAACATTCCATGCTAGACTTATCCAGAACATTCCATTTCAAAGTGTATGGTTTTCCACATACTTAATAGCAATACTTATTCAAACAAAGATTGAACTTACTTCATTATATATTTGGCTCTGTCGATTATCTGAGCTTTAACTTTTACTAGCAGTGGATGGCTATTGTATGTTTCGTTCTTCCACTGGCCGTAGAGACGATACCTAGTACAGGACACAGAGAGAAAAGGAAGCCATTTACGTATTTTTTTATTTTAAAAGCACTGAAATATTATTAAAATGTGTTTCCCTGAAAATAAGACTGTCTTAATTTTTTTTGCCACCCAAAAAGGCACCAGGTCTTATTCTGGGGCAATGTCATCCACTGACTCACCTCACTTGCGTGGGTCGCGCCCCCAGCTTCCTTTTCGCTGTCAGAGGCCTTCAGGAACATTTTTTGCAGCTGGCACGGCTTTCCTGAAGGCCTCTGCGGCCAATAACAGAGCTCTGGATCGATCCTGAGCTTTGTTATCAGCTATAGAGGCCTTCAGGAAAACCTTGCCAGCTGCAGAAGAAATGGGCCAGTGAGGCAGGTGGGTGAGGCCTGGCTGCAACTGTCTGAAAGTAAGCAGTAGGGTGTGGCTCCACTCACCCCTATCTCCACCTTAGCTTAATTTTTACCCGCGCACCCTGGAGTGGGCAGGGTCTTGATTAGGGCTTATTTTGGGGGGTAGAGCTTATATTGGCCACGCGTGTAAAAATCAAGCTAGGACTTACTTTCGGGGTAGGTCGCATTTTCAGGCAAACACGGTAGGCAATTACTCACCGGTGCTGGTATGGAAATGTTTTAAACATCCCCCAGAGTTCCTCAGACATGCACGCGTTACAGTCCATCAGGGAAAGAGAAGGAAGCAGGACCTGGTCAGTGATACTCAGCAAGCAGCTGAATAGTATCTCCTGGGGAAGCGGGAAGAGACGGGGGGAAAACCCCAAAATTTAGTAATGCGGGGTCCTCTAGGGAGCAATTGCAATCAAATCCACAAGATTAGAAGACCCTGCGCCCCCTTCACAAAACAGTATGACAAAATTGCAATGAATTGGAGCTTCTTAGTAAAGAGAAATTTGCAGCTTGCTAACCCCTGGGTTTAGAAATCATCTTTGGTATTCTAACAACGCTAATACTGAAATAGGATGTATAAGCATTCTCGAGTAATACTGTAGACCAGGGGTCTTCAAACTTGTGGACTTCAACTCCCAGAACTCCTCCTCCAGCCATGTTAGTTCGGGAATTCTGGGAGTTGAAGTCCACAAGTCTTAAACTTGCCAAGTTTGAAGATCCTTGGTGTAGACAATCAGAACTGATTTTTAGGAGGTGCACAGAGAAAGTCCAAGAATAGAAGGCCTTAACATTTTTCAACTTCTCCCTTCCCTAAAATCAGGTTTATTTCACAGTCAAGTAACCTCTGATCTGTTGGGAGAATTCCTTTCTCAATTCCATAAAAGGAAATCGATCCTTTACAAAAGCACAAGACTTTTTTACCCCTGCACTAGACAGAGAGACAGACTATAAAACATTATTTGTTAAGAGTCTACACCTTCACATCCTAGAAGTTGTGAAGATGACTAGAATGGCAGGCGATAAGAGTCAACCCTATGGGGTGTTGCTTGTACAAAGCCTATGTCAGCCAACAACGAGTAAGTGTCACTGGATAAGTGACTGTTAGTTCTATCTTGCATCAAATATTACAAGGTCTGTTAAGGAAGATTTTTCTTTTTTTAAAAAAAAGAACCAACCATTTTCTCTCGGTCCTCTTGTTTGTTTCCATCCAACTGGTACTACAGGAAAAAGAAGATAGGTTAACTGCAAAGATGTCATGGCTTAAGACCAAAGAGACAATCCTAAGCATGTTAATGAAAAACTTTTCCTCTTCCAAGTTTCAGAGGGAAACATCTGAGTCAGAAGAATCATGGCGGGATTGAATTTTTTGGACCTCTGAAAGGGAAAGAATGGGGTGTGGCGTGCAGGAGGAGAACTCAAACTAGGGATCTCCAACCCGAGTTGGTTACAACAACTCTCACAAATTACTCTGTATGTCAACAGTTAGAAAACTCCCAACCCTCATTTTAAATCCTCAAATGCTTGTTAAGTTGGTGGCATTCGTGATGACATCTCTTTTCCACCTTGGTTAAACCTGCCAAGGAAAAAAATTAGGAAGAAACTCTTATTGAGTTCACAAGATTAGAGGTGGTTTGGGGTCACATTATTAAAAAGAAAAAGATGTTGAAACTTTGGAAAGAGGGCAGAGAAGAGCAACAAAGATGATTAGGAGGCTGGAGGAGAAAACATATGAAGAACCGTTACCGGAACTGGGCATGTCTGGTTTAATGAAAAGGAGAACTAGGGGTGACATGATAGCATGTTCCAGTATTTCAGGGGCTGCCCCAAAGAAGATGGAGTCAAGATCTTCTCCAAAGCACCAGAGGGCAGGACAAGAAGCAACGGGTGGAAACTAATCAAGGAGAGAAGCAACTTAGAACTAAGGAGAAATTTCCTGACAGTGAGAATGTGGAATGGATTGCCTTCAGAAATTGTGGGTGCTCCATTGCTGGAGGTTTTTAAGAAAAGACTGGACAACAATTTGTTTGGAATGCTACAGCGTTTCCTGCTTGAGCAGAGGGCTGGACTAGAGGATCTTCAACGTCCCTTCCAACTCTATTATTCTGTGAAATGGTCTAACTCGCACTTAAACACCGAACTCTATGTAGTTGGAAGGGACGTTGAAGATCCTCTAGTCCAGCCCTCTGCTCAAGCAGGAAACCCTGTAGCATTACTAAGCGTACTTTTGCACCTATACATCATCTGCTTCCCCTTTCCAAAAATGGCTGCAAGAAAACACACAATGATGTTGGCTAACTGAGTTTTGCAACCTAGCTTCCAACCTTGAATAGCGTGTTTTAAGCTTAGGACCTCCAGAGTGGTTGAAATGGTCCATAATGAACCGGAAAGAACCTGCTTGGAAGGATATCCTTCTTGTATGAACAAAGGAAATGCAATGCAATGCAACCAGACCATGAGCAAAGCAGAAAGAACTTAGCAAAGTATTAAACCCAGCAAATGGAGGGGAAAAGAGTTTACGCCAGTGAACATTAATTTTTCTAGCTAACGTTAGTTCTAGACTGAGCCGTGATTTGAGCTTGCTTTTCATTAGTTTGGTCAAACCGTTTGTGTTCTTTTTGGGAGAAAATTGGGAATAAAAGGATTTTGAATAAGCAATTCTTTTGTTCCTCATAACTGTCCCAGAAAAAAAAAAAGAAGAATGTAAACTTCAAGGCTGCTTATTCACATTATCCCAAGGAGCAGTCAGGGATACCTGCAAATCAGGAAAATGTGACAATAAGCCCCTTGTCTCCAACAAACGAGCAGACAGTTAAGACATGTGGTACCAGAGAAGTAAGAAACAAAATCAGCTTTCAACCCTACACTGCATTTTTATTTTGCGAGACATCTGGAGATAGCTCTCAGCAACCTGCCAAATCCTGACTTGGGTTTACAAGAGCTTATCTAATTAACAGATGTTTAGAAGATAAATTTCACCGCACTTTGCACAGAATCCACTCTAACTGCCTGTCAACTATTTAACAGTGAAATTATATGGGGCATTTTTGCTGTCTAAAGAAGAGTATAATTTTCCTGACACTAGACTGACAACAGCACGTTATTAAACGTTACTTGTACTAGCAGCAGAATTCCCAAAGAAACGTGAGAGAATTGGGCATTAAAAACATCAGCTTGCTTCTACAGTTTTAATATTCACTGTTTAAACTAGCCATTTAAGACAGCAAAGGCTTATGTTAACTCAGTTTTCTCTTTAGCTGCTTCCTTTTGAAACAGCTTATGAATAATGATGATGATGATGATAATTTTAAACATGAAAAATAGCAGAAAGGAAGAATAAGACCTGTAAGCTGTCTTATGGATACCTTAATGGAGAAAGAGATAGAATCAAGACCACGGGAAGTGTTAATACCACTCTCTAAAGCCTTGGTAAGGCCACACTTGGAATCCTGCATCCAGTTTTGGTCACCACAAAACAAAAAAGGTGCTGAGATTCTGGAAAGAGTGCAGAGAAGAGCAACAAAGATGATTAGGGGACTGGAGGCTAAGACATATAAAGAACAGTTGCTGGAACTGAAGATGTCTAGTTTGATGAAAAGTAGGACTAGGGTAACGTGATAGTAGGCTTTCAATATCTTGGGGTTGCCACAAAGAAAAGGGGGTCAACTTATTCTCCAAAGCACCTGAAGGCAGGACAAGAAGCAATGGATTTAAAACTGTCATGACTTACGACTATAATGGGCAGGTTCCCTTATGGTTGTAACTCAAGGATGCTGCTGCTAAGACACTGAAGGTACATTTAAGGATACATCAGGCAAGGAAAGTCACAGCTGGAAGGTGGCCTACTGTCAAGATGAAAGCTGTTGCAGCTATTTTCGTTTCTCAGCTTGCCAACAGACTGGGGGGAAGGAAGGATGAAGTGGAATGTAGGCTCCAGATATCAAGAAGGCAAACTGTGGGAGCCAAGGACACTTTAGCAGGTGGCTAAAAAACCTCAGAAACACTTTCCCATAACAATACCATGATATTCCATTGGACAATGTGACCGGCACTAATAGGGAGAATTCTGTATTTTTAATTATATGGGATTGCGCGGGTGTTAGCTAGAGTTGGTTTGGCCTTAACCAGTGTGAAATGATGTACTCAACGAAGTTTTGCCTAAAGAGACTGGACCGTCTCGACCGCGCTTGCTCAGTTCGGTCCGTCGGTCGGAACTGTGACACCTACCTCTTTCATAAAGGCTTTCCCAAGACGCAAAACTTTTGCGAAGAGAATGGGATCGTGGGAGAGATGCGGGCCGAGATAGCAAAGCATGTTGAACACTTCTTTCCGTAAGTCTTCAAAATGTTCTGCTGGCTTTGGGGCTCTCTTGTTTTGCAGCGGGGGGATAGGGGCTCCTTTGGCACCTTTGAGAACGCCGACTCTGAAACGAGAAAGGGAAGTTCTTCAAACGATCCTTTGAAGGTAAGGTTTTGGGGAAGAGTCTCTCCCGAAAGCGTCGGACGGGGCAATAAGAGAACCCTTTTCCCAGGCAAAGGCTTGAGGCAGGGGTGTCAAACTCAAGGCCCGTGGGCAACATCCAGCCCACGGGATGCTTAGATCTGGACAGGGGTGGGGTTCTCCTGGTTCGGGCAAACCCTTTGTTCCGACAAACCGTCCTAAACCGAATCTGGCTCCAAACCAGTTCGCTCCGATGAGCATTTGGGCCCGCCTGCCCCTGCTTTCCTGTGCTCTATGTCTTTTTGTCAGAGCACGGATGATATGCGCAACAAGAGTGGTTTGCCGCACTTTCGCTGTTTTCTTCAGCTGCAGTTGAAGATAAGTTTTAGCTTTTTAAAATGCGGATGCGGCCCTCAATGCAATCGAGTTTGACACCCCTGGTTTGAGAGATAAAAACTCCGCCACAAATTCTAAAGCCAAGGAAGTTTCAATCAAGGAAGCCTAAAAATTACACCGTTCGTGAAGGTACGCCCAGCGCGTCCTGTTTAATCAATTTATCTGGCATGCAGACCCCATTCACCTTCGATAGAGAGGCTCAATCATCACGTGGAGAAGCTGGCAAAGAGCGAGGGCGATGGGTTTGTGTGAAGTGGCGTAAAATGGAGGCATCTGGTCCATGATGCTCTGCGCATGCTGCCAATCACCGATTTTTAACATGGCTTCTAATAAACCCAGTTTCTGGTTATCGGGTGGCTGAAAAAAATAATAATAACCAAGCAAAGTAAATTTTTTTTTTTAAAGAACGGAAGTTTAGTTTCTCCCAAGACTATTGGCAACTCTAAAACGACCATAGAAATATTTTTTTTGTTTTCAAAAATACCTGCATATTAATTATAGTTTTTCTATTCTTCAACATTACAGCTGAAGTGATCTGTTTTTAATATATATTTATATATTATATATTATATGTACGTATGCATAAAAACATACAGTTCCTGAAAGACAGGGAATCCTCGACTTAACAGGCACAACTGAGCCAGAAATTTCTGTTGGTAAACGAGACACTTTGCCCCATTCTGCGACCTTTCTCGCCACTGTTGCTAAGTGAATCGCTGCAATTGGTCAGCCAGGAACACGGTCAATCAGTGCACCTAGCTTTCCCTGTTGACTTTGCGTGTCAGGAGGTCCCAAAAGGGAATCACACAACTCCAGGAAACACTGGAACCATCATAAATATGAATCGGTCGCCAAGCATCTTAAATTTTGATCTTGTGACTGTGGGGGATGCTACAAAGGTCGTAAGTGTGAAAAATGGTCATTAAGTCCCCTTTTTTCAGCGCCGTTGTAACTTCGGCCACTAAATGAATAAGTTGTAAGAAGCTGTATAGACTTTGGCAGCCTAGTATAAGAGATTGAGTCCAGCTCTGTCAGGACCAGAAATATCTTATATTCAGTTTGTGTGTCAACTCATAAAACATTCCTATGTCTGTTTTAGTAGTTGCCATAAAAAAGGGGAGGAGGAAGGAAATTTGGAAGAGAAGTGCAGCAAACAAAAGTACATTCCAACTCTTATCTTTAAAAGATTGTAACTAAACTACCAGAGCTTTTGCCCGTGAATATATTTAATTGGAGAATGTGATTGATGACACCCAGCCCGTGAAGTTGGAGAATCTGATTTATGACACACCCAGGGGTGGGGAAACAGGGTCACAGGGGACTGTAAATGACCTATGCCAGAGTTGGCTTCATACAGGGCAGTGCCAGTATGTCGCTTCTAATGAATCCTTGGAAGTTTCTTGAAGTTTGGCTTGAGAATCATGATTTAATTAGGGCGATTGCTGGAATCCTGACATCGTGTTTCTGCGTGGGGCAAAAATAGAGAAGATTCCTTTCCCATCATCTACATCTTCTCTGCAAGTCAAAGCAAAAACTGATTCCCACCAGAACTGTGGTTTAATCATGGCTTGTTAAAAGAGTTGCCAGACTGCTCGATCGCGTAGGAGGAAAATTCCAGCTAACCGTATATGCCTGATTAGCGCCTCTGATCGGATTTCACGGGAGGGAACCTGCGCGGCTGCAACTCACCTTTTCCATTTTCTCCTCTTCCTTCTCCTTTTCTTTCTCTTTCTCTTCCGTCTTTTCGGAAGAGAGCACAACCATGGTAAGTTTCCTTACAATTTGCTTCGCCTCCCCGATTTCCCATCTGTGTTCTTCGAGGATAGTGTGGTCGGATGGCAGGAGCTAGAGAGGCAAACCTGATTACCTTTCGCATACTGATAAACATGATGGAACTCAATAGACGTTGAAACTCGTCAAGTTTGGTACTCAATGCCTTTTGACCTGAACATTTGGTCCCCATGCTCATGGTTTGTTTGCTACTCAACGCACAAGCTAGAACTTTGTTCATGTTGGCTGCCTTATGACTCTACATTATTCCTTATGGGGAAAAAAAAATCGTTTCCTACTCATCATAATTGGTGCTGAGTACTGAGGTACTACTTTATCTGGAATAATAGAGATTTAGCGTTCTGACCAAGGCTTCCCCAACAGCACGAAGGCGACTCTTCATCCCAATAAAACCCCTTTTATTTTGTTTACAGTGAATTCCTCTCCAGCAAAGTCACGGCCAACAGTCTTTCAAGAGATTTCACAATTACCGACCTTTATCAGGCTTGGAGAGTTGCCAGGCCCATATCTTTTCAGATGCCACACAGCAGCAGACAATACTTGTGGTAAGAATGCAGGAACAGATTTTCACCTAAATTAACTAACTGTCTCCTGAAAAATCCCACTCCTCTTTTATTCCCTATGGGAGGGGCCATTCACCATCCATTTGTGGCTTTACTCCCGAGCTGACCCTAGTTCCTTAACTGTTCCCTTCTCCTAGCAGCTCTGTGCATGTGCACATTGGGAACAGGCTCTAGCTGTTCTTCTTCCCCACTGATCTCTGACTCCAAAAGCAGCTGATAACTGTCAGACGGCCTTGGCCCCTTCTCTGCCTCCGAAGCAGAGCACTCATCCGAGCCTTCCCCAGATTCCAGGACTGGCCCATATTCCTCCTCAACTTCCTCACTGTCTGAATCTGCTGCCAGCTCTGCTGGCTGCTGGAAGGCCACAACATTTAGATCCATCCTTCTCCAACCTTGGAGTGGCAAATGTAATGGAGAAGACCTCTCCCAATAAGTATCTATTGATTTATATTCATCTGATCTCTATCTCCCGTTCATCTCACCCAAATAACCGTCCAAATCCATACCGATAGTACCACTGTGTCACCGTCAATCCTAATCAATATTCATTCACTATGTGCATATCACAGGAGAGGTATTAAGCAGTAAAAGAAATGTTACAATTTTCAGATTTCTTTCCTAAATATGAGAGGGTGCTCATCCTTTACTGAAACTGTAAATATGCCCATAAATCATGGATTAAGAGAAAAAAGCCCCCTCTTTGGGAGAAATTTATCTTCTGCACTTAACAGAACATGTATTTTGTTGTTAAATGCAAAATAAATAACTTACGTGCACATAAAGATCTTCCAGATCTATTAAGTTATGTTGCAAAAGAATTGCAGCGACTCTATACAAAGAAACTGGAGTCTCTCCATTTGGTTCCTGGAAAGAAATATATATTTCTTTTAGGATAGTTTTAGGATAGTTATATTACTAAGATCACGACTATTGGCTTTCATTAATAGTTTTTTTAAAGCAGGGGTCGCCAACCTTTTGGACCTCAGGGACCACCAAACTCATAATTTTAAATCCCGCGGACCAGAGACCCTGGGAAAATCCCCCCAAAAGTCTGCAGGTAAATTCTCCACCCCGTTTTTCTACTGATCGGTCATTCTTTATTTGGAATCGCAGGATACCATCTCCAGCTCTGTTTTCAGGGGGAGAGAGAGAGAGAGACTTTTGGCTTCATGCAAGGAAAGCAGCAGATGCAGCAGAAGTCTTTCTTTCTCTTCCCCCAAACTCTGCCAGACATGAGCCTCTTGGAGCAGGAGGCCTTGCAGGGTCCCAAAGACTCATTTCTGGCGGAGTTTGGGGGAGAGAAAGAAAGATTTTTGCTGCTTTCCTTGTGTGCAGCCAAAAGCAGAGGAAGAAAGGAGTGGAAAGAAACAGCCCGGTGGCCAAGCGAAGCACCTGGGGCAAGTTCCCCCTCCAGCCTTTTCCCCCTTCCCTCACTACCTCGTGTCGTTCGCAATGCAAGCGACGCAAGCCTTGTATTCCCTTGGGCCATGTGGGCGGCACAGCCTTGTGTTCCTGGATTAATTACTTGGGGGATGCTTTGGGGGTGACATTTCTCTGCGGACTACCAAAATTTTCTCGCGGACCACCAGTGGTGCCCAGCCCATTGCTTGGCAATCACCGTTTTAAAGGTTAAGTCAGGGGTCCCCAATTCCTGGGCCACTACTGGGTCATGGCCTATTCAGAATTGGGCCAGGTGAATGGCTGGCCTTAATTGAGGTAATAAATTGACAACTATCTGCATTTCATAGCAAACAATAAATCACTGAGATAATGGAAGGATTTTAAGCCGTGAACTTCTGTGGTACCTGATAAAACTTGAATTTGAATCCAAGTATATGGCAGAGTGTTTGAGGTTCACACATATACATATACGACTCTATCAAAGGTACAAAAAATTCATCGTATTCTGGTCGACATTCATAGACTTCCAAGATAATATCCAACACTCGGTTAGGATCCAGGTTAAAACATCCTATTAAACAAAAGGGAGTTATAAAAACATTACTTTTGCTCAAGACAACTAAACAGACAAGCTTAAGAAAGTATGGTCCTCTAAACATTAATTTATCAAATATCCTCAATCGTCATTAATATCAGGTATATTTTTTTTAACCTGGGAAACTGTAAAATATAGAGGAAAGTGTGAGAATGGAGACTTGGGAGACATGAACAGAGTAGAGTAGAATAAAACATAAAATAGAATATGAAATGGATTGGAATGGGATGGGATAGAATGTTAGAAAATTGGAATGAAATGGAATGGAATAGAAAACTCAAAATATAGTAAATCTAAAATATACAGTAATCTAGAGAAAACTACAACTAGAGAATTTGACTCAGTAAACATGACTTACCTATTAAAGATTTAATATTTTCTAGGATCAATTCACTAGTGATATTTCCAGATAAATCTTGTCCCAGTTCAGCAATCAGTTTTGCATAGCCTTCATTCTCTTCTCTTAATAAATTAAATTTCTGTTGCTTATAACTACAATTCAACAAATGAACAAAGGAAGCATGAAAGAAAAGTAGAAGTTGTAATAAACTGGTAATTTTCTGCCTTATTTGCTTAATGAATTTATAGGGGCGCCCATCTCAAAAAAATGTCACTATAAACAATAACTCTTTAAAAAAATAATAATTGTGATTTTAAAAGAATATTTAAAAAAGCACAAGGCATAAGAGAGGATATGGGAGGTAGGTGGGAGTTGGGGGGTGATTTTTTATTTATTTTTCCCCCAGGTTTTGTTCTATTGTACTTTATTAATTTATTTCATTTTTTGTTACTTTTTATTGTATTTTTTAAATTTAAATATGGTTTTACATTCTGTAAGTCGCCTCGAGTCACCATGGGCAAATAGGTGACAATGTAAATTCAATAAATAAATAAAAGTTAATTGAAATAAGGGGCTTATCTCAAAACTCAGGGATCCTCTGAGACCCACCTCCCCAGACTGATGACACAGCTAGGTCTTGAGGGATTTCAGGAACATTAAAAGAGACGGGAGTTTTGCAAAACGTTAACGACATACTTACAAAAGTTTTGTCTTTATTTTCACAGATTTCTGATTAAACTGCTGCGACTGCTTGATAAGCCCTAATGATTCCAGAGTTTCTGGGTCCAGACGCTCTTTCAATATAGTATCGGAAACCAGGTTCTGTAAAGAAAGGGAACATGAGTTTTACCTACAACTGGATCTGATGTTATGTTATCTTTCCATAAGGACGAACCCCTTTCTGGGGTTTTCTTCCTCCTTAAATTAAGTTTTAAAAGCAAATAAAGAGTAACTCACCAAGCAAGCCAACACCAACTGCATAAATTGGTCTCTTTTGTTCTTTTCTTCTAAACAACTGGTTTCGATATCTACAAAACCAACAAACGGCATCCGATTGTTAACGGCTCGTATTTTTCACGAAACTCGCAGTCTAATTCAGCGGTATCCAACCTTGGTGATATTTATGACCTGTGAATTTCAACTCCCAGAATTCCCCGGCCAGCCGTTGGTGCCTGGGACTACCTTATAAGACTGTGTTGTGGAATTTACATACTGGACTGACCATTTTGGTGATTAAAAATTATACATAATACATGCATACATAAAATTGGAGTGGTGCGGTGGCCTCTCACGTCACAATCAGGAGGCTGCGAGGAAGATATTTCTCTCTCTGGACACACTGAGAGTATATCTGCTGAACAAAACTCCATATTGGCAACAGGGAGGGCATCCGGCCATTCAAACACTCTGCTAGCTCCATTCAGTTGCCCAGACTCCACCCCGCAAGGGATTATGGGGTTGTTATAAGATGGCGATGACATGCATACATAAAATTAGCTAGCATGATGAATATGGAAAATTATCCATTGGCTACTGAGCGTTCACTGGGATCCTATATATTTTTTCTTCCTAAATATGCGTGCGCTTCTTCAGCCTTCATTATATCCTCTGTCAAGGGCTAAAATTTCTTTTTGCAATCCTCAGCCTTTATGACGGCAACGATACTTTTGAGCAAACCCTTTAATAGGTGGCCTTTCAAAACGAATCACTCAGGTCTTTCCTATCGATTCTTCCTTGAAACGGTTAAAAGAAGCTACACTGAGAAAATTAAAGGAAGGAGACCCACCTAATATGCAGAATACATCAGCCAGAATGGAAGGCATATCATCCCGAAATTCCTGTTAAAAGAAATTATTAGGTGAGAAACAATTAAAAAAAAAAAAACTTTGATCGGGGCCTGCAGTTAAGGTCAACATATAATCCCAGGGCTGCAAGGGACCTTGGAAGCTGTTGTAGCCCACCAGCGGCCTGCGAAGCTGGTGGCAGATTCAGACAGCGAGGAGGTTGCGGAGGAACACGGGCCACTCCTGGAGTCTGGGGAAGGCTCTTACAAGGGCTATGCGTCAGAGGCAGAGATGGGGCCAGGTTTTATCAGGACGAGGAGTCGACTTTGTGCTTTTGGGAAGCCCAGGTCAGAACAGAGGTCTTCTAGTCCAACCCCTCCTGCTCAAGGCAGGAGAGCTTATACTTTCCTGGTCAAACGGTTGTCCAGTTTCTACAGGTAGTCTTCGACTTACAACAGTTCGTTTAGTGACCGTTCCAAGTTACTATGGCACTCAAAAAAAGGGACTTATGGCCGTTTTTCACAGAACCATTGCAGCATTCCCCACGGTGACGTGATCAAAATTCAGGCGCTTGGCAACTGACTCATAGTTATGATGGTGGCAGGGTCCTGGGATCACGTGATCCCCCTTTTACGACTTCCTGACAAGCAAAGACGATGGGGGAACCACCCCTTTACTAACCAAACAACCTGCCAGGATTCCAGCGATCACCCTAATTAAATCATGAGCTTTGAGCCAAACTTCTGTGATGACCTGGCACAAAGGCAACACAGTCAAATAAACCATAACAGTCCTCTTATTATCTCCAACTTTGCCCCCAGTGTCCAGGTTACCTTCGGCTGGAGAAAAACTCTCCCAGGAACAGCCTTTGACTGTAGAAAATTCAGTCCAAAACAAGGTACATGCAAACTGTAACTTAAAGTCCAAACAAACCAAACTGAAGTAATCAGCTTGACAGGGCAGGAGAAGGAATTTCAGACTTGAAAGCACAGCAAAACTCACACAGTTGGGAAGACACTAAGAACACAGATAAGCCACGACGATACAAGATAAAGTCATGTTTGTTTCCAACAGCTTGCTGTACGGTTTGCCTTTTTTAAATACATTGTGTTCTCAGCTGCAGCTAATGAAGGGAATCAAGGCCCCTTCCTCCCCCATAAGCCATGCAACCCAGGTTGCCCTCTTTTCCTTTCCTCCCTGCATGCCCTAGGATGAAGAGGGGGTGGACCTAGGTCTTCCTCTGAACTCCCTCTCCCTCGTTCTACCTCTCCCTTGTTCTACCTCTTCCCTACTCTGCCCAGCCGGACTTTGCCCTTCCCCAGTTTCCTCCACAGCCAGTTTGTTGCGGGCAAAAGCTCCAGTAGCTGAGCTACAATCTTTTTCAAGCTGAGGTTGGAATGTGCTTCTAAGTTCATTTGCCGTATGCTTCTCCAGTCTTCCCCCCGCCTGCTCTTTCTTATGGCAACTTGGAAACAAGTGGAGGAATGTTTTACAAGTGGACACGACCGCTGTGATTCACTGAACAACGGTGGCAAGAAAGGTCGTAAAACAGGGCAAAATTCACTAAACCAATGTCTCCCTTGACAACAGAAATTTGGGGTGCAAGTTGCAGTCGTAAGGTCCGAGGACTTAACCTGGACGTTGGCAAATAGCCATTCTATAATGGCTACAAATCATTCTAGCACATGAACTGATTTAAGAGTTTTAAGAGTGACCTGCTGCTCCAGGAAACATCAACCCTACAAAGTCAATAAAATGCCCTTTAACCTTTAAGCCAAACCTATTAAATTTAGGGCACGACGCTGGTTGAATTAAAAAACTTGACTTCAGTGGTTAAATGGAAGATGATCGCGTCTTGAACTACCGCTTGCTAAAATCAGGAGCCCTTCAACGTGTTCTTTCCTTGAGTAGGGCTGATTTTCCAACTGCTCCGATTTGGAGCCTAAGAGCAGCGGCCGCGTCATTCATGGGCAGATTTTGAAGCGTTAATCATAAGCCACACGGCGGCTTTCCAAGTCCCCAAAGCTGAAACAATGTAATGTCAAAATGGACACGAATCAGTAACAGCTTCTAAGGCTTGAAATTAATAGGTCAACCATCCAGTCTTCTCCCTTGCAGCTTTTCGCTCCAGCCGTCTTGAAAGAAGAATGACCAAAGAACTTCCTTTTTTTTCCAGTGTTCGCTTTTCTTCTCGACTTTTAAAATGGACTTTGGCACTGTAAGGTTTTTCTTTCCCCGTAGTTTGCTTGCCACCAAAGCTAAAGCATCCTTATAGGGTTAGGATGTTGTTCTTAAAATATGGGAAAACTTGCAAAGACAGGAAGTCCTTGACTTAGGTCCACAATGGAGCCTTGAATTTAGGTGGCTCAGTGAGAAATTGGTCCAAGGAGTTTTGCCCTCTTCTTTTTTACAACTTTTCTTGCTGCACTGATTAAGTCAAGGGTCTTCAAACTTGGCAGCTTTAAGACTGGTGAACTTCAACTCCCAGAATTCCTGAGCTAACATGACTGGAGGAGGAATTCTGGGAGTTGAAGTCCACAAGTCTCAAAGCTGTCAAATTTGAAGACCCCTAGAATAGAGAAAAAGTGGTAGAATAGATAGAGTTAGACAGAAGGGGCGGGGGACAGAGAGAAATGGAGAGAGAGAGGGAGGATGGATAGATAGATAGATAGATAGATAGATAGATAGTCTTCAAACTTGGCAGCTTTAAGACTGGTGGGCTTCAACTCCCAGAATTCCTGAGCTAACATGACTGGAGGAGGAATGTTACATTAGCCAGGAGGCTACAATACTAATGCAAAGTAGCAGTTTGGTGGCCTAAGAGGGATAGCTCTGTTTGGTTCATGCTTGGGTGCTTCCCAAGGTGTCGCCAGAGGGGGTCAAGCTACCTCCACTCCAGAGAGAAAGCAGAGTGGGATTCCTGCCACATTATCTGGGATCCTTTTCCTCCACCAAAGCCACCTCACAAATATGTTTTGCAACCAGGAAGGTGAAGCACCAGCAGGGTTCTTCTAACTGTCCACACGAAGTGTCGTTTGTCACCCCCAACGAAGTGGTACCTATTTATCTCCTCGCGTGGAACATGTTTTTGAATTGCTAGATGGGCGGAAGCGGAGGCAAAAGACGGGAGCTCATCCCGCCACGCTGCGCTATGACTCGAACTGCTGGAGCAAAAAGACCATCTCTGGCGTCATGAAGCCGCTGATCCACCACGCCTACAATTCCCACTAAATTGGAGTGTAAGAGCTGTGGTGGTGCAATAGTTAAAGAGTGCAGTACTGCAGGCTACTCCTGCCTGCAATTTGGCAGTTCGAATCTCACCCCGCTCAAGGTTGACTCAGCCTTCCGTCCTTCCCAGGTCGGTAAAATGAGGAGCCAGATTGTTGGAGGCAATAAGCTGACTCTGTAAACCGCTTAGAGAAGACGATAAAACATTATGAAGTGGTATATAAGTCTAAGTGCTATTGTTATGAGGAGCCCTGGGGGTGCCATAGTTATGACTCTGCTCACTGCCAGGAGTTCGATCCTGACCAGCTCAAGGTTGACTCAGCCTTCCATCCTTCTGAGGTGGGTAAAATGAGGACCCAGATTGTTGAAAGGAATAGGCTGACTCTGTAAACCGCTTAGAGAGGGCTGTAAAGCACTGTAAAGTGATATATAAGTCTAAGTGCAATTGCTATTGCTAAAGACAGTTGCCTCAGTACAAAATAATACTTACTATAATATCATTAAGAACATTTGATGCTTGGTCATGCTTTAGATTTCCTTTGACAACGTGATACGCAAGCTCATAGAGAACCTGTTGGACACCTGGAAGACAAGACAAAGAGGGACTGGCTGACTAATGTAATATATTCAAAATAATATTACTGAGACATATTTTAAGGCAGCATCGTATTTTATCGATGTAAGTTATTTCTAATTATTATGTTATGGAACAGTACATAACCGTCAGGTTTTTTAGTTTGACCTCAGTTCTGAAAACCCCAAGGCTCACCTCTAAAAGTTGCATTTTCCGAAAGAACGCGGCACAGCTGCAAGCTGAAAGGGAAGGAACATTGTTTAGCATCCAGAATCGATGAAGGATTTGCCGAGTGAAATCTATTCTCGTGGCTATTCACAACATTTTGATGTTCAATCAAACACTGGGGACAAATCAAAAGGAAAACAATGAGGTCAATTTCCTGCAATAGGATGCCATTAACCAGCTACCTGTTTGTGGCTGATTAAAGGTCATAGTACGCTAGGCCATTGCATTATTATGGTCTGTAAGTCATTCAAACACCTACCTTTGTAATAAATACATTCAGACCCAGGAAATGTTTAAAAGAAAATAGAACTGTACCTATTGTTACACACAACTGGAATGTTTACTCTTTAATATACATTATGAATATTTTGAAAAGATGACATAGAGCTTTAATGCTAATGGACAATTTAGGTTAATTTTAATTATTATAGCAGAATGAGAGACTCTGGATATGTACTGGAGATACTTTTTTAGATGCCATCAAAACCTGATTTCGTTTTTAAGGGAATACAACTTTTGTGGAGTTTTTTTAATTACAACTTTGCCAGCAGGAAAACCCTCCTGATTAGAGAACGTTATAAAAACCTAAACACTGGGAGAATTGCTAAATTTTAGATTTAAGCTTTAATGATTACATTTTAAGTTACATTTTCATATTGGACCTTTTGATTCGGACAACGTACTTTTAAAAGCCTTTTTTTTATTCAAATGGTACATCTGTGTACTTAGATGCTTTGAAGGCTGAACTACGTTTCCTTCAAGTAGAACATCTCAAATTTGAACTCTTGGATCCAAACTGATGTTCAGAAATTAACACTTCACTACACAGTCAAAGGTCTAATTATGAAGAGCCATGGATTCTTTTCTAAATTTTGAAACTCAGGCAGTTTCTCACAGATTCTAAGAATCTACTAGCAGTGTCTAAGCAAATTACATCTTAAAGACAAACTCACCCTGTTTTTAAGTTTTACATCAAGTGATTTTGTGTTTAAGCAGCATTTCTAAATGGACTAAGCATTTTTCTGTTAACAGAAAGCGATCTTTAGATCCCCTTTTCTACAAACCAAAATAAAATCTTACCTTTTCCTACAAACTAAAATAAAATCAACATCTGTCTGGGTTTTGTACTGTAATACGTACTACAAAAAGGGTATTAAAACTGAGCGTCATTGCAAACTTATGGAGGAACTGCTATTAATCATAGCCTGTCACGACTTATGGCAATATTCACAGCTGTCATCTAAGCCAGGCAAACAGCTGTTCTATTAATTGACAGATCAGTTAGCAAAGAGGGTGGATGGAAAAAAAATGAGGGAGTTTGAAACGTTTGATAGACAAGTGGAGCCTGACCGAAGTTGTTTTGAAGTTTTGCTATTGTTAATGTGACGCAAACAACAAAAGATCCACCCCTAATTTCTACCAGATGAATACAATGATTGAACACAAAAGGCCACTGATTTCACAGGTAGTCCTCGACTTACAATGACAATCGAGCCCAAAATTTATGTTGTTAACTGAGACAGTTGATTTTTGCCCTATACAGTAGAATCTCTGGTCACAAACGCTTCTGACCATGACCAAATTGGGTTCCGACCAAAAAAATCACAATTTCCACCCCCGCGGCCGATTTCCCCTTCCACACCATTTTTTTTTGGCCAAATTTCCAAAATTAGGTTTGGGTCATGACCAAATCGGGTTGCGACCAAAGTTATGGAACGAATTATGTTCATGAACAGATGTTCTACTGTATGTATATGTGTATGTATACACACACATATATATATATGCATATACACACACACACACACATGTATGCTATTCAGCTTTGTTCAGGTATTTTCCCACGTCATTATAGTTGTGCTTTTAAAGTTGTAGCAACTTTTTGGCAGAATCTCATCTGCCATCATCAGGCTTCTGTATTGTGTTTGTCTGTGTGTGTGTTTGTCTTTCTCTCTGTGTGTGTGTATACATATATACACACATACTACACACATAAATTTTGAGAGCAGGCATCAGAATTTCAATTTTAATGTGTGCCAAGTTGTTCGCAGAAAAAAGTGACAATAAAGGTTATCTCGTCTCATCGATTTTATCTTTTCTTAACAACTTTCTTGCCATAGTTCTTAAGTGAATCACTGCACCATTAAGTGAACTTGGGATCCCCATTGGGGTCCTAAGTGTGAAAACAGATATAAGTCACTTTTTTTCCAGTGCCACCGTATCTTTGAACAGTCATTCAATGGACTGTTGTAAGCTGAGGACCATCTATATTGAAGTGAAAAAAGAGTTTACCATTGTGTATTCCTCTTGGCTGTTAGTTCGCACTGTGAGGCTGTTGGATCTGGGACTTTCAAATGATAGGATCCTTTATGTTTATCAATATTATGCCTTCCATTTCAATTTCCCAACTTCCATCTACTACTAGTTCTTCTCTACTGTCTTCCCTTCTTTCCAGATAACTGAAATGTGCAAGAACAGCACACAAGGAAGGACAAATGCCTTCATTGTAAAACTGCCTCGGCAACTGATGAACTCTGTTAAGTTTGTGAGAAGATCTTAAAAAAAGATCCAGAAAAAAACAGTAAAGGATTTCTTGTATTTGCGACAATATGAAGTGATTCAGCATTCTTCCAACCTGGCAACTTT
>NW_020769328.1:1680531-1694226 GCF_900518735.1 Pseudonaja textilis
TCTCTCTCTCTCTCTGTGTAGATATATAAATGAGAAAGATAGATAGATGAGAGATAGATAGATGGATGAGAAAGATAGATATAGATAGATAGGAGCAAAAGAAAAAGAGACAGATGAGAGAGAAAGATAGAGATAGATGGATAAGAAAAAAATAAAGATAGATATAGATAGATAACAGCAAGAGAGAGATGATATGTATGTATGTATGTATGTATGTATGTATGTGTATAGAAAGATATAGATATAAATGAGAATAGATAGATGAGATAGATGAATGAGAGAGAGATAAAGATATATAGATAAGTGCGAGAGAGATATAGATGGAGAGAGAGGGGTGATACATAGATGAGAGAAAGGTAGATGAGATATAGATGAATGAGAGAGATATAACGATATATAGATAAGTGCGAGAGAGATGATGAGAGAGAGAGAGAGAGACAGACAGACAGACAGACATAGAGGTAGATAGATGGGATCTAAAAAGGGAGAGATATACAGAGAGATAGATGTGTGTGTGAGAGAGAAAAAGCTATGGGATGCTCAGTGGGGCTGGTGGGGAGGGGGAGAGAAAGGAAAGGGGAGGGGCAGTTGGGGGGGACGATTCCAGGGCTTGGGAAAAGGATGGAAGGGAACCTCTGGGACGGCCCAGCCTGGACTGTCTTCCCGGCGGGCTGTGGAGACTCCCAGAATTCCTGCCCCATTACAGCCAAGGGCAAGGCGGGCTGAGGATCCTGGGGGTTGTAGTCCCAGCGGCCGGGAAGGCGCCCACTGGAAGCGGGAGGGGGGGGAGGGGGAGGAGGCGGCTTCGAGCCCGGGGCTTGAAAGCGGGGAGGGGGCGTGGCAATGAAGCGGGGGGGGGGAGGGGGCTCAGCTCGACCGGACGGCCTAGGCGGGCAGGGGGATCGCCTGGAGGCCCACCCACCCATGACGCCTCCCCCCCCCCCTCCCCGAACTCACAACTCGCTCTTGCCGGATTTCTCCCAGTTGCGGATCCATTCGGCCGGGAGCGCCGCCGCCACGGAGGTCGCCATCATCGCCGCCGCCATCTTCTTCCCCGTGTGGCGCGGAGAAGAGCCCGGATGCGAGAACGACGACGGGCCCTGCGAGGTCAGAGGGGACGGCGGAGAACGGCCGCGCGAGGCATGCCGGGAAGGCGAGCCCCGCAGCGCGCCGGAAGAGAGAAAGAGAGAGGAAGAGGAGGCGGGGCAAGAGGAAAGCGGCGGCGGCGGCGTTAAACAGCAACCATTACCCCCCCCGCCCGCCCCTTGCCTTTCCTATCTCAGAGAGACGAAGCGAGGGAGGAAGTCAGAGAAAAGAAACGCTCCCGGTACGTGAACCACAGAATCAATCCTCCGCCGTGGAGAAGCTGCTGTCTTCGTTCGCTTCGCTGTCCGCTAAATCCGGCGCCGTGGGAAGCCGCGGTTGGTTGGTTGCACGGATGGACGGATGGATGGAACCGGGTTTAGGCAAGCCATAGATTGTGCCGAGTCGAGGGACGGTGCCTTATGGTCGTCGGGATTTTGAAGCCACCCCTCCAGGATTTGGGGGGGGGGGCGGTGTTGGTCCGTTGTATCCGTGTGGGGGGGGGGCTCTCCCTCCCTCAGAGGGATTTTTTGAGTGGTTTGGGCTTTTTTCTAACACCATTTTCTAGCGCAAATGGCTGGCTGGGGAAATGCTGGGAGTGGAAGGCTGGGGGGTTGGACTAGATGACCTCCAAGGTCCCTTCCAACTCTTCGTTAGCCTGTTAAAGAGAGAAAAAAAAAGTCCAAGCTTCCTTTGAAAGTTGGTTTGAAAGACACTGTGTGGTGTTTGAAGACATCGCTTTAAAGCGTGCAAACCCAGGTTTAATGTCGGTTCAAAATCTTCAGAGCAGAAGAAATTCTTCAGAGCAGAAGAAACCACGGTTAAAGGTTTTTTAAGCTTAACTATGGTTTGAGCATGTTGAGTGAATTGACTTTTGGGGGGCGGGACGTTTGCAAAAGACATCCGGGACAGGGTCTCTCCCCCCATTCCAACGAGCCCATCCGGACACTCCTTGGCAAAACTTGCCTAGTTGAAGGGTTCCCCTTGGGGCTTGGCAATCCAAACGAGCCGTCTATCGTGTCTATGGCTGGGGTGGGGGTGGCAGGAATTCACATCCACCCCCCAATTTTGGGGCTCCAAGGCGATCTTAGGGCGCCATCTTCCACCAAGCCTGCGGTTCCTTTTTTTTTTTTTTTTACGATTCAGAGGTTCTGCGCATTCTCAAGACAAGTGCTCGACTCGGGTTTCGGTGCGTTGGGGGGGGGGGGGGGAGGAAGCAAGAGAGGGGCCCCCTTGCGCGACCCCCTAATTCGCTTGCGGCGGGGCTCGGGGGGAGCTTCCCCGGTCCCCCCCCGCAGGGGCGCCGCGCAGCCGGGATGGGAGGCGGGGCTTTTTTTTTTTTTTTTTTTTTTTGCACGTGTGAACGCGCTCCGGGTCAAGCGGGCTCCCGCAATCCGAGTTAAAGGGGGAGTCGGGGAACTTGGGGAGCCCCTTCTCTCCCCACCCTCCACCCCCGTATTGCTGCAGCCGGCCGAGTCCTCCCTCCGTCCGGCGGGGCGCCCGATCCTCCGGCAGCTCCTCCCCGAGGCCGCGGGGAGGCGCTTCTTCCTTCTCGGGGCGGCGGTGGCGAGAAGGAACCGAGGGTCCAGCAGCCATTTTTTTCGGGCCGGCCCGAGCGCGTTGCCGGCGGAGACTGGGGGTGAGTGCGGGCGGAGGGACCCCCCGTTCTGCGCCGGGAACACCCCTCCCCATGCTCCCCGGCCGGGATCCTGCGGAGTATGGGCTTTGGAACCCCCGCTTCTCTGCGGGCGGACCACGCTTAGGCGACCTTCTGCACCGGAAACACCCGTCCCCGGGATCCTGCGGGCTGCGGAGCGTGGGCTTTGCAATCCCTCTTCTCTATGGGGCGAGGGGGCAAACCGTCCTTCTACCCCGGGAAAAGCTCCTCCCCAGTCGGGATCCTGCGGAGTATGGGCTTTGGAATGCCGCTTTTCTGCGGCCGAGGGGCGAACAGACCACCTTCTGCATCAGGAACACACACACCCCCATCCTCCCCAGCCGGGATCCTGCGGATAATGAGCTTTGCAACCCCGCTTCTCTGCAATTCCCGGGGTTTCTTTCTCCCTTTCCAAATGCGGGGTTGCTTGAGGTTTTGCCTCGGCCCCTTTCCACACACACACACACACACACCCTCGCCAGGATCTGGGACTTTCTGCATTGCAAAACCCGCGTGGGCGCGGCGGGTCGTGGGAATGCCTCCCCAGGCAGGCACACGGGTAGGGTGAGGGGTTTACAGAAGGCAGACCCCCGAAAATAGTCCAACGGAAGTCTTTTTCACCTTGCCAAGCCCAGCTAGGTCGAAAGGGAAGGGCGGAAAATCTCTTGATCCTTCTCCCTCGCGGGCGGAGTCGTGTTCCGCGTGGAAATGCAACCGCCGCGCGTGTTTCCCGCTTGCATTCCTGCGGTGGGTTTTGTTCCCGGTGCCAATTTCCTTGCCCAGCTTTTTGGGTTAAAATTGCGCAGAGAGAGAGAGAAGAGGGAATTAGAAAGAAAAAGAAGAAGAAAAGCAAAATAGGTGATTTTTGCATGCGTAACTTCTCGCATGGGAACGCTCGCCCTTTGCTCAACCTTCGAGCTTAATTCAGGGATTTATGGCTCCAGGGATCCCTGCTTGGCAGTTGGAAATGTCTTCTAGGCGGAACCCAATGGACTGGCTGAATAAAGTTTTTTCCTGGGATAAAATGAGAATTGAGGTTGGTGGGATCTGCCCATCAATTCATGCATCATTTCCTTTTTTGCCTTAGCAATTAGTAGACACCAGCATGGCAAGAAGGAAGAAGAAAATAAAACCTTTGCAATCCCCTTTCTGTAAAAATAAATAAGCGGAGGTTTTTAAAGGATTTTTTTTTTTTAAAATAGATTTGTCAAAACCTTTGCAATTCCCACCATCAGGTCGGAGCTGAAGAAGCTTCTTGGATGAGAAGCCAAACGTCTTCAAAGGAAAAAACCAGAAAGTCCAGTTGCCTCTTGAAAAAAGCATCTTTGCAATTCTCTTTCTGTAAAAAAGTAATAATAAGGGGACTTTTTAAAAGGATTTTTTTTTTAAAAAAATAGATCGGTCAAGACCTTCAAAATTCCCTTTCTGTAAAAATAAATAAGGGGAGGTTCTTAAAGGATTTTTAAAAAATTAGATTTGACCCCTGGTGTGAAAATAGAAGTATGGAAAAAAGGTTTCGAAACAAGATATCCTTTTTTTAGTCACATGTTATGGGAGTTTGCTGTGGAAAATTTTCCAATCTTTCAAACTCTTTTTTTTCATTTTTGTCAGCTGACAAGAAGGGAAAACAAAACTTGATATTCAGCCAGAACGGTCCGTAAATTGGGAAAGCTTCAGCTTTCGTTAGCCATGAAAAGAACTTTTAAACTTTCTGTTAGGCCTATTCATTTGAGGATGGAGAAGGATGCTGTTTTCAAGGTTTTTAAATAAAACAAAATTTTATTTAAAACTTTCAATACAAAAATTACCAAAATTAATTTGTAAAGCCTCCCTGAATCACCTTGTAAGAGAGCTGGGTGGTGTAGAACTTTAATAAGTAAAATGTTCGTTTTTTCACATTTTGAAACCAGCTGGGTGCTTGTACCATAAAATGTTAAAATATAAAAACAGGTTACAAAATGGAGCAGGAGGCAAGAATTCATTCAACTCTGTTAAAATTAGCTAAAAGTTGAAGGGGGGACTTTCAGGGTGCTACCAACCCTGTGGATGATGGTCCTTTGGTTGCACAGCCATGTTTGACCATCCAACATAAGTGTTGATGCCATTTTGTGATTTTGTTTTCCAATGATGTCCTAACATTGAACCTTATCTTCGCAGCAACTCTCTTTCTAATCTTACCTGTGTGATTTTTTAAAATTTATTTATTTTAGGAAATCTGGAAGAAACTCCTTCCCCGAGAGGGATATGACGTGTAATGGCCCCGTTTTGGAGGATCCGTCCCCCGACCTGGCTGAGTTGGCTTCCAGACAAGAAACCTTTGCCAATTTTCCAACTCGCTGCCCCGTTTCTTCCTCGGACCTAGCCCAGGCCGGATTCTTCTACACGGGAGAAGGGGATCAAGTCAGGTGCTTTCGCTGCCTAGCAACCCTGGAAGGATGGGAAGAGGGAGACTCGGTGGTTGGAAAGCACAAAAACATCTCTCCAAACTGCCCCTTTATCAACGAGGCCAACTTCGAAGAGGGTCGTCTGCTTTCCGGGATCCCGAACGGTCCCCCCGCAAGAGAAGCCGCCCCCTCCGTCCCACCCAATCCTGAGCTCTCTTCCGATTTCGATGCCGATTACTTGGTGAGAACCAGGCAAGTGGTGGATATCTCGGGCTCCCCGTATCCCCAAAACCCGGCCATGTGCAACGAAGAGGTCCGGCGGAGATCTTTCCACCACTGGCCTTCCTACGCGCCCGTCAGCCCGGAAGACCTGGCCAATGCGGGGCTCTATTACCGAGGCATGGGGGACGAAGTGGAGTGTTTTTGTTGTGGGGGAAAGTTGAAAAACTGGGAGCTGGGCGACCAGGCGTGGTCGGAGCACCGCCGGCATTTCCCGAGATGCTTTTTCGTCCTTGGGCATGACGTTGGGAATGTTGGGAACGTTGCCCATCCGCCAGGGGATGGACAGTTGGACCGAAGCAGTACCACCCACTGGGGGTCTCCTCCTCCTCCTCATAACCCCTCCATGGCGGATTTCGCAAAGCGCCTCCAGACCTTTGGGGCGTGGAATTACTCGGTGAGCAAGGAGAGGCTTGCTCAAGCTGGCTTTTACAGTCTAGGTAAGCAGAGGGGCCAGATTTTACGGTGGGTTTCCCTTCGTTTGGGTTCACTCAATCTCACAGCCCCCCTCTCTCCCAAATCCAAAGTACCGCCGTAGAGATTGTCCTCAGCTTGAGCCCAGGAATATCTGCTGCTAAAGCGAGATGGTTGTTAAGTGAGCTTTGCTCCCATTATGTGCCCTTTCTTGCCATTGTTGTTAAAGTGAATCGCTGCAGTTGTGAATGTCAGGATTCTGGCAGTCACCCCCATTTAAATCATGAGTCTCGAGCAAAACTTCCAAAACTTGAAGAAGATTTTATTAGGAGTAAACATGCCAGCACTGCCTGGGTGTAGCAGACTGTGAGACACATCATTCATTGTCACCCTTGACCCTGGTTTTCCCCCTACCCGCTGGGTGTATCATAATTCATATTCTCCAATGGGACATCTCCATAGCCAAGAGTCATTGATCATACTCTCCACCTAGAATTTTGCGTAGCAGAAACTTCAGTTCCTAGAAACTATCTATGAAAACATTTATGGAATGCAAGCTGCCTACTGCTCCATCCTCCCTTTCTGTTGGCAATTCTAAAAAGACCATAGAAATATTTTATGAGTTGACAGTGAAGTTGGTAGCACGGTTGTGGAGTGAATCTGGATTCCTCACTCACTTTGCTCATGGGAAGGTCGTCGAAGGAGAATACAGGGACCCCGGGACATGGCAACCATCATAACTATGAGTCGGTTGCCAAGCGCCCCAATTCTGAGTGGGTGTTTTGTCGAGGGCAGAAAGTACAAGGTAGTCCTTGAGGTACGACCACAGTTGAGCTCCATTATCATTAGTAATCATTAGTATCATTCCCTTTTGTTTGCATTTTTGTATATAATTGTATAGAACAGTGGTGGCTAACCTTTTGGGGCTCTTGTGCCAAAAATGGCGCTCGCGCTTGCTCGCTCACATGCCAGCACCCAGAAGGAAATGTGCACGCCCCCCCCACGCTCCCTGCGCATGCATGCATGATCCGCCACCTCCTTACCTGCACTGCGGATGTGCGCCTCCCAGCTGATTGTTTTGGGCCGTTTGAGGCCTTTTTTGCCCTCTCAGAGGCTCGAGGGAAGCCTCTGCAGCCTTTGGAGGCCGAAAAATGGGCCCGTTTTCATCACTTCTGATATTTACGGAAATACAGGAAGTGACAAACGGGCTTGTTTTTCGACCTCCAAAGGCTGCAGAGGGTTCCCTCGAGCCTCTGAGAGGCCGAAAAAGGCCTCAAACCGGGTGAAAAATCAGCTGGGAGGCACGCGCATGCACAGTGAGGTAAGTTTGCCTGGGGCTCGCATGCCCACACAAACAGCTCTGCGTGCCATCTGTGGCACACGTGCCATAGGTTTGCCATCAGGACAACCATACGAGCTCCATCTCGTGTTCTGCAAACAAGGATATGTGGCTCATTGCTTCTCAACAAACCAGGATTGAAAGCTGACAACTTAAGCGCAGCTTCTGGGCTTGTTAAGCAGGATAAATCCGGAAGCGTGGCTTGGAAAGTCGATGCAAGTAAACCGCACAAAATTTTGCCGTTCCCCACAGACTTAAGACACAGCAATTTTTGGAATTGTTTTCCAGCATGTGGCTCTGATCTCTCGTGGTTCAGCGTTACGTGTTCTTGATTTGTTTTAACAATAAGCTGCTGTTTCAGCAAACGTTCAGCTGTATTTTTGGACTGTGAATTGCAAGAGAATATTGTACACGGAGTGCTTGGGATAATTCATTGGAACAGGAGCCTTAAATGGTAGTGCAATTTCCCTCTTTTTTTCTTTTTTCTTCTTTAGTGCATTAATAGGTTTACACATTTCACATCTCTGCAAGACGTCTTGCATCCGAGCTGATCTTTGTTAATCTCATTTGATTTGGAACCTGCAGGGAACTAAAAATAGGACTTGTTAGAAGATTAATCAGACAATTCAGACACTTTCGGTCATGCTCCTCTTGGAATCTGATTCCGAGGGGGAGGTCGAGCAGCTGACAGGGAATGTGAGTGTGGCTCTAGTGGCTGTGGGAGAAACTGGGGAAGGGCACAATCCGGCTGGGCATTCAGAGGAAGACCCAGGCCCAACCCCTCTCCATCCTAGGGCACACAGGGAGGAACAGAGAAGGGAGCAATGTGAGTTGCATGGCTTACGGGGGAGGAAAGGGCCCTGATCCCCTTCATTAGCTGCAGCTGGGAAAACAGGATTTAAAAAGGGGGGTTGCACAAAGCACCTTGCTGGAAGTAAAGCGTGAATTATCTTCATTTTTCAAGTCTTATCTTGGGTTCTGGAGTCCTCCCAACTATATGTGTTTCATTGTCTTTTGAAGTCTACAATTCCTTATCCTGCCCTGTCTCGTTAATTGCTGCAGGATAGTTTGTGTTGGTTTTTATTTAGATAGTAATTTAGATGTACTTTGGGTTTGGACTGAATTTCTTCTCTTTAAAGACTGTTCTTGGGAGAGTTTTTTTTCTCCAGCCGATGATAACTGGACACTGGGGGCCTAGTTGGAGGCATTAAAGGGACGTTACCTACTTTTATGACTTGGTTGCTTTTGTGCCACGCCCTGAGTCATCACACATTCCAGCACTGTTTTAGATTTAGTATTTATAAGGAATGGGCAGGTAATCCTTGATTTAGGACCACCGTTGAGCCCTCCATTTCTGCTGCTAGGTGGACCATTTGTTAAATTTTGTTTTCCCCATTTTACGATGTTTCTTCCCACGGTGGTTAAGCGAATCCTTGCAGTGGAGAAGTTGCCTGCAGTACTGCGTTCTGACCACTGTGCCACCGCAGTTTAATACGTCTAAGTAGCACTTAGATTTACTGTATACACCACCCCATAATGCGTTACAGTATTCTCCGGGTTTATAACCTCAGCACATTGGCCCAGCAATCCAGGTCCTCATTTTATGGACCTCAGAAGGATAGAAAGCTTGTGCCCATCAGGATCGAACTCCAAGCTGGGGGCAGAGTTAGCCTGCAATACCACACTCTAACCACTGTGCTACCAAATAAATATATACATACGTCCGTAAGGATAGGCAATGGATTGTTGCATGTTGAGGACGACCTGTGTTTGCAGACAAAGAGTTTATGTTCATGAATGAGGTGCTTTTTCCAGGTATGGCTGACGGCGTCGAATGCTTCTGTTGCGGTGGGGGACTGAAGGAATGGAAGGCGGGTGAAGATCCGTGGGAGGAACACGCGAGATGGTATCCTGGGTAGGAATATTTCACTCTTTTCATCTTGGGGTGCGGGGTGCTTTGCAATATTTATTTTTTTACCAGATCTTTAGCTCGGGGATATCCAAAACCAGGTGCGTCAGAAACAGAAAAGCTTTGGACTCTAGAAAGAGTGCAGAGAAGAGCAACAAAGTTGATTAGGGGGCTGGAGGCTAAAAGATATAAAGAACGGTGGCTGGAATTTGGCTATGTTTAGTCTAGTCTAGTGCAGAGGTCTTCAGACTTGACAGCTTTAAGACTTGTGGACTTCAACTCCCAGAATTCCTCCTCCAGTCATGTTAGCTCAGGAATTCTGGGAGTTGAAGTCCACAAGTCTTAAACTTGCCAAGTTTGAAGACCCTTGCTCTCTTCTTTCTATTCTCTCTCTCTCCCTCCCTCCCTCCCTCCCTCCCCCTCCCTCCCTCTTTTTCTCTCTCCTATTTTTTCTATACCTCTCTTTATTCTATCTATCCTCTCTCTATTCTATCTCTGTTCTATCTCTCTCTCTATTCTACCTCTCTTTTATCTATTCCAGGGGTCTTCAAACTTGACCTTATTGGAGGCTTTTAATGGACAGCCATTGGTCTAATGTTATAGGGTTTCTGCTTGAGGAAGGGGTTGGACTAGATGATCTCCAAGGCCCTTTTCAACTCTGTTATTCTGGACAACTCTAGCAGGTGTGATCGAACCCCAGGAGCGAGTGAGTGGTGGAAAAGGGGAGGCTGCTCTAAGCAGCCAATTGTTTACATTAAATGCTGCTCATGGGGTCAGAAGGGACCTCGGAGGTCTTCTAGTCCAACCCCCAGGAGTCTTTATACCATATGCTCTTAAGGGTGCTTGTGGGGAAAAGCTTTCTCAACAGCAAGAAGATGGCTCAGGCCACCTCATCGGACTTCTTCTGAATCCAGTTGTGAAGGTACGTGCAACCGATCCAAACCTGCTTTAGGGCGCGGTGGACTGTGTGAGTTCAGATCAGGGCGGTTTGTTCCCCAGAGGACGCTTAAACTTACTGTAATGTGTGAATTAGATGACTGCTTTGTCCTTCAGCTTGGCTTATTTTGCTCCCACCTTTTGTACCTAGGTGCAAATACCTGGGAGAAGAAAAGGGACAAGCTTTTGTGAACGGCGTTCATTTAAAGTCTTTGCCACAGGAATCAACTGTAAGTCTGCCTTTTCTTGTTTGGAGTGTCTTATCTTGTTGGAAAGAGCCTTCCTTCCTTCCTTTTTCTTTTTTCTTTCTCCTTCACTTTTTCTCTTTTTCTTTCTCTTCTCTTTCTCTCTTCTTCCTCCCTCCGTGTCTTTTTCTTTCTTTCTGTCTGTCTGTCTTTCTCTTTCTTTTTTCCTCTCGCTTCCTCCCTCCCTCCTTTCCTCTCTCTCTCTCTCTTTTCTCTTTTTCTGTTTTTAATTTTTCTTTGTCTCCATCGTTCTTTCTTTCTCTTTTTCCTCTCTCTCACTCTCACTTTTTCCTTGTCACTTTTCCCTCTCTCTCTTCTTTTCTCTTTGCTTCCGCCATGTGCCTAAGCCAACTCTGCAGGGACTCTTGTTTTCGGATGAATGTGGATTTTAAATCATGCATGCATCGAGCCAATTAAATTAGTAGAAGGGCTTGAGTTACTATCCCGCGGTCTCTCCAGCTGTCTTCCCGTGAGCAGATGGCATTCCCATCCTCAGCTGAAAAGGTTAATTGCTGCCACGGAAAAGGCCACGTTTAACTGATTTGATTCCTGTTTCCTTGTTGACGGCGGCGAGTGGACTAAGCGATTAGCTCACAGAAATGAATTGACAAGTACAAACTGTGATATTTGTCGCTTGAGGATGTCAGGAGCTCTGGATGTGTGTGTGTATCTATCTGTTTAGATGACAGAGGTGGAGGAAGAGAAGAGAATGCACTAGTCCTGTTTGAAGGACTGAGAGATTTATAGGTCAGCTATAAATATTCCCCTTAAGTTTAGGAGTCTGCTTGCAAAAAGGGGCACGATAGCTCAGCCGTTAAAGGCGCTGAGCTTGTCAGCTGGAGAGCTGACAGCCCAGGTTTGAGACCCTGGCACCACACAATGGGGTGAGCTCCTGTTACTTGCTCCAGCTCCTGGCCATCTACCATGTTGTCCCCCAAAAAAAGACCAGGGCTTATATTAATTTATGCATTAGATCTTATTTTCCAGTTAGGTCTTATTTGGGGGGAAATACAGTACTAAATGCATCTGTCTGGCTGACAGTCTTAACTGGGGTTTGTTTTGGGGGTAGGGCTTATATTGGGAACATCCTGGGGGGAAAAATGCTAGGGTTTATTTTCCAGTTGAGTCTTTTTTTTTTTCTCCCGTGGAAACACAGTAGCAGTTCGAAAGCATGCTAATGCAAGTAGATAAATAGGCACCACTTCAGTGGAAAGGTAACCGGCTTCTGTGTGCCTTTGGCGTTACAGCCATGCCGGCCACATGACCATGGAAGTTGTGGCTCTTGCTTCTAAGAAATGGAGATGAGCACCACACCCTAGAATCAGGATACGACTGGACAGGGTATCCTTTATCTTTTCTGCTCGCAAAGGGGCTCCTGATGTTTGATTGGCAGGGATTTTTAGAGTTAAAAAACGCAACTCTGCTCCGGAATATTGTTGTCGGTTCACTTCCCACCGTTTCCTCTTCGCTCTTTCCCTGTTTGAATTTTATTTCTGCAACCACCTGGAGAAACACCTCTGGGTTGTTTCGGCCATGTGCTATAAGATTCCCCACCAGTTGGCTCAGTCCCTTCCTCAAACAACATCTCCCCCTCCCCTCCTAGTGGAATCTTATTATGTAAGCTAGTCGTTCTCAACCTGAGCAACTTTTAAGATGTGTGGAACTCAAGACCCAGAATGCGTCGCTTGTAAAAGTTGCTAAGTCGGTGTAAACAAACTAGAACGAACTAGAAACCACTGATTGTGACACCCTTTATCAGTTTTTTTCCCCACAAGCATTTACTGAATGAGCCAGCAGAAATTTGATTCCAGTCCAGTGCAACATTCTAAAAACTATTTATTTATTTCTTTATAGGCAGAAGAGCCCGAGAAAGTTTTAACTATTGAAGGTAGGTCTTTCCTGAACGACGCCGGTGATCAGTTCTAATAACGTGCTGTTATGAGTCAGTTGCTTAATTTGCATTTTTTAAAAATAATTGTGTTTACAAAATAATTGTGCTTTGAAAATGGAAAAAAAACAAACAATCCACATACCTGTTGGTTTCGTTTGGCAAAACTTGCAGGCTAATATTAGTGTAAATTAGGACAGTGGTATATAAGCATTGACCTGATCTTAGGATAAACATTAAATTTGCAGCCATGAAAATTAACTGTTAAGTAAAATCCTGAACCTTAGTTTAGAATATATATATTATTTGGAAGGAAACAAGAGTTCTTTTTGGATTTTACTTTAATTCAATAATAGGGAGTGATTGCCAGAAATAATAGGAAGCAATTTTATATCTTCAAGAATTCAAGTGCTTGGGCATCCAAGTATAGAAATGAATATTTATATACCGGACTATCCTGTCACTATCCATTAATTAAATGCATAATAGTGGTTGGGGATTATTATGTTCATTTTGTTATTTTTATTTCTTCTGTGTTTTTATTTCCTGTAAGCTGCTTCGAGTTGCCGTGAGCAAGTTAAGCGGCAGTATAAATTTTCCAAATAAAAGTAATAAAATCTTAAACAGAAAGAAGATGTACATTCTATTCTACTCTATTCTATTTCTTATTCCATCCTCTATTCCCTATTCTATTCCTTATTCCATATTCTATTCTATTCTATTCTATTCTATTCTATTCTATTCTATTCTATTCTATTCTATTCCTCTATTCCATCCTCTATTCTATTCTATTCCTCTATTCCTTCCTCTATTCTATTCTATTCCTTATTCTTTATTCCTTATTCTATTCCTTATTCCATATTCTATTCTATTCTATTCTATTCTATTCTATTCTATTCTATTCTATTCTATTCTATTCTATTCTATTCTATATTATATTCTACACTACTCTACTCTACTCATTTCCCTTATCGTTTCATCTACAAACCATTGACATAAATACAGGTACTCTTTGGCTTATGACCACAATTAAGCCCGACTTTTCTGTGGTTAAGTGAAACGGTTGTGAAGTGAGCTTTGCCCCGTTGTACAACCATTCTTTCCACTGTTGTTAAGTGAATCACTGCCATTGTGAAGTTGGTCACACGGTTGTTGAGTGAATCTGGCTTCCCCTCCCCCCCCTTGACTTTGTCAGAAGGTCGCCAAAGGGAATCGTGTGACCCAGGACACTGCAACCGTCATAACTACATGCCAATTGCTAAGCACCTGAATTGGGATCGCATCATGTGGAGACTGCGACTGAGTGGTGCACTGGCCTAGAGGTGGAGCTCTCGCCTCACAATCAGGAGGCTATGAGTTTGATCCTAGGTAGGAGCCAGATATTTTTCTCTCTGGGCACAATGTGAATATATCTGCTGAACAAAACCCCGCTCTGGTGACAGGAAAGTCATCCGGCCAGTAAAACACTCTGTTAGCTCCATTCAGTTGCCCAGGCTCCACCCCGGAAGGGATTATGGGGTCATAAAGTGTGAAAAACGGTCCTACGTCCCTTTTTTTTTTT
>NW_020769328.1:1699994-1749347 GCF_900518735.1 Pseudonaja textilis
TCTCTCTCTCTCTCTCTTTCTTTCTTTCTTTCTTTCTTTTTCTTTCTTTCTTTCTATTCTACCTCTCTTTATTCTATCTATCTTGACAGTTTTAAGACTTGTGGACTCCCAGAATTCCTCCTCCAGTCATGTTAGCTCAGGAATTCTGGGAGTTGAAGTCCACAAGTCTTAAAGTTGTCAAGTTTGAAGACCTTGGTATATAGTATATAGCATGAAGGAATTCTCTCCCAGTGGAGAGAACTGGAACCTTTAAGAGGAGACTAGACAGTCACTTGTTTGGAATGGTATAGCATGAGCAAGGGGTTGGACTAGAAGACCTCCGAAGTCCCTTCCAACTCTGTTACTCCATTGATAATCAGTTATGAGCAGTACTGTAGAGGTAATGCACAGATCTTGCTTTCTAGCTTATTGTGAAAAGGACGACAAAGCTGTCTTAATGCTCATGGACGGCACGTAGAATTGCTGATCGCATCAGCAATGAGGTGTCTACATTCAGGAATTCAGCTCACTTACGGGATGTTTGATAGTGTCACTGTATGATGGCTGCAAGGGGATTTATCTACCCGAAATAACGGCCTTTTGAGTCATCATTTAAATGACACCCCACCCCTCCCCCCCCAAAAAAAAGATATAGCTGGAGATCAAATTATGCCCATTACCCGATTTGGGAGCTCAATGGGCAACGTTGCTTTTAACTAGCTCTGAATCATGTCCTGTCAGGGCATAACTGCAGAGTTTGAGAACTCGGAAGCCATGGTACATGCAATGTGCCGCTTCCTTTTTGGGAGCGCAGCCGTTTGGTACAAATGCCTTTGATGAATTCTGTTGCAATAGCCAACCTAATGCTTCCAGCAGCGGAATAAAAAGGAAAACCATCACCAGGGATGGAAAAGAGCAGGAGGATTGTGTTGAGTTTCAATTGGGTTGGGAGGATGCCAGGAACACAGATAACCAAAGTCAACACAACGCAGCTGCCGCACTCAGCATGCATCTCTTTTAAACTCTCATTCCCAGGTGTGGCTATTGAAGGGAATCAGGGCCCTTTCCTCCCCCGTAAGCATGCAACCCACGTTGCTCCTTTCTCCATTCCTCCCTGCATGCCCTAGGATGAAGAGGGGGTGGGCCTGGGTCTTCTTCTAAACTCCCTCTCCCTTGTTCTACCTCTCCCTTGTTCTACCTCTCCCCTGCTCTGCCCAGCTGGACTTTGCCCTTCCCCAGTTTCTTCCACAGCCCACAGAGCCACACTCCCACTCCCTGTGAGCTGTTCGTCTTCCTCCTTGGATTCAGACTCCGGGAGCATGATAGGTAGTCCTTGACTTACAACAATTTGTTCAGTGACCGTTCAAAGTTCCAGCGGAAGTGAAACAAGGGACCGGTGACCGTTTTTCACATTTACAGCTGTTGCTGCATCCCAATGGTCACCTGATTTCCATTCAGATGCTTTGATGCCTGGTTCACATTTATGATGGTTGCAGTGTCCCAGGATCACATGATCCCCTTTTGCGACCATCGGACCAGCAAAGGAAAAGCAAAAATTATGTAACGACGGTTGTTACTCATCTAACAACTGCAAGTGATTCATTTTACACATGCGGCAAGAAAAATCGTGAAATGGGGCAAAACTCACTTAACAAATTTCTCACTTTAGCAACATAAATTTGGGCTCATTGTAAGTCAAGGACTATCCAGCAGTGATTAAGTGGAAGATTTATGGTAACATCATGCAAAGAGCTGCAGATGTTTTGGATGGTTTCCATAATCCACTGACACTGAACTGGCAGAGGGTGATAGGAGTTTTAGCCAAAAACACATGAGGGAATCCAGATTGATTATGTCTGTGCTAATGTTACCAGCATGTTGCACCTCTTAATTTGCATTGACTTTGAAGTGAGTAATTGGTAGTTTTTATCATAATGCCTTCAAGCGCTCAGGGTGGGGTGCATAAGTTTACCGGCCTCCCTGTCCATTTTATCCTCACAACAATCCAGCAAGGTAGGCTTGAACGGGGAACAAATGGCCCAAAGTCTGGGAGGAATCTGAACTTAGCATTCCTCTTAGCCAGGTCCTCCTGGGAACAATTGCATATCTGCCACTAGCTTTTTTCTTTTGCTTTTTTAATTGAGAAAACGCAATTTTTGTAGATTCTGGGCTTTGTGTTTTTTACAACACACAGGTCTTGAGGCCTCTGCTGTCAAAAAAAAAGAAGAGTTGCTTGAAAAAGATCAGATAGGAACAACTGGAGGGGAAGACAACATAAACTTCCAGATTAATAGTAGGAAAAGAGAGAAACTTTTGGTATCTGCCAGATTCTTGGTCATTAGATCAAGCAAAGAATGAAACAACCAATTGGTCACACTGGCACACAAGCCATTTATAAGCTAAGGAAAATAGGTCAAGAAAACCCTGCAGATGTTACCACCTAGTCTGGTGACGAAACATTCAGAAACGAAATTGAAACAAGCTTGAGCCTTCAAAATTTATTTATTTATTGAACTTATATTACCGCCTATTTTTATTTTTTTGTTTTAAATGTGGTTTTACATTGTGTAAGCTGCCTCGAGTCGTCATGGGTGAATAGGCAGCAATATTAAATAAATAAATAAATATTCACCTATGGCAACTCGAGGCGGCTTACAGAAGGTAAAACCATATTTAAAATAAAAAATAAAAACTAACAAAAAGAACCAAATAAATTAATAAAATACAATAGAACAGAATGGGGGGGGGAATGACAGCACTGAAAAAAAAGTATCTTCTGACTTGTTTTCATACTTAAAGACTATTACAGCCTACCTGATGTCACATGATCAAAATTGGGATGCTTGGAAACTGGCATGTACTTATTCCAGTTGCAATGTCCTGGGGATCACTTCCCCCTATGCAACCTTTCCAATATTCAAAGTCAATGGGTGGAGAAGCCAGAATCATTGAACCATTGCTTGATTCGCTTAGTGACTGCAATGCTTCACTTAACAACTACGGCAAAAGGTCCTAATTAAGGTTGGGGGAATTCTGGGAATTGAAGTCCCACCAAGCTCCAAGGTTGGTTTTGATTGATTGCAAGCAAGTTGATTGCAGTTGCAGCCTATTCCAAAGCCAAAAAAAAGCCCCCCCCTCCCCCACCTGGGGCGCTACGTGCTGCTCAGCACCTCCTGCGCGCTCCAAGGCAGAACAGGCATGGGCGGGGCCTTGAAGGGCGATGACGTCACGGCGATGAGGAAGGCGTGGCGATTCGAGTCAAGGGAGGAAAAGAGGGACAGCGCATGCGCGGCACCTTGTTTACCCCGTTTTTCTCGGCCAGCCCGGACGGAGCATCAAGTGGGCGCGCACGCTCTCTCACTCTCTTTTGCTCTCCCTCCCCCTCTCCTGCATTCCTGAGTCCTCCCAGCAGGTGCCGCTCTAGGCCCGCCCGAACGTGGCGGGCTCTGTGGCCGCCAGGTGGCGCCTGCGCCCTCCATTCCCTCGCCAGCCGCCGAGCTGCGAACACCCCAAACAATCCCCAGCGCCGCCGCCGCCGCCGCCGAATTGAATCCTCCGCCCGCCTCGCTGGCCTCCGTCGCCGCGCTCAAACCGGGAGAGACGACGACGACCCCCCCACCCCATCCCACGTCCTTCCCCTCAGAAGGCCTCGCTTCGGCCCTCCTCTTCCTCCTCCTCCTACGGCGGCCTGTTGGATTATTTCCCGCCGAGCGGCCCTCACTCCCTCACAGGCCTTGGGGGAAGCGTCTGAGGTAAAAAAAAAAAAAAGACGACGACGAAGGAGGGAACCGGAGCGAGCGAGGGAGATCGCACGACGCCTCGTCTGGTTGGGGAAGAAAAGCAAGGCCGGGAAGTCGACGACGACTGAGGCGCGGAAGGGCGGGGGGGGGGAGTAAAAAGGCGCGCGGAGGAGCCCCAAGGCAGGCCCGGTCGGCCAGGCCTCCTTTCCTTCACCACCTCAGGCGACGCGGGGGTAAGTCGGACCGCGGCGTCGAAGCTTCTGGAAGTCTTCTCTTCTCCCCCCCCTCCGCTTCCCGCGGGGGACGGGCTACTTTCGGCGCGGCTCCCTCCGGGCCTGTAGAAGGGAGGGAGGCCGAGCTCTGAGAGGCAGCCAGGCAAGATGGAGGACGCGGGGCCGGCACTTCCTCTACCCCCCCCCCCCCCGGTCAGGCTGCGTCGGGGTTAGGTTAACGCCGAGCGTGTGAGGGGGATTCCCCAAAGGCCGGAGGCCCGTCTCATTTCCCCCCCCCCCTTCCTCACTTTCTGTCTCTCTTCCCCACTTCCCTCCGGCCCCGCCTGCCGGGAAAGGCCGAGGCCCCGCCGCCGCCGCTGCTGCTGCTGGCAGAGAAAATGGAGACGCTTCCCTTCTCTCTTTCCTTCCTCCACTTCGGCGAGGGGGGCGGAAGGAGGGGAAAGGGAAACGGGGCCAAGTCGGGCAGCCCCGCTCTCTTGCCCGCAGCTGGGTCTCGGGGGAGAGGAGAGAGGGGCGCGGGGACCCCGCGGCTCGGGTTGTGGGAACGGGCGGGGGGCGGGGGGGGGGAGGAGAGGTAGACGCGTGCCGGGCATCCCCACGCGCAGGGCGGGGGAGTCGTGAGAAAGCGGCAGGGAAGAAGTGGGGGGGGGGGGGATATTCGTCCCCTCGGCCGCCACACTCTTGTTTTGCTCGCTCCTTCCTCAGTCCCTCCTCTATTTTTCATTCTTTACTCTCTGACTCGTCTGTTTTTTCCTTCCTTCCTAAGTTGCCTTTCTCCCCCCCCCCACCTCCTTCTCTATCTCATCTATTCTTCCTTTTGCTCCCTCCTTCATTCTTCCTTCCTTCCCACTTTATTTTCCTTCCCTTCCTCTCTTAAGTTGCCTTTTTTGTCCCTCCTTCCTTCTCTAACTCATCTGTTTTCCTTCCTTCCCACCTTTTTCCCTTCCTTTCCTCCCCCTTCCTTCCTCTCAAGTTGCCTTTTTCGTCCCTCCTTCCTTCCCTCCTTCCTCTCTTAAGTTGCCTTTTTTTGTCTTTCTCTAACTCATCTATTCTTTCTTCCTTTCCTCCGTCCTTCGTTCTTCCTTCCCACTTTGTTTTTCCTTCCTTCCTCACCTGTTTTTCTTCCTTTCCTCTTTTAAGTTGCCTTTTTGGTCCCTCCCTCCTCCTCTAACTCATTTTTTCTTCCCTCCTTCCTTCCTCTCTTAAGTTGCCTTTTTCTTCCTTCCTTCCTTCCCACCTTTTTATTTTTCCTTCCTTGGAAGCGAACACAGGGCCATTGACAGCCTCCAAAGGGGGAAGAGTTGTTATTTTGGGTGAGTGGGGCTGGGAGAGAAACAGTAATTTTGCCTGCCTGCTTCTCCCTTCCCCAAGAGGCCTGGCAACACGGGGACTCTCTACTCCTTTTCGGGGAAGGAGCGCTTGCGAATCCCCCGTTTTGGCCCACCAGGTGAGGCATTCCAGCCAAGGAGTGCTGGGCGGAGGTCCCTTTTCTCTCTCTCTCTCCCCCCCCCCTTCTGCTGACTTTCAGAAGAGAGGGGGGGCTTTCCTTCCCCAAGGTTTCCCCCCCATTAACCTCCCCCCACCCCCAATCCTTGGGGAAACTCAACACTCTCCCCCATCCCTTTCCCTCCCCCAAAGCCAGAGGCTTGTCGGAGCAGTTGCGCGACTTCTGCTGGGTTTCAAGCGGCGCTTTGGACACGTCGCCTCTCCTTCCTTCCTTCCTTCCTTCCTCTTGGTCTCTTTATGGTGGCCAGTTTCTCTAGTCGGGTCGGGGTGGAGGGGGGGAATGGAGGGAAGCGGCCCTTCCCCCCGGGGGCTTTTTGATGTCTGGGCGAGCTGCCGGGTGCCCCGCTGGGTCGCTGCGGGGTGAGGGGGGCGGAAGCGGCAGCCTGTTTCAAGCTTCGGAACTCTTCAACCCCCCCCCCCTTTTTACTTTGGCGCCAGTTTTGGTTGAGATCTACTCGGTGGTCGCGCCCCCCCCCCACTCCTCCCCTCCTGCGCGCAGTCCAAAGCCAGCTCTCACCCAGGTAGGAGTTGAACTGGTGGGGCTTTACTATTATTATTTATTTCCTCTCAGGCAAGTTTCCGCTGCCTGCTTTAAAGCTTATTGACATTTGGAGTGGTGGGAAATAAAAATAAGTGGGTGGCAAGAAAAAAAAGGAGGGGGAATCAGGTTTAGTAAGGCTGCCCGGTCGGTTTCTTTTGGGGTGGGCAGAGGGGTCGAGAAGGGGCCTTGGACTTGAGTTCCTAAAAGGCCGCCAGGCTTAGACGACCCTCCCTCCCCCCAACTATCCCCAGACAACTCCCTTTCAGGATGAGCAGGGGATCAAAAGGCCTTTGGCTGGGTCAGCCGGCCTAAAGAGTCCCCGCGGCTCCCCGAGACTCCACGCTGCGGCCGCAGTCCTTATTCGGCGGTTCCTGTCCCTGAGTCCCGGGGGGGGGGCGCAAAGGAGGAGGCGCCTCGGGATGCCATACCCCGTATTTGTTTCCTCCTCTTCCCTGAGAGGCCTGGCTGGCTCGGGGTCCCACTCTACCCTTTGCAGGCTCAGGCTGGGTTTTGCGCAGATGGTGGGCCAGGCTCCCCGCATTTCCTTGTTGGAAAGAGCTTTCTTCCCCCCCCCCCAAATCTCTCTCTCTCTCTTTTTGCCAGCCCGCGGGGAGGGTGGGGAATCAGGTTACCGAAGTGCGTCACACGCTCTTCTGGATGTTGGGGCCTTTGCTCGGCAGCCGCCTGGGTTTCTCTCTCCTCCCCCCCCTTTATCTCGCTGGCAGCAGACACGCATCGCCTGGTTTATGGGGAAGGGGAGAGAGCGGGGTTGCCATGCACTTGAGGGGAGAGGGCTTAGGATTCGCACTCATCGGCCCTGCTTTGAAGGTGCGCTTGGACAGACAAAAACCTTCTGGGGGGGGGGGGGGGGATTGGCAAAAGAGCAGATGTTAAAGGTGTAATTCTTGGGAGGGGGGGACACTTGGTTCGAGAAGCTGCATGATGGAAGGTACCCAATAAAGTCCATCCTGAGGCTTTTTAGGGCTGAACGTTTGGCCTTAAGTATGCCCTGCTTTTCAATTTAGGCTGTGCCTGGGTTTTTTTGGGGAGGGGGGGCAACTTCCAGGTGTCTTGGTGCCTTTTTCTCTAAAATTGCAAATACCTTGTAAAGGAAAGGCTCTCTATCCCCTCAAAAACAAGGCTGTGTTTTCCATTATGTAACGAGAATGCTTGAAAGCTTACAAAACATTTGTTAATGTTGGAATATATACAACTTCCAGGAAACACTTTCAATTTTGTGAATAAGAAAAATGGCTGATGGGTGAAGCATTAAGGGTTCTACCATTTGTTACAGTTGTGGATTTGGTGGGATTTGAGCCACCATACCAGAGTGGCATTTAAGGTGGCAAATAGACTGAGAATTGTTGTGGGTTTTTTTTTCTGGCAGAAATAGCATGCGTTTTTCCTAGCCTCCAAATAACCAGTTAGGATTAAAATATTCAATTATGTACTTTTCTCTCTCCAACACATTTTCATGGATACTAGAGGAAGAATTTCTTGTGAAAATTTGTGTGATATCCCTTAGTGGTATAAATTAAATTTCACTTAAAACATTTATGAATAAATAAATATAGTGTAACAAATCCCAAGTACAGTATTTTACTTTGCCCCCAAAACATAACAACTGTAGCGCCACTTGTTGCTGTCCATTTTTTTAAACAAGGCATAGAAACCAGTTAGGATTTGGAAGTTATATTTGTTTTCTCCAGTGAAGAAATACAGCCAGTTAATTAACTTCTTGAAACATATGGGAGGTTAAATTTCAGTTATCCTGGTAAATCTGTTACTTTGCATATCCCAATATATGTGGTAGTTTTGATGGGAAATAATGACTGAAATCATAATTTAGTTTAATTTTTCTAATATAAATTCATTGCACAATCACACGCTGATGTAGGTGTGACTGGAATTTTGTTTTTCAAGTGTGAGACTTACTGTGCTGGTTAATAGAACTGGTTTTATATTCTTATTGACTTTTGCTTTATTTAAAATAGTGTCTCCTCTTCCAAACATCTGTGTGAAGGCTAGCCCAGTCTTTATTGCAAAATCCCAGGTGATAAGGTTACAAGCACAGATCTACATAGTCTGATATCAAAATGACAACATGAGCTATTGAATCATTTACATTTTAGCAGAATGATTCAGATTTAGTGAAATAGGTTATGAAAAATATAAATGTGTAATGGCTTAGGGGTAGGGTTGTTTTGAGAATGTATTCATTCATAAGAAAATATATCAATAGTTGGTTATTTTCCTTTGGCACTTTTCACATATAGATATAATCTTGGGATATGCTGGTTCTGAGAAAAATATTTTCTGTGTTGTGGTTCTGTTTCTGGAAGTAATATTCTCACACTCATATATTTCAATTTATTTGAACTTGCAGTCATTTGCAGCTCATATATAACCCCTCAAAATGTTATTGACTTTATTGTACAAGTTGTTAAGTTCAGCATACAATAGGCTTAATTTCATGTTTCAAAGACAGCTGTAACAATAACAGTGTGAAAACAATTGATTTTCTCTTGTTTTCCTTTTAAATAGAAATTGCAAATGCAACTTTTCTGCTCATCTTATACATGGGGGGAGAAGAGGTTGTAGCAAAACATTAGTTCTTGCACATTCAAATCCATACCTGATATGTTCTTTGTGTGCTAAGAAACAAAGAAAAAAAATAAAGCTGCTGGGATCTTTTTGTATTTCCCCAGACCATTTCCCTATCTTACAATCTTATGTATCTTGCTATTATTAAAAAAAAATCTCATGTATACTAGGTCATTCAAATTACCTAACTTTGTGAATTATCATTTAAATAATTTACCTCTGGAAAGTAATATTTGACCCCATTAACAGTTATACAAGGAAGTGAATAGGTTCCTGATTCTTTGTTTTTTGTTTTTAAAAACTAAAGTGCCAATTTAGTAATCTCCAGAATAAGGACTGTTTGCAGATGATAAGCATTTCATGTGCATGTGAGATATAATAGCCTAGAATAGATAATGTATATTTGACAGTTGCTCTTTACTAAGCACATTTACTTCACATTTTCTGAATCTATTGTTCAATTTTTTTTTAGAAAGCATATTTCATTCCTCAAATTTATAATGTTCTGTGTAGAAAAGCATTCCTATTATTCCTTGTACAGATAATCACTTAATACATTGTAAGTTCTATCATAGTTCCAAGTCAGATCCTCCTGGTTATAAATTTATTATGCCATATCGTTTCATCGTTTCACCATATTAGGACTGGGTCAGTTGCTAAAGTGATGTAGCTACTCAGCCATTTAACTATAGACTTGAGCAGAAATGGGCCCTCTGTTACACTGCTAATCAGCTCCATCAATTGAAGTATTCACACATTTATCAGTTTGATAAACACATTTATATGTTTTATAATCTTTTTAAAAAAATTTACTAGCTTGCTTACAAGAATGGGTTACTGAAGCTTACAATTATTATTAGAGTCAAGGATTGGGGCTTTTTATCCATACTCAAATAGTTTATTTTGCTTTGATTTATTATGTTCACTTAGACCTGCTTGAACAATTTTATTATGACCTTACCCTTCTTGGCAGCACTACAGGCCTCCAAGAGTTATTTGGTAGATTTATAGACAGTATTTGTCCTTGCTAGAAATCCCTAGTTTAATTTCTTTTTCAGTGAAGTTGGTGAGCATTGTTAGTTGGAGAAAGAATGGATAAACCATACACTTATCTTAAAGTTCTTAAACCAACACTGGTTACTTTCCTGGATATATGGCTGATTACCTAATCACTTCTTAGCTTTTTATTGTATGGAAATTTGGATAAAAGAATACTCTGTTACATCTCAACTCATGTAGACCAGGGGTCGCCAACCTTTTGAACCTCAGGAACCACCAAACTCATAATTTTAAATCCACTAATATGAATTTTGGCTGATGGTGAGAGAGAGAGAGAGATCTGGTCTAACCTCTCCCTCCCTCCCTCCCTCCCTCGCTCTCTCTCTCTCACACACACACAGAGTTAGGGGTGGGATTCAAATTTCTTAACCAGTTCTGTGGGCATTTGTGGGTGTGGCTTGGTGATCATGTGACTGGCTGGGCATGGCTTGTATGTAAATATTATAAATATTTATATACATATTGAATTTTTTATTTAAAAAAAGGAGAAACTTTTACCCAAAAGCAGGCAGGCAGATTGAGTTGCTCACAGAATCAGAATCACAGATTTATTCAGAGATCTGAGATCAGCTACCTGAGGCTGACACATAAAATTTGCTTGCAAGTAAACCCATAAAGTGTGCTAGCAAGAAAACTCATAAAATTACCTCACAGCTCACAACATACCATGTATGTAAATATTGAATTTTTTAGAAAAAAAAAAGCAACTTTTACCCCAAAGCAGGCAGGCAGATTGAGTTGCTCATAGAATCACAGATTCATTTAGAGATCTGTGTTTCTGCCATCGGCTAGCTGAGTCTGCATTGCTTCAGTCCTAAGGAAGGTTTGGCTTAAAAGCAGAACCGAAGATCTAAATATTAGCTAGAAAGCAAGAAATCCAACAATTTCCTGCTTTCTAGCTAATCTAAATCTCCCAACACAGCAGAACAGCTGATGGTGAGAAAAAGGAAAAATAGCAACTTGCCAGGTAAGGAGTGAGTGGGTGGGCGGTGCAGCCTTGTGTTCCTGCGCAGCCTGGAATAATTGCTTTGGGGGTGCTCTGAGGGTGACATTTCTCTGTGGACCACCAAAATTTCCTCGCAGACCACTGATATAGACCACTGGTGACTGCTGATGTAGACCACCTGTTAGCTTTTATGGGAGTGATTTTGATTCACTTTGCTCCCCCAATTTTGAAAGTTTCCCCATTTATTATGTTTATATTGCTATAAGCCAATCTGCAGGGACCAAGGGTATCCCTAGCCAAATGTCTAAGTTAAAGAAACAAGTTTTTTTTTTTAAATTCCGCAGTCATCGTTATCCTAACCAAATTCTAGCTGTTGGTGTAGGCACTGTTGCTTCTTTATGCTTAGTGGTCTTACAAGTGTCTAAAAAAAAGTAAACTCTTCTAACATTTCAGGCTTGTATAAATCATTATTCGTGCAGGACTCATGAAACAAAGCAAAACAGATTGCCTTTTTAGAGCAGGGTAGTGATAATTATATCAGGTAGTACCTTTTTGTATGTAATGGAAGTCTTCCATCTTTTTAAAAGTAAAATAGTATTGGCCACTAGCCTGTTTTCAAATACTTAGCAGCCCCTGGATATTGGAAACAATATAGCATGGAATATAAACATATTTCCATGGTCTTCTGGTGGCCAGAGCTTGCAGTCTTCCTCTTAAAGGCTCTGTCTAGCATAGAACCTTAAACTGTATAGCGCCTGCTTTTCAGATCCATTGGAAGATGGTTAGGTGGGATAGCTAGATCAGTTAATTTATTGATTCGGCTCATCCATATTTGCAAATCTCCCTTCCCCAAACTTAATACTGATAATATCTTTGTGCTCAGAAAGATTTTATTCCATCATTGACCTAATGTTCTGCTCTCAGAAAAGCTGAATTGATAGTTACATATTGTTTAATAGAGATGAGAATGAAAGTTGATCTTAGAAGACTAAAGCAGTAGAATATCTTGACTGTATCTGTGATTAAACATCCCCCCCAACTTTGGATTATTTTTAATCTATTTCTTTTAGTTTACATGCATATTGTATACATACTAAACAAATTATATGTATATTGAAATCCTGTTGTGTATCTTTAGATTCCATGCAGGTGGGCACTCAGGTCACTATGATTATATATTTTATAAGTATAGAATTTATAAGTATAGAATTTAATTTTGGGGTGGTATATATTATATACAAAATTTTTAAAAAACTGGCCTTATTCTCCTTGGTTTTTTATTTCTGAAGTATTTTATCTAATTATCATATAATTAATTCTATGTACGGTATGTTAAAAATCATATTACCTTTAGGAAGCTTTTCTTAAAACTCCATCCTGAGGAGATAATTAGGTAACTTAGAATTTAGCATAACAGCTTAGATCCAGAAAGTATACAAATTAAGTGTATGGAGCTGTAGCCTTTTATATAATCTGCACAGTATTGTACCTACATACATCTGAAATATTTGGCAATATTTTGCTTTCTGCAAAACTAGTCAGTTTCCATTGGGTTTAGCAAGCAGGTTGTTAAAGGCAAACATGTGTTAGTTGGCGAGTGATGTATGATTCATACAGGCTGGTGCCTTTCAGAGGGTTAAGAAAATTCTACAGGAAATGGAAATCGGTCCTTTCATTCCCAGAGCCCATGCAGTTTTTTTATTGTCTTGCTGGCTACCATTGAATCCCTTCCTCTAGCAAATACAAAGGTCCAGTAATAATTGTAAGTATCCATTTATTTGTCCCTTATATGTTCATTTCATATCCTATCTTTTAACCTGAAAGGTGCCCTGAGCAACTTAACAATAAAATGCAGAGGGTCCCGGTTCTAATACACTAAATCTAAAAAGTTGTGGAAAAGAAAAATAGTTCGAAATTCAGAAGAGATTCTTGCCTCATAGCAGATCAGTTGCTTTTGAGGGTGGCATTTTGATGTATAGATGTATACTTTGATGTATAAGCCTTTTTTATTTTTGTTGCTTTTTATTCTATAAGTGCATTGTGAAAATTATAAACAGAATTGTTGCAGTTTGGGATAAGTTTTATATTTCTATATCTAGAAAAACGCTGTTGATATTACTCAAACATGAATATGTAGAAAATATATTACAATTTTACAAATTGTGTATGTTCTGTCTATGTAATTCTGCCCAAGATTTGAATTAATATTTCTGATTTGGAGAACCTATATATAAAATACAAAGCTCCTGTTTGGGAAACTCCAAGGCGCAAAATAACTAGTTATTAATAATATATACTGAAAGTAATTATATAGCTGTACTAACTGTAGATATGAAAGTTAATGTTCCTACAAGTAGACAAATATCATGGAGCTAAAGACAATGTCATGTCTTTTTAAAATCATAATCACTAGAAGATGCATTTTTTGGGCACTCCTTTAATTGACATGAGATACTGCATTTTCTGCACAAGCAGACATTATATATTGCTAACTGAAATCCTGTAATATTAATGTTTGGGCAAATGAAGCAAGACTATTGATAAAACAACTAGGCTTAACCAATGTGTAAACTTGTTAGAAATGTTGATCTCCACCAATATTTTTATGAGAATTGCTCTAATTACTAGAGTTGAAACGACAGCTTTCATTTTTATAGGTTAGTTTTAAAACACTGATTTGAAAAGAATTATTTAGTTTAAGCATGTCTCAAATAAAGCTTAATATTCCCCATTTACTATTCAGTGAAATTATTAATATCTAAAAAGTATAATGTCTGTAATTCCTTAATTCTTTAGAGAACAGTATTACACATTTTTTTTTACATTCAAACACCTATTTAGTTCAACAGTATACAGCTGCCATGGCTAGAAGCAATTAAGAATAAGCGTAAGGCAAGACAGCATGAGGCAGAAACTCGTAGGTGGCAACATGAGGAAGGGCCATAATTCAGGGGAAATGCTCTGGACAAATGTTCCTAGGATGAGCCCTTGACAACTTGTAGGTAAAACTTTGAAAAACTGGCATTAATTACTCAAGAAAGCCATTTCTGGTGAAAAATATCACCCTAGATAGGTTGGTGGTTTCCTTTTGTATAGGTTGCTTATGCTTCCATTTATCAGGAAGCAGTGACAGGACATGTACCTTGCAGGCTGATATTCCAAGGTTTAGTCATAAACATTGTCAGAAAGTCAAGAAAGCTGTTGCCAGTCAAAGTTGACACTGTTGAATTAGGTGAAGATGTGGCCTGACTTGCTATAAAAATAATGGTGTTTTCTCTAGTTGCATGTGCTCTGATTAGAATAGGGATAGATAGCCGGTTGATCTTCTAAAATTTTGGACTACTCTTTGACTTAACATTGGCCATTCTCCATTGTGGATGAGAATGATTGCAGTTCAAAATACAGAGGGCCTGATTCAAAGAATAAACCTTTCCATAAAAGTTGAGATAAATAAAGAAAAAAGCAAGCTAACCATTGTATATTAGATCATCAGAACACTGTCATGATTATAGCAAGATACCTCAAATTTTGGAGCCATTGTGGATTTGATCTTGATACATAATAGGACATAAGTTGAATTTTGGGTTCTGATGGGTGGTTCTACCATATCAGCTTCTATTTGCAGATATTACTACAAAGTAGGATAATGTGATTGTTCTACTCCTGTATGTACAAGAATACAGAATTGCCCTGATAAAGGAATACAGGACCCATTAAGGGAGGAGAAACAACTTAGTCTTGGAGAAGGGGATAGTATGAGGAACTCAAAATAATCCTTCTTTGAGTCTGATTCTTTCTGCTTAGCCGCCATTACTGAAAAGAAGAGACTCAATATTTTTCAGTTTTCTGTGCAGTCTGAAAAAGCAATGGTATTGCTTTAAAAGTTGCAACAACTTTAATAGTTGGATTCTTTAAGAAACATAAACCATATTTTTATGATTCTGAAAAAATCTGGGCTGCCTAAATGAATACCGGGGAGATGCTGTCTTGTAGTAGATTACTTCTTCTAAATCACTAAACAGAAAGTTTGGGAAGGCAGTATGCAAAAAAAGATCAGTAGATGATTGTTGATAAAATCAATGGATGTTGAAATTACATATATTTAATTGAAATTAAGTTGGTTATGAAATATAGGCATTAGAGTGAAAACATTGGCTGTTGTGATGAGCTTCAGAATTAACATAGAATGATTGTTCATAGAATTTTGTTTTGATCCTGTTTGATCAATAAGTATTAGTTAATCATCACCTTTATATGATTCAAGTTAATATGCATGGTGTTAAATTTCATATTGTCACATGCACTAAAATATTGCCTATTCTCCCTGGAATGTAGGAGTAGTATATCAAATTCAGGGCATTCCAGGACTTTGGGGTTAGTGCAGTTATAACAACATATTATTATTATTCCCCCAAACTTCCATCCCACATTGGAGTGGACATTTAGTTGTGTAGTCAAAAAGTACCTTGAACTAGCCTGTCCTGGATCCCAGTCCAAATATGAAATATCTTTAAAATAAAACAAGCTCAAGAAACTCTTTCAAAAATGGAAAGTAATCAAGACCCTTTTTAAACAGTCACTCAATGAGCAATTTGAGAAGCCTAAATTCTGTCCTGCAAAATTCAAAATCTGTTGATCATGCCCTTCATTAATCTTTGTGTGTATTTTTTTTAGTATTCGCTGGTATGCATACGGTTAATAAATTTCACATAACCCTAGAAGAACATGCACAGTTAATTTAAATTGCAGCGTGATCTTAGCCCAAAATAAGTACTGTTTAAAGGATAGGGTTTGAATCTATAAAATTATTTGATGCCTAAAATTAATCATAATTAAAAGAAGGACACAGTCATTATAGCTAAAAAAAAACTGGTGGGTACCAGCATGAGTAAAGTTAGCCCAGCAAGCAGTGAGAATGTTCACTGACATCTAAAAGTAGACTAGAAAAAAGTAGGAAATGTGGCCAATCAATTTATTTTATTATCAGACACTGGTGAAAAGTATTGTAAGCTTCCTGGGAACCTAAGCAAGGTAGCTGCGTTAAGGGATAAAGGTATAATTTTTGGGTGCAAGTCGACTTGGTTAACTTAAAAGTTTGGTGAATTAGGAAAAATCTTTATTCCTGGTTGACTGAGTAGTACTTAACTGTATTATATAATGTAAAGGTTTCATGCATTGTAGCCAGATCAAGGAAACAATGTATTTTGATCCAAATTTTAACATACTGGGAATAATAAATTTAGTGGAACTATCAGATTACATATTAACGTTATATGGTTTTGATTGATTAGAATGCAGATAGCTTGGATGCGCTTTCCAGTTTACTTACCTTGAAGCAATAGCAAACAGTATTTATTATGCATTTCTAACTTCAAAATGATTCTGCAACTTTCAGTTATCAGTAGAATTGGTAATATACTGTATATGCTATATACAACATAACCATCCATATTTTTCTTTCTGCTCATTCACTTTATGTGGTTGTAAAGCATAGTCTGCTCAGATGTTGACATTCCTTTTCTCCTAACAAGTATTTATTGTTTATTACATTTATTTACATACTATACGAGATATAATTTTATATACTGTATGTGTGTATCATATTCGTATGTATGTATGTATTACACACACCTGTATGCACACATATACCATAAAATCTTATAAATTCTTATAAAATCTTCAAGCGATTACCACAAATCGTTATTCAAGGCATCAAAAAAACCAAAAAATTAGGTGGCTGCCTAGCATCAGTATAAAAAAAAAACTTCACAGATTATAACTGAGAAGACTGATTAAATAAAACAGTGTTGACAGTCTTTGGAAATATTTGAGCTGTTTTGCCACACTCTAGCGTGGATTCAAGTTACAGCTGGTTTTCTTTCAGGAATTAGCAATAGAATTGGTTGAATTATTTTGCTGTTATTATTTTTGCACTTGGCATTTGTTAACCTATATATTTTTTTCCTCTTTGTGAGATCATTTTCTCAAACCTGCTTGCTTTCCTTTCGCTTTCTCATTTGCTGATAAGGTCACATTCCAAATGACATCCTTCTTAGCAATGGTGGCATTGCAATAACTTTTTCCAGTCTGGGAAAAAATATTTGCTAGAAATAAGGGTTGTGGTTTTAGAGTACCAAAGTGGGAGAATCTTCACAATAACCAAAGCACATCTGTTGTGCTATGTTCCTGGGGAATGTGCTAACAAAATGCTTTTGTGAACCTGAAGAAAGGCTATTCATTCGCACTATGTAATTTGTGGATCTCAGCAATTGTTTAAGATATGATTGTGAAATCTGGTATGTGTGTTGCCTGTATAAAGCAATGTATAATTTTCCTGATTTTTCTAAAACCTGATTATTAAATACAATTAATACTTTACTTATATATAATCTGTAGTTAACACTGTTTAGTTAATATAAAATGTGAAGCAAGACATGAGAGTTACAATCCCCAAATATTTTTCAGCTAACTGTTGTTCACAATTGTATGATTACAGTCTAAAACTAGATATTGTTCATAGTAAAATGGTAAGAGTTTCAAAAACTTGCCTTAATTTAGCTTTGTTAAATTATAGCCTGCTTCTTCAAAATCCTAATAGCTTTGGATCTTGAGACAAATATCAGTTATGAAAAAAATAAAACCCTTGCTTGGGTTCTCACTTATTAAGGATTTTTCCCTTTTCAACATGGTGAGAGCATGATAAGGAATCTTATAGATAATTTGATGAAATGGAAATTCAATCTTGTTATTTGTCCCCTCCCCACTAGTAGAAGGGAGGGCAGAACTACTCATAAGCTGCCTTGTGGGTAAAGCATGGAACATCCCAGTCAACTACTTTGTATAAATAACTCCCTCATGAACTTCCACCCTTTGATTGTCAACAGCATTAATCATCGTGTAGTATTATAAGTGCATCCCTCTTCCCCAAAGCTAATCCACAACACATTCTTGTTTTTAACAACACCCTTATGATACATCAGCACAAGTTTCAGGGAGGAATATAAGTGGAATTTTAAGCCAATAAACATGAGAAAGGAAGGCTCAGTCCTAGCCTACCACCGCACAGCAGCTCCTAGAAAACTCCTGCAAGACAAAGAGAAAGGAAAACCACTTTTCTGAAATCAAGAATATAGAAACTGCTCTGAATCTGGCTTTACAGGCTGGAATTCATTCTAAAGCCACTTCAGGTTGATCATGAATAGTTTGGAGAAGAATAGCGATTGGTGAGAATTTTATATGAATGAGCTTCAATATAATCAGTATATGCTATATATGTACATCTGTGTAATCCTGGTAATTATTCACCTTGGAGCACAGGGACATTCTTAGTGCAGCGTCCCCCAATCTTTTGGGCACCAGGGATTGGTTTCATGGGGACCAGAGGGGGCATGGTTTTGCATGCTGCCTGCATCCCACAGATGGGGCTTCGCTTGTTTGCGCAGCCCAGTTCCTGGTATGCTGTGGCCCAGTGCTGCTCCACAGACTGAGGATTGGAGACCCCTGACTTAGTGAACTGAGAACTCTTGAGCAGTGTACATAAACAGGCAATTAGTGAAAAAGCCAATTTTCTTCGGTAGTTGTGCACCTACAGCTGAACGAAGTGCTAAGTTGCAGTCCTATAATATTCTGACCACTCTGTGCGATTGAGCCATAATAAACACAGCTCCCTGTATTCCCTCACTGACCATGCTCCCTGGAAGTGCTGTGACTTGGAATTTAGCAATACGCAGTGAAGCCACATCAAGCATCCTTATTCCCAGTGATGGTCTTGAATTGTTCAGAGGGCTACTGCGTAACATTCAGGAAAGAGTTCCAATTGTCTCCGTGTTAAATCCATGTGAATGTGCCATTTATAACATTAAAATAAAAATATTTACAGTAAATCTTTTGAATTTTTGAGGATGATCATTTGAAAATATCACCAAAAATGGGAAATATAAATATAAAAGTAATTTAGAAAAGTAGAGCAGTGTTCTGTAAACTTAATATTGTACTTCCATTCTTTTAGGTTTCTTTTTTTAAAAAATAACTACATTTAAGATCTGTTAAAATTTGCAACCTTCAAAAAACGTCCCAAGCAAATATCCATCCCCTCATCCCCACTTTTATTTTTAAACTGGCTTTTGGGAAGAAAGAGTTACGGGACTAAAAATTACAGCCAGATCAATTAAGGTGTTGCGTATTTGAGAAACGTCGTTTAGACAATTGCCAAACACACATCTAGTAGCTCTCTATTGGCAGTGTTTCCTGTCAAGAAGTGGCTTGATCAACCTCTGGGTGACCTGTCTTAACTGAGTCTTGGATTAGAGCTCCACCAAGTGATCTTTCAGCATGATACATTTTCTTTTCTTTTTTTTAAATAAACTGATTATTATGTTTTAGCATCCCTTAGTGGCAGTTTGAAATGCAGCTTTTCTCACCTCCAAGCAATTCTCGAACTTCAGCCACAAATGAAAAATCTAGGTTTTAGTTTCACTTGAATCAGGTTTAAAATGGATTGCATATGTATGGGAGTTTGAGACTTTGTTTAATAAATGGTAATTTGCAGGTTTATGCAATTTGAAGGTCATCTTTATTGAGGGGGAATATTTTACATAGAAGTTGGAGCTTTAAAACCTGACTGACATTATATATTGAGATTTGATGCAAGACTGCTATGCATGCTGAATCATTACAGAGCATAATCTTTGATGCATTTCTTTGCAATCTGCTTAGTTTGCTGTATTTCCTCATGAGAAACGCATGATTCTCAATAATGTCCTCACATTATTATAAAATTGGAAGTCTATGGAGATTCTCAGTCATCCAAGTCATGGTTGACATAAAATTGGAAGGGACCAATTAGGTCAACAGCTGTAAGCTGCTTAGTTAGTCCAGGTATTCAAATGAAGGCATCTCTGTTTACCCTCTACTACCAGCAAAGGGGAACTGATGGCAGGTAGTCCTTGACTTACGACCGCAATTGAGCCCAACATTTCTGTTCTTAAGTGAGACATTTGTTAAATGAGTGTTGCCCCATCTTACGACCTTTCTTGCCACCATTGTTAAGTGAACTGCTGCAATTGTTAAAGTTAGCAATACAAGTTAGCAATTGTTAAGTGAATCTGACTTCCCCATTGACTTTGCTTGCCAGAAGGTCGCAGAAGATGATCACATGACTTTGGGACATAGCAACGGTCATAAGTATGAACCAGTTGCCAAGCATCTGCAGAATGTTGATCATATAATCGCAGGGAGGCTGCAAAGGTGGTAACTAAAAAACAATCATGTCACCTTTTTCGGTGCCATTACAACTTTGATCACTAAATGAATTGTTGTAAGTCGAGGACTAAACATTAAACCATCTGAGAGCTACTGAAGATGAGAGCTTGCTGTCTGAGAACTAGGGAAAAAGGAAGATAGAGACCATCGTTTTTAAAGGAAATAAAATGTGGATTATTTTGGTCAAAATATAATGAAACTATTACAATGCTTTTATGTAATTGTGCAAAGTGACTGCATCTGGAATTCTATATACAGTTGTGGCCACACAGCCTAAAGCAATTACTATGCAGCTTCAAGATCCCCCCCCCCCCCCCCCCCCCCCCCCCAAAAAAAAAAAAGGATGACTAAAATAATAATGATTGAAGTACTTTTCTAACAATATTATTACGTCCGTGACATATTTTGGAGCATTATGTTTAGATGAAAAACTCATAACTATTAAAAAAATAAATACCTTTTCATATTTTTGCTAGACAGTTGGCATGCTCATTAAGACAAAGAAGGTTAAAAAATAAATAGAAAAGGTTAGCATGGAAAACATTGTTGCACTGTTAACAAAGTAACAAATCACAGGAAACTGGACAACTTCCATTAACTGTTACTTTGTTTTTGACAGGCATAGACTACTACAATAATAGAAGAAAGTAACAAGCAAGTACGGCTATTTATCAACAACTGTTTTTTGAATGTATTTCTAATACAGTAGTAGCCCAGAAGATGATAAAGAAATGATAGCAGCTCAAGAACCAACAACTAATTTTGCCCTAATTCAGTAAGTAATTGAAAATTATTGATATCAAATTAGAGAGTCACAACAATGTTTTCATTTTGCTTTTCTTTGTAAAATATAGATGTGGGGGGAAAACGTATTTTCTTTGGTTTGTGATTTTTAAATGAATTCCTATGATTTCTCCATTTATTGGTGAATTTTGGCAACTTGTGGAGTTGAATTTCCTCATTTCATTTGAGTTGTGGATGGAATATTTTTTTTAGAAAATTCCTATGCTTTCCTATGCATACAGTATTGAAAAACTCATTTAAGTAAATGTAGCATGTCCAGAGTATATTATATTGTGTCAAAGCAACTATAAAACATTTTAAGTGAAATAAGTATGTAAAATATGTCTTCCCAGGGAATCTGAAACACACTTTTCTTCAGATACTGACTTTGAAGATATAGAAGGAAAAAATCAGAAACCAGGAAAAGGAAAGGTGTGTTTATCTCACATTCTCAGTCTGTGTATGGGGTTGTAAGAGTAACAATAGTCTTATAAATAATTTAATGTTGCTATCTGAAACAGCAGTGCTTCTGTGACATGTAAATAGATTTGGTGCAATAAGGGTGAATCTCATAAAACACTTTTACATATTGGAAACCATTCCATGGAGGTTCCAAAAATTGGAAAAGCTGACAATATCTGATACATATTCTCCTCTGTATTGTGATTAAACTTTTCATTTCAATGATTAGATTGTCCGATCATATGTAAAATGGTGATGCAGTGGTTAGAATGCAGCATTGCAGGCTAACTGCCCACAGCCAGGAATTTAATCCTGACTGGCTCAAGGTTGACTCAGCCTTCCATCTTTCCAACGTGGGTAAAATAAGGATCCAAATTGTTGGGGGCAAAATGCTCTGTAAACCCCTTAGAGTGGGCTGTAAAGCACTGTGAAGAGTTATATAAGTAAGTACTGTTGCTATTGCTAAAAAAAGGTAAAGATTTCCCTTGTCTGGTCATGTCTTTAAGCGGCAGTACTCATTTCCAGAATGGCTATATGCCAAAGGCACACAGAACGTTGTTACCTTCCCACTCAACTGATACTTATTAATCAATTTTGCATGCTTTTGAATTGCTAGGTGGGCAGGAGCTGGGGCAAGTTACAGGAGCTCATCCCCTTGAGAGTATGACAATGAAAAGTTAAAAAAAAAGATAAACAAAACTTCCTCAAAATATCAATTTGTTCAAGTGCAAGTACTTATTTTTTTTTACCTGTTAAGTTGCTAAGAAGTAACCCGGGCTTGTCCTTCATACAGACCTGCAAAAAGGGGAAAAAGGCTGCGGGAGAAAAAGCCAAAGTTGGAAATGGAGGAGGAAAGGCTGGTGGACTAAATCGAATGAATGGGCATCACCAGCAGAATGGTGTGGAAAACATGATGTTATTTGAAGTCGTTAAAATGGGCAAGAGTGCTATGCAGGTAACTATTTATCACAGGCTTTGTTGTTTTGAGAGTGAGGAGAAAATCCATTTCAAATTCAGGTCAACTCCATCTTAAAATGTCCTTCCTGTTCCAGATGTCAATCCTGAAATGATCCTGGCCGAGGCCACCTTGGAGGCTTCAGGGTTGCCACACACCAGACGGACGGGAGAAATAGTTAGACGGGGATGTGTAGCTAAAACAATAAAGTTTTTCTGTAGGAACCAAGGACATTCTCGCAGGTGTCTAGCCAGAGGACAAGTGAAGTAACCAAGCAACCGGCCAGCACCTGGATTGGGCAGCCTGACCAGTGACTTGGTAGAAAGGGGAAACTTTTACTTCTAACTAGGTGAAAGCCACGGGAACTTTCAGAGTCAGCTTCCACCAGTTGTGCAATATGATGTATCCAATTAATTGTCCTTTGGGAAATTTGCCTGCTTCTGAGTTCTGCTTTCTATGGTGCATTATTTGGAACACTGACACCAGATTTCTTAGCGAATAGCTAAACAGCGATTTGATGTTCGCTTGTTCAACAGAGTTTTAAAACTAAGCAGAGTTTCTACAGAATGCTGTTGCAATCATTTTTTGGGTGAATGTGTAAGAGCTAAGACTTCACTACTGGCTCTCCCATAGACTTTAAATGACAAGCACTTGTATGTATATTTATTTGGGTGTCACCCCATTGTTCTGAGACTTTGGCTGCAGCTTTATTTTTAAATGTCTGTTTTTTTTTAAATTAAAAATATAGTTTATGTCTAGAAAAGAAGTGGACGCTGCTGGTCTATGACCATAGTAAAGATTTGATTTGAAAAGTAGTTTGATTTGATTTGAAAAGAAGATCCACCTTGTAATTAAATTTAATCCTATATGTGCAATTTGTTTTCGGATTTTGAAACTGTCCATTTTAACTTTTAACTCTGTTTCAAAGTAAAGTAGATCACAAATCAACCTTAGGCAGACATGAGGATTAGATATCTTAAGCTTCGACTAACATTGGCTTAAGTTTATCAGGCTCCTTTGGAAAAACCAATATACCACTTTTTGGTTTCTGAAACAATGTTTTGGAGAAATGGGACAACTGTGGAAACCTTGGGGTATAAAAGATGAGTTTTCGGGTGGTGATTGTATGTTTGTAGATAGAGAGTAACAATAAGCATCCCTAATTTAATGTTGATTTTATTATCTTAGTCTGTGGTGGATGACTGGATAGAGTCCTACAAACATGATAGAGATATAGCGCTCCTTGATCTCATCAACTTTTTTATTCAGTGCTCAGGTTGCAAAGGTAAGATTTCTATTGGGGGCGGGTGAGTTTTATTCCATATTAATTCCATTAAAAAGCTTCACATCCCTTCTTTGCTAGTAATCTATCCCGTTACAATTAGAACTCCCCATCAAAAATAGTGCTTTTTACAGTTCATTTATAATGTCTCCTTCCCCACCCCCCTTTTCAACTACTTGAACAGAGATTGTCAACCCCCCCCCCCCCCCAGACACACACATTTACAATTGTATCCTGGCTTTTCAGAGCCTAAGACGCTGCTGATGAATATTAAAAAAAAGTATGTTACTTTTTAAAAAATTGAATACGTAGAACTATCAATTACAATCATGCCTATCCATGTATTTTAAACATTTCAGTCAGAAAAATGACACATTTTGTTTTTTAATATTGTTGCCTAAACAGCATTTTTTATCCTTTGAAGTTTGAGATTTCATAGTGTTCCATTCTGTGATTTGTAGGGGTTGTAACAGCAGAGATGTTTCGACATATGCAAAATTCAGAAATAATTCGAAAAATGACTGAAGAGTTTGATGAGGTAAAATGGACGTGTTTAAATTTACATTTTTCAAAACTGATTCAATATATGTCTTAACATTCCTTACACTAGACGTTTCTGAACTAGTTACTGCAGTTCTTTCATTTGAAAACGTATCTTGTTTTTGTGGTTTCTGTTCCTGCAACTGTTTTTTAAATGGATTTGTGGGAGGTGAAGAATTAACTCTGGAGGGCAGATAAAATCTCAGTTCAGTGATAATCACCGTTTCAAGTAGCTGAGTATCTTTTCACCTTAGCACTTCCTTTTAAAGAACATGCTTATTAACAAGATGTATAGGAAAAATCGTTGGAAAATTCTGTATACAGGTAGTCCTCAACTTACAATCATAACTGAGCCCAGAATAATGGTTATAAGTCATGCTGATAATTAAAAGAGTCACCATGGATTGCACCCAATTTTATGACCTTTTTTGTGACAGCTGTTAAGTGAACCATTGTGGTTGTTAAACACCGTGGTGGCAAATCCAGTGGGTATTTTTTGTAAATGCTGGTTTCCCTGTAGAAAATATCGCAAATCGCAGTCATGTGACCAAGGGACACTCCAAACAATCTTAAATGTGGATCAAATTACCCTGGGAGTGGTTGCTAAGCTACATATTTTTATAAATTTTTTACATTAACTATTATTATTTTTCGGTTGCCTTTGTTCTAGTCTGCAAACAAAAAGATAATATTTTAAAAAACACACAATTAAAATCAAATCTTGTCTGTTGTGAGATACTTATCCATGTGGAAGATGAATAAAATCTCTCTTGGTTCATGGGGACATTTTAACCTTTTTATTTTAATTAGCCAGATAATGCAATACTTTTTATGCAATTGACCCATTCTGTATTCTAGGACAGTGGGGATTATCCGCTCACCATGGCTGGTCCTCAGTGGAAGAAATTTAAATCAAGTTTTTGTGAGTTCATTGGCGTATTGGTCCGGCAGTGTCAATATAGTATCATATATGACGAATACATGATGGATACCGTGATTTCACTACTTACAGGATTATCAGACTCTCAAGTCAGGGCATTTCGACATACTAGCACACTGGCAGGTAAACATTTTATCGGCTTGATTTTTTAAAAAAAATTATGAAAGGTAATCCTGAATATCAAATCATTCTAGATTATTTGAAATATTTTCATAAAAAGTTTTAGGTTTAAGAGTCTAAGAGAAAACCACTTGGGAGAGATATTTGGGGGGAGGGGAGGCTAAGTTTCTATATGTATCCTTTTCTTCCATTTCCATTAAACAGGGATAATAAACCCAGGTAGTTTTAAAGTTAAAAATTAAAGAATTGGCCAACATGATGAGCTTGTCTTGAAATACCTCCTCTAAGTGCTTGCTCTTGCTAAGCAAAGTGATGCAGTTGGAAAACTACTGTTTGAGAGATCCTGCTCTATTTCCTTGAAATATAAATTTAACAAATAAAATGCTTTTCCTTGTGAAACTTGCCAAGAACCCACCCCACCATCCCTTCGATGGGTAAAAAGCCATCGCTCTACAAGGACAGAAGGATGTTATAGTTGACTTTTAGCCGAAGTGAAGTCTTCATCACCAATTTTTTAGTTTCTGGAACTCTGAGGTCAGGCTTTCCAAATCTAGCAGGTCAAATTTGCTTCATAATAGCTCTATGGAATGGACAGTTAACTTTATGTGTGCCCTGATTTTCCTCTGGGTGAGAATACTAGAAATTACTTCCTGCTCTAAAAAGAAACATTTCCAGAAACGTCAAACCACTATTGAAACTCTGATATGAGTCTATTTTGGAGTGGGAGGAATAAACCAATGCAAAGTCAAACCATCCAGTTTTTCATGCAGCAGCTTGATAACTATCTTCAAAGAGCAGAAATAATAAAACAGCCATTAAATGAATGAGAGGTGGTTTCCTGGGGTGCTTTCCAGCCACTTGTTCAAAGTTCAACACATTATACTGCCTTGGAACAATTGTTACATTCCTTCTTAAACAAAGAGTTACGTAAGCCCTTTAGTAACTGAGCCAACATAATTAAATTCACTTTCATGTTTCTTTTCAAAAGTTCCTAAGTAGTCAGTGAGTAGATAGATAGATAAATAAAATAAATGTAAATAAATAAAAATCAGAGGGCGAATGTGAAAGGGTGAACTTTAATTGATATGAATATTTTGTCCTGTGATAAAATATGAAAAGTGTTGCCTGAATTTTTTATTCCTTCTCAGATTTTATTGTGATTAGTCTCTTACCTATCCCTTCTCTGTAGGTAGCTAAACCATTTAGTAATGAATATGCCCTTTATATAAAATGGATCCCTAATCCTGAAATTAATCATTCAAAATCTTATTAAAATGTATTTATATGCCATTTTTCCTTTTGAAACTTAAAGACAGCGTGATTTAACCCTCTGTTCTGCAATTCCACCCACCCACCCACCCACCCAAAGCAACAATCCTGCATTTGCATGTAGTGTAGTAAGGCATTTTTGTATCCATATCGTTGTTCAAGTTTGTTGATGATATGATTCTATACATTATGACTGATTTTCGTTCTCTCTTGGCACTTTACAGCTATGAAGCTAATGACCGCGTTAGTAAACGTGGCATTAAATTTGAGCATTAATATGGACAATACACAACGACAGTATGAGACGGAGCGAAATAAAATCATTGGAAAAAGAGCCAACGATAGACTGGAACTCTTGCTGCAGAAAAGGAAGGAGGTTAGAACCTTTGCCCACCAGTGGAATGGTTACCTGACAAAGAGGGAACTATGTGGAATATTCATATCCTCCCCCTCCAAAAAAGTTAGAAGTAAAAGTTCATGAAAAGCCTTCCTTAACTTTTCAACTGAAAATAAATAAATAAATTGTGCTATCATTTGATGCCTGTGAAATATACATAGTCGCCTCTTTGCTCCTGAGTTAAACATGTAGAGAGATCTGTTTTCCCAAAGACTAACCCAAATTAACCCAAGTGAAAGGAAGGAGCAAATCTCTTGAGATTCAATTAAAACACAGATTTTCTTTCCAACTCTTTATTTCTTCTGCCTGACCCTTGGAAAGAGGTAAATTGGCATACTTGGGAAGTCAAATGGAAGCCAGGAAAGGGGTCTTCTAGCCCAGGGGTGGACAACTCTGGCCCACTTTAGGACACGTAGACTTCAGCTCCCAGAATTCCTGAGCTAGCCAGGTACCTGTGATCTTACCTTCAAATAATTATTAATTGTGCATTGTTTTATTGCCTAAGCATGTAACTGTAAAACTGCAGTATGATCATTTGGCAGTTCCTGTGTTTTTCAGCTTCAAGAAAATCAGGATGAAATAGAAAACATGATGAATGCGATTTTTAAGGGTGTATTTGTTCATAGGTACAGGTAAGTCCAGTTGCTATGTATTAAGTCTAAACTTCGTTTTAAGATTCATTCTATTTTTTTTCCTTTTTTTAATACTACAATCTTCATTTTCTTTACGTATTATCCCTTTTCAGGGATGCAATTGCTGAGATTAGAGCAATATGTATTGAAGAAATTGGAATTTGGATGAAGATGTATAGTGATGCCTTTCTCAATGACAGCTATTTAAAATATGTGGGGTGGACAATGCATGACAAGGTAAGGTGTTGAATCCTAGTTTCTGCTGTAATTTATTGAGCAGAGAAAATAAGGCACAAAAATTGACACCTCCCTTTTTCTTAAACCACATTGTAATAATTGATTACTTTTAAGAGAGAACTACTTCAGTTTTACATTTCAAGAGTTTAGTGTCCAAATGATCTGACAGCAGGGTGTACCTGGTACAATCATATGGTTGGGTTTCTCTACTAGCTGGGATGGAATAAAACCTTTTCTCAAAAACAGCAGCTCTTCAGAGCCTTGGTTTTCAATCCACTTCAAGGCTGAGTTGAACGTGTTGCAGTTAAAACTGTAAAATGTCTCCACTTGATGCAGTTTGTTTCATTTATATAGAAATTAATTTTCCATTGTAATTCGGTATTGAATAAATGAACCCAAGTATCAGAAATCATAATATGAATATAGAGCTCTCAAAACTAATTAACATATTGTCCATTGTTGAAAAATGAAAACTTAAGGACAGTTATATTATTTCCTGTTGTTGTTTTTTAGCAAGGGGAAGTGAGACTCAAATGTCTTACGGCTTTGCAGGGGCTTTACTATAATAAAGAACTGAATTCAAAATTGGAACTCTTCACCAGCCGGTTCAAGGTTAGTGCTCACTCTCTCTTTTCCTTTAAAATAAAATAACCCAGGCTTTCCATTATAAAAAAAAATTAATTTTACAAACTAAATGTTCTTCCTACTAGGACAGAATTGTGTCTATGACTCTTGACAAAGAATACGATGTTGCAGTGCAAGCAATAAAACTACTTACTCTTGTTTTACAGTAAGTGTTTCAGATCCTATTTCGAATAATAGTTAGTCATTAATTTGACCTTTTTTGTATAAATGCAGTTTATCAAACTTTTGAAGAGAAGACAGTCTTTTTAGAGTGTCATGTTACAGTTAGATAAAAACGGATGCATGGTTTTATGTTGTCTATGCTGCTAAAAGTTCACAGACACCGTGTAGTGAGTCCGTGTGAGGTCCATCTTTGAGTTATTCTTCAGTAACTTAAGTATAGCGCCAAGACAGGAAACATTGCTTCAAATGGAATATTTAGAATTTGGGTAATCTACAGTTAAAAGTAACCTCCTCTTTTTTATCCCAGTAGTATTTTAAACTCAGATAGTCCTTAACTTATGACCACAGCTGAGCCCAAAATTTATGTTGCTAAGAGAGTAATTTGTTAAGTTTTGTCCCATCGTACAACTTTTTTTTTTGCCACAGCTATTAAGTGAATCACTGCAGCTGTTAAATTAGTTACCCGGTTGTTAAGTGAATCTGGCTTCCCCAATGAATTTGCTTGTTGCAAAAAGGAGATCACGTGACCCTGGGAAACTGCGACCGTCATAGATGTGAAAGAGTTGCCAAGCACCCAAATGTAAATCACGTGACCATGGGGTGCTGCAATAGTCATAGGTGTGAAAAATGGTCATGAGTCACTTTTTTCAGTACTGTTAAACAGTCACTAAGCGAACTGTTGTAAGTCAAGGACCACCTTTTTTTTTGTTTGCATTTTTAACAATTAACTGCATTTTTAGGAGTAGTGAAGAAGTCCTGACTGCAGAAGACTGTGAAAATGTCTATCATCTGGTTTACTCAGCTCATCGGCCAGTGGCTATAGCAGCAGGAGAATTTCTGTATAAAAAGTAAGGAGAAAGTGACATTTAATTAAATCAAACTATAAGTTGTGAATTGGACAGAGCTGAATCACTGAGCCATTTAAATAAAGTTTGTGGTTCCCCACATGGGGAATTGGGATTTCCTCTGGAGCAACTAAGAACTAAGTCTGTTATGTATCAAGAACACTTTTATTTTTAGCTAACTCTGTACAATTATGCTTTTTTCCCCCTTTTTTTTCTGGGAAGGCTTTTCAGTCGCAGGGACCCTGAGGAAGATGGAATTCTTAAAAGAAGAGGAAGGCAAGGTCCAAATGCTAATCTTGTCAAAACATTAGTATTTTTCTTTTTGGAAAGTGAGGTATGTACACATACCTTACTTATTTTGTCAAACCATATTCTTCAGAAGTGTTTTCTTTATGTTTTCTATTCAGCCAAATTAATTTGTTAGGAAGAATTCCCTATGATTTTGCAATATTTTGTAAACTTAAACCATATGATTATTGTACCAATGTATTGTAGATCCTTAAGTAAAGCTTCCTTTAATTATTGTGTAGCTGAATGTAGTTATGGGAACTTTGTGTCAATTGGTTAGTGTCCAAAACTTTTTAAACACCATTGCAAGACATGGCATTTTTGTAGTTCTGAGTCTATTTATCTTGTGTATGCTTGTTTATAAGAACCTCCAAATTAATCCCGTAATTCTGCTCAATATTGAAAATCTTAATGATGTGGGAGAGAGAAAAAATAGTAATTGTCTGGCTTTCCCAGAGGATTGTTCTCCAGTAAAGGATCATTTGAATCGCAAAGCCAATTGAAATCCAGTAAATTCAGCGAACAAGTTTTAGTTGATGAAAAGTAATGTTTAAAAATGAGAAGACATGATGGGTCTGAGGCAAATAACACAACATTTTTTAGCACAGAGTTCAGGCCTTTCTTCTACAAGTATACGTTTTCTCCCTCAAATTATGAATGGTGTTTGCCTTTTTAATAGCACTTCGGGGAAGCTTCTCATAAAAAGCATGGTAAACACCTCTGACTCTTTTTCAGTTACATGAGCATGCTGCTTATTTGGTGGACAGCATGTGGGATTGTGCAACTGACCTTTTGAAGGACTGGGAATGTATGAATAGCCTTCTGTTGGAAGAACCCCTAAATGGAGAAGAACGTAAGATTTCACTCTGTCTTAAAAGCATGTTTTAAAATGCATATGCCAGGATAGTTGTCCCAAACTTCAAGAAAGTAAAAGAAATTCAACCAAATCATATAAGCTAAAAATAAAATAACTTAGAAAACTTTGAGTAAGTAAGTTTAGAAATTATAATCATGTAGATTTGAGTTTTCAAATTTTTACAGAAATGCCCTGTGATACATCTCTAAAATGAATTTATTTGCAAAAATGAGCAGTGATTAAACAGTGGTAGTAACTTATTCTAATTATTGCTAGCATATTTCATTACATATAAAAATAGAACAGTTATTTTATTAAATATTTATATTAAAAGAAAATTTAGAATAAGAGGCCTGAAAAGGCATAAGAATTTCAGGTATTTAAATATTCCATCTAGATCAGTTTGTTTTCTGTTTAGTTCTGGTATCATGATAGTAGCTAATTTAGTATAGTAATCTGCAAGTTTTAATTTGAGGTACAAAACAAAAAATTTACCAACAATTCTTGTGATTAAATCTTATGGTATGTTCAAGTGGTTCTTAACATACATGAATAAAAGAAATGACATCTTTTTTTTCCCTTTTTTAATAATTTCAGCTTTAACAGACAAACAGGAAAGTGCACTAATTGAAATAATGCTGTGTACAATTAGACAGGCAGCTGAATGTCATCCCCCTGTAGGAAGAGGCACAGGAAAACGGGTATGTGTATGTATATAATTTAAATGCTATAAACATAATACTAACATATTGTCCAGCTAATTTCATTTTTATTTATTTTTTTCAGAAAAAAATGAAGTGTATTAATAGTTATCCACTGTATTTGGGTTTTAAGCCAGTGTGCATTACATCAGCAGTAGACTCACAGTTGTTGAAAGAAACATCAAGATAACCTATAATTTCTAAGAAAATTATGCACTAGCCTTTAACATTTCATATTCATTGTAATACTACTGTGTGCAATTCAAAATAAGTGTATAACATCATCTCTCTGGAATCAGAATACATGCCTACAGTAGACAGTGAAAATGTGTTATTTTTAGCCTCAGTAAATCTTCTATTTCTGGGGTCAGATTGAACCACTTGAAGGTCTTGAAATCCCGATTTTATTTGCTTGATACAGTCATAGCACTTAATTCTAATTTTTAGGTAAAACTGTTACACAGCAGAATTCTGGTGACTATTTAAAAAAAGCCCTACAACAGAATTCATGTGCAAAGCCGTCATTCTAAAGCTGCTCAGACATCTACTGCATTCCCTTTCTTTAGTCCAGATTGAGCATACATTAGCGAAAAAAATCTTGATCCCTCTGAATGGTGACTGAAACAGTTCCTTTAGAATAACAAAATGTCATGTTTGGAAGAACACTGGAAATAATTTCTTAATTACGAGAATATGGATCCTTCTTGAAATGTATTTGAATTTGTCTCATGTACAGGATATTGCCTATTAATGAATTGCATCCCATAGATGCTGATAATATCAGTTCTTTAATCTTGCTGATCCTTGTTTTTTTTTTTTTGACTTAGGTCCTTACAGCGAAGGAGAAAAAAACCCAGTTGGATGACAGAACTAAGATCACAGAGCTTTTTGCTATCGCACTTCCTCAGCTTTTAGCAAAAGTGAGTGATTTTTATTTTTGTTTCTATGTTAATGGCATGCTTGTTAGGCACAGGAGACCAGGAGCTGGAATGGAGTACAGAAGTATGATGAATCTGATCTACTAACGGTCAAAAGAAATTGGCAGCAGATAAGAATCAGCGGAATTCATGGGGGCTGGACAGGGGGCTGGTTCTCGTAGAGCGTAGTGACTCCAAACTGATGACATATTTTACCCCGCCATCAGGCTCCATCTGCTCATCTCCTACAATGCTTAAGTCACAGTTGCATAAGAAGCTGTCTTATAACAAAGTAAATAGTTGATTAGCCTGTTTTGATTAAACTATTATTGGTGACAGCTCTCCATGTTTTCAAAAAGTGTGGGGTCTTTTTAGCTGCTCCTGGGATTCAGTCTTTTTGCTAAACTTGGTGAAACATTCAGATTATTTGTTTTATGAACGTTTGCTAATTCTGTGTCCCCATTGTCTAATACTGAACATTTTAGATTTCTTAATGAAACTCACCTTTGGAATTGTGATAAGTGAAACACTGATTTTATGGGGAAAGGTTTGGGATTTAATGAATTGTCATCCATCTCCACAGTATTCTATAGACGCAGAGAAAGTCACCAACTTGTTACAGTTGCCACAATATTTTGATTTGGAGATCTACACAACAGGGAGATTAGAAAAGGTAAGCCAAGGAAAACCGGATGAAAACTGAACAGATCTCTTGACCCAAAGCTGGCCTTCCCCTGTGGGTTCTGCAGCTAAAGAAATGACTGTTTGTACTGTCACAATAGTTAAACACAGTTCTTTTAGGAGTGAGTGAACAGGAATTTGAACAAACACATCAGAAAATTGATGGCCAATTGATTCTTCTTCTTTTTTTTTGCTGTCTGTTTACTAGCATTTGGATGCCTTATTACGACAGATCCGGGATATTGTAGAAAAGCACACAGATACTGACGTTTTGGAAGCTTGTTCTAAAACTTACCACGCCCTCTGTAATGAGGAATTCACCATCTTTAACCGAGTAGATATTGCAAGAAGCCAGCTCATAGATGAACTAGCAGATAAATTCAACCGGCTTCTTGAAGATTTTCTGCAGGAGGTACATCTCTTCTCTTCTCTTCTCTTCTCTTCTCTTCTCTTCTCTTCTCTTCTCTTCTCTTCTCTTCTCTTCTCTTCTCTTCTCTTCTCTCTCTCTCTCTCTCTCTCTCTCTCTCTCTCCCTCCCTCCCTCCCTCCCTCTCTCCCTCCCTCCCCCTCTCTCTGTTTAATATTTCTTAATATTAAAATACAGCAGAAGCTCATCCTTTGACTTCTCGAAATCATTGGCTGAATTGCAACTCTGCAACTTTTTAAACCTAGGGAGAAGAACCTGATGAAGACGATGCCTATCAGGTCTTGTCAACATTAAAGCGAATTACTGCTTTTCACAAGTAAGTACAGCAACAGAGTGTCCATCTTTTGATGGCATTAGTTTTGTTTCTTTGGAGGCTTTATGAATCATTTTATTGTACATACATTTTTTTAAAAAAGGTCCACTCGCTTTTGTTTTGTTTCAACTTCTGCTATGCCTTGCTAGGATCGCTCTCCTCATTCTGCCTTTAATGAGTACTGATAGTGATATTAGATAGTGAAAAAATGATACCAGGACACCACTATGCATTCTATACAGTTAGATTATTTAGTCAGAATAACAAACATGTTTATACATGCCTCTCTGTGGCATTCCTTTAAAAGAAAATAGGTTGGGGGCAAGATAAATAGTCTAATGGTTAAAGTGATGGCCTAGGAACCAGGAAGACTGGGAGTTCTAGTCCTGCCTTAGGCATGAAAGCCAGCTGGGTGACTTTGGGCCAGTCCCACTGTTTCAGACCAACTCTGTAGGGTTGTTTGTTTTGGGGAAAATAGGAGGGAGGAGTATTAGGTATGTTGAATTATAAACAACAGTAAAGCCGGGATAAAAATCAAATAAATAAATGGCCAGAGCTTTGCATCTCCATGGATTGGGGCCTTGTGCTTACATTGAAATTCTTTTGATAGGAGCATGTAGCAGAACCCACTTACAAAGGGAAGCCATTCAGTTGTTCGATGACCACAGTCCCTGCTTGTTCTATCAGTTCAGTGTAGTGTGAGAAGAAACAATGAATCAAAGGCCTTCATGCTTCTTTTTTTTTTTTTTTTAATTTCCAGTGCACATGATCTGTCAAGGTGGGACTTGTTTAGTTGTAACTACAAGTTACTAAAAACAGGCATTGAGAATGGAGATATGCCCGAACAGGTTAGTATTTATTTTTTAAAAAAATTGGTCCCTTTAAAAGGACAATATTAAATAATAGAGCAAGCTGAGAGCGATCATGCCTTACTCCCAAACTTTTCCTTTCTTTCTTTCTTTGTTTCTTTTCGAAACACAGATAGTTATTCACGCACTGCAGTGTACTCACTATGTAATCCTCTGGCAGCTAGCGAAAGTAGCCGAGAGCAGTTCTACCAAGGTAAGTGCTGGCGGCACCGGGAAAAACTTCAGTCGGAATGGGAATGGAGTGCAGGTGATCCTCGACTTACAACCACAAGGGAGCCCAACGTGTCTGTGGCCAAGCAAGACGGTGGTTAAGTGTGCTTTGCCCCATTTGACGACGATTTTGGCCACAGGTGTTAAGTGACTCACTTCAGTTGTTAGGATAGGAACACACGGTTGTTCAGTGAATCTGGCTTCCCCCATTGGCTTTGCTTGCCAGAAGGTCCTCGGGACACTGCAACTGTCATAAATTCATGCCAGTTGCCAACTGTCCAAATTTTGATCACCTGACCGCAGGGAAGCTGCAATGGTTTGTAAGCGTGAAAATAACTCTCTTTTTCCTATATAACTTCAAATTGTCACTAAGCAAATGGTTGTAAGCTGAGGACTACCTATACATTATACAGAACTTTTAGGGTTCCTTATTGGGAAGTTGACCAATATCCTTAAATCCTGTCTTTGAGCGTGCATGTATGTGTGTGTGTGCGCACACACATGCAGCTATACCTATATTGGGGTGTTGTGGTTAGTCGGCAGCAGGTGTGGATGGCTGAGGAGAGCGAGGACTCAGATGAGGGGCCAGGACCATTAGGGAGTGGACTGCTGCCTTCAGAGATTGTGGGGGCTGGCAGCAGCGATGAGGAGGTTCCCAAGGAGCCTGTGCCAAGTGCACATGTGCGCAGGGCTGCTCACAGAAAAGAGCAGCTGCAGCAGCACGGGCGACTCGGGAGTAAGGCTGCAAGGTAATGGACCCTCCTTCAAGAAGATAAAAGCAAACTGTGAAGCAGACGTTCTTTGTAGGAAGCAAAGATGTTTTGAAACTCGAGTCTCATGGACATTGCAGTATCTTAAGTTGGTTTTTGAAGACTCTTGTGTTGTAAAATATCTCTAGGTAGCCTTATCTGTTATTCTTGGTAGCCTTGCACAGTTTTGGCGAGGCTTGTGCTTATCAAAGTTAATTAGTTTGCAGCATCCTTTTAACCAGGGATTCCTAAGAATCATTAAAAGGTTTCTGTTCCCTTTGGTTCATGTTGGTTTTATTGGAAACAGTTTGGGTCAGAACATGGGGTAAAAACTCCATTTGAAGTACACTCAGGGTAAAAATAGCTGACCTTGGAGTAATATGAGAATTATTTCCTCTTTGCAATATGAAGAGGGGTAGAAGATAGGATCTTATTTCTGATTTGCAGAGGTAGATCGAACAACCTGAATTATTACGGGAAGCTTTACATTACATTACTGTTCCCCTCCATAGAAAAAGTTCTTCCACTTCTTTTAGGAAAAAAAAATGCTCACTTCTATTCATCATGCGAGTTTGATTCAAAATAAACACACTCACTGTTTAATATTCTTTCATTTCTCAGGACGACCTTCTACGCTTAAAGAAAGAGATGAGAGTTTTTTGTCAAATCTGTCAGCACTACCTTACCAATGTAAATACTGCTGTTAAAGAACAGGTTAGTCACAGATTAATACCTGACCGTTAGACACTTTTAATGCAGAAATAATTTTTCATCTGCACTAACAGTTGTGTATAGGAAAGTGTAGCGTTATTTGTGTGCCCTGGTTAATAAAACAGACCTGAAAGCCTTTGCTTTATTTCATTTTTTGCCCTGCCAACTGTATTGAAATAGGAGAGGTCTGTATACTTTTTGAAAGTAAAGGTGCCAAGTCATATATTTGTATAAAAGATAGTATACTTTCATTACTAGCAAGTCAGTACAGCTAAGGTAAAAGTACACAGTAAATACAAGAAAAGATAATGCTGTAAGAATGAATAATAAATCTGTTAGTTCCAAATAATAACTTTGAATGGACTTCTATTCAACGAGACAGTTTTGTATTTGAGACAGTACTTTAAAAAATGTAGTTAGGTATGTTAACACAATTTTCTAAGTGTCTATGGAGGTTCTCAGTCCTCCAGGTCATGGTTGTCCCAAAGGTGTTTTTTTTTTCAAGAGGCAACTGGACTTCCTGGTTTTTCTATGAAGATGTTTTGCTTCTCATCCTTCTTCAGAGCTGAAGAAGCTTCTCGGAGAAGCATCTTCAAAGAAAAACCAGGAAGTCCAGTTGCCTCTTGAAAAAGCACCTTTGGGATAATTTTCCAAGGCAGTGGTTCTCAATCTTTTCTTCACCTTGGACCCCCAAGACTTAATACAAAGTTTAAACCATAACATTTCTTCAAGCCTTTGCAGACCTTCTGTGATGTTAACAACACCTCTCATTCCTTCCCTTGCAGGCCTTCACTATTTTGTGTGACGTGTTAATGATCTTCAGCCATCAGATCATGTCAGGAGCACGTGACATGTTAGAGCCATTAGTTTACTCTCCTGATTCTTCCTTACAGTCCGAACTCCTGAGTTTTATTCTTGATCATGTCTTTATTGACCAGGATGAGGATAGCAACAGTGCAGGTATGAGGCTGTAGAAATGTGTCTCTAGAATTTCTTTTTGGTAGCAACAGGTTCTCACTTCTCTTTTTCTCCCTGAATTGTAGTAATTTTTTTTTTACTTAGCCAGACATGGAGGTTACAACAGGAATTGCAGGGTTAGATCTTGGTCTCCACAGAGTACTTAGTTGGTCTCCAAAGGAAGTTGTTCAGTTAGAAAAGAGTAGGACTTTAGTCCTGTCTGCTTTGAGATGTAGAGATACAACCCGCTCAGCCTTATTTGTCCTGCTGAAGTCTCTCTCCCCGACTTCCTCCCCATCCTTGAGAAGGTCTGGAATGAAGTATTTCTCATATGCAAAGCTAAGAGACCTTGAGCTCTGTTTTCATCTTATCTTGGGTCACTTTGCTCTTGAAGCTATAGTTATTTTTTTCTGATGTGTGGAGTCCTTAGTATGCTCTGAATTTTTATATTGCATGTTTGATGAGCTGTTGTCTGAACTTCCTTAAAATTCCATCGCTCAAGTGATTTTAAAAACTGACCAGAGATCTGAAAACAAGTTTAAAACTTAACCAGCTACTCTAAGAATTTAGGTTATCTTTTTAAAGGCTTTGTTAATTTTGGAACTCAGAAACAAAAAGGCTTTTTTGAGTAGTTCATTTGAAAGTAATACTAATGGGGACTATACCACTTTAAATCTTTCAGTCTATTTTTGGTAGTTAACAAAACATCGGATTCTTTTCTTGCTATGAACTGTTACCTGGTTAGAATACTGCAGGGCAAAACCAGGTTATAAAGATACAGTTGATACTGCAATCATATCTGAATGCCTGTTCTTGAGTGAATGCTCATGTACATTATTTTTTCTTTCGTTAAAGATGGACAGCAGGATGATGAAGCCAGTAAGATAGAAGCTTTGCACAAAAGAAGAAATTTGCTTGCGGCTTTTTGTAAACTTATTGTATATACCGTGGTGGAAATGAACACTGCTGCAGATATTTTTAAGCAATATATGAAGGTAATCAAAGCCTACTGGGAAGGGGTTCTGAGGTTCTCATATAGAAATACGGAATGAATGTGGTTGTATTAAATCTCTGAAGGCTTCTTTCTTCATTATTAAGGGAGTCCTTCTGGATAACTCTTGTTGCCTTGGCTAAAAGCAGAAAATAAATAAACATATTTAAAGCAAGTTACCATGTAATTCCTTCAGTTTGAAATGAAACTACTTTTAGTTCTGCTCTTTGTCTCCAACACTCTTTCATGTTACTCACAGAGGAATATTTTTATTCTAATTGAAGTTGAAACTACCTGTATTTTTATCCTTGATAGTATTACAACGACTACGGAGATATCATCAAAGAAACAATGAGTAAAACGAGGCAAATAGACAAAATTCAGTGTGCAAAGACATTGATTCTCAGTTTACAGCAGGTATGTTTTTGCTATTCCACATACCCATATCGGTTATTGGTTAAAGACAAGTCTTATTAAAAAAAAAACTAAAAAGAGTCAATATTACCACTATATGTAATTCTGTTGGGCAAGTTTTATTAATAGTGATAAAAATAATCCAAAATGCATAGAAAGACCTCTAGTATAATTAAAATAGTATTCTGCATGTTAGGCAAGTTTCAATTGTTTAAAAAGTGTAGAATTTCTGAAGCAGAGAGGTTACATCTAATGAAATAAGAAATTCTTCACACATTTGAACAATTCAGTGTCCAGTTGAGCTGTTCAAACATGTGAAGAATCTCTTAATTATTTTTAAACAATTTCAAATTGTTTAAAAAGTGTAGAATTTCTGAAGAAGGAGATTACTTCTAATGAAATAATTAAAAGATTCTTCACACGTTTGAACAGCTCAATTGGACATAAACTTTTATTTTGGGATCTTAGGTACCACTGTAAAGCAGGGTGACATATCACCCCCCAAATTATCCTAAAGAATGGGGGAACAAGATGATTCACTCATAAAGTTTTCTATTCCAATCCTACCTCTTGTGAGAGAGTAGTAGACAGACCATACATGGAGAATTTTTGTATTTGGGTGAACCAGAAAAACGACATTCAGACATTTCATTGATTTCTTGTCATTGAGTGCAGGAGATCAGCTTGTAGAGGATTCAGTAAACTTTATAGTTGTGCTTTTACAAAGTAGTCTTTAAACCTATTTTCATTCCTGCATATTTGCTGAAATGTAAGCCAAATATAATATTGAAAGGTTTAAATAAAGTGTTGTTTGAAGCCCAGTTTTTTTGTAGGGGTTTAATAATGTTAGGAGAGAGAGAAAGAGAGAGTGCATTAAAATACTCCTGAAACAGTGCTGTTAAGTAACACACAAGTTGTATTATGATTGGGGAAAACATGTTTTGTTTACACAGCTTTTCAATGAGATGATCCAAGAAAATGGGTATAATTTTGATAGATCATCGCCGTCTTTCAGTGGGATTAAGGAACTGGCTCGGCGTTTCGCTTTAACATTTGGACTCGATCAGCTGAAAACAAGAGAAGCCATTGCTATGTTACACAAGTAATTATTGACTTTTTATTTACTTTGCAAAGACTTTGCCTCCATCATGCTTTTCCTTTTCACCATCAGATGAAAAGAGCCCACCCCCCAAATAAGCGTAATTGATAAGACATGAAATAAATAAGATAGTTAAATATAATGTAAATATATTTACACTTACAACTGTTCACCATACTTGATGCTGTAGTCAGAACGGGAAGAAGAGAAAACATTGGTAATAAATATTAAAGAAATAAGTAGTTGCCATCTATAGGGACATAGATGTTGGTTTTTGGTTCTTGTTGTGACTGTCCTGATACGATTTTACTAGGTTTCTTTGCTGTTCTATTAACCGACATTAAGCCTTTATATGGTGTTTTTAGTAAGATCACGTCTGTTCTAGATTACTGGCCATATGCACTATTCCTGCTAATAATGAGGATAGTTCCAGACACATTTTGCATGCAAACTCAGCCAGCACTCTTGGTTATATACCTTCTGTTAATCTACACAAACTAGAATAATAAATTAGAGAAAAACAAATTCAAACCAGCGTATCTGTCGGAATATATTGGGTTTATATGCAAAAATGTATAGGAAACTGCTGGTTTCAGGTAGTTTGTGTCTAAAACCAAAATTCAGGGGCTGTGGATAGAAGTAATGATTATTCTGGTTGGAACGAGATTTCAGCAACTGGCTAAGAATGGAAAAAGCCAAGGAAACAGCAGTGATTTCTGAGCAGGGGAAGTCGGCCCCCAGGGGAGTTGGTGGGATGTGCCACGCTGGGAGCTGCTGAGGAGGTGACAAACTCGCTCTGGGTTCCTGCTGAGTTTTATTTCCACTGAACCACAACTCAGCTGGTCTGGTTTGGCACGATTTCCAGAATGTGATGCATTTGGGGTTTGAGCAAAACACTTTTTTTTTTTTACTTCATGCACATCACTGAGATTTAAATTCGTCATCCGTTCAAATCCTGTATCCCCTTTGGCTATGACTAAATCTGGCTTTGACCCCAAATAAATTTCTCACTTGTGAGAGGCATATAATTTACTCCGTGTGTCTTAAATATAGCAGCACTGATTGAAATGTAATACTGTTCTTTTGAAATATTCAGGGTTTGATGTCGAGCTCTTTTGTGTCAGGAAAGCACAATAAAAATACTCTTAGCGATGCTCACTTGAATTATTATTTTTTTCCAGAGATGGGATAGAGTTTGCTTTTAAAGAGCCTAACCCACAAGGAGAAAGCCATCCACCTTTAAATTTGGCATTTCTTGATATATTGAGCGAATTCTCTTCCAAACTTCTCAGGCAAGACAAAAAAACAGTGTAAGTACTTTATGGTTATTTTCACATTGTTTTAGAAGTTTAGTCAAGAGGTTTTAAATTTTCAGTGAAACTGGTCTTAAAACAAGTTGGGCAACTCCTTGCTGATTTTCAGGATACGGAAAAACAAAAATTTCTACGAAGAACCGGGAGGAAGAAGAAATACTTCCTCTGGTTCATTCCAGTTGTAAAAGTCTATCTAACCGTGTTCCAGGTTTTCCAAGCTTTTTGTAATTATTTTTTAGTAGAGGAGAAATAAAAAAAGATTAGTTGACACATGTCATTTATGGTGACAAAAATATATTATCAGAAAATCGGTGACCATACAGATAACCCATTATCTCTTCCATATTAGAATTTTGAACAGCAGCAGTAGCTAACTTTAATAATTCATTCATGAACTTAAAAGACGATCCAGGAAGTATTTCTAGTAATCCCGTGCTTCTCCTTTCCTTTTGAAGGTACGCTTATCTGGAGAAGTTCATGACCTTTCAAATGTCTCTTCGAAGAGAAGATGTGTGGCTCCCACTCATGTCTTACAGGAATTCTTTGCTAGCCGGGGGTGATGACGACACAATGTCAGTCATCAGTGGGATTAGTAATAGAGGGTCGACAGTAAGGAACAAGAAGACAAAACCAGCTACAGGGAAGCGGAAACTCCCTGAAGGTTTGCAGTTACTTATTGTGGTTTCCTTGGTGTATAAGAGTCTATACAGGTAATCCTCCACTTACAACCATTCATTTACTGGCCATTCAAAGTTACAACAGCACTGGAAAAAAGGGGCTTATGACCGGTTTTCACACTTACATTGCATCTTCAGGATCGCATGATCAAAATTCAGACACTTGGTAACTGGCATATATTTTATGACAGTTGCGCTGTCCGATGGTCACATGATCACCTTTTATAACCTCCCCAGCTGGCTTCTGGGAGGGAAAGTCAATTGGGGAAGCCAGAGTTACTTAATAACCATATGATTCACTTAACAACTGCAGGGATCCGCTTAACACTTGTGGGAAAAAAAGTTTGTAAAATGAGACACAGCTCACTTAGTTAGCCACCTTGCTTGGCAGTGGGAATTTGGGGCCCAACCATGGTTGCAAGTAGAGGACTACCTGTATTTATATCCCCCACATTGTTCCAAATCAAGAGCCTTCTTGGTTTGTTTCCCATCAGAATGGTGCTTTCTGTTTTGCATTTGTATTAGGAGAACTTAAGATTAACGCTAACCAAGATTACCTCTCAATTATAATCAGACAGATGTTGTAGACCATGCTTTGTAAGCAATGGTACTCACAGCTTATTTGAACACTAGTGTCATGAACCCAACTAACAAACCCAAGCAAATCAGAACTCTGAGGCTAAGGTCCTCCTCTAACAATTTCTTTATTGAGTATATCATATTGGCATAATTAAATGGAAAACCAACTTTAAATGTTTCCTGCAGTTTCAATATAATTAAAATAGGAAACAACTCCCTCCCCAAAAGTTACAGGTCACGTTGTCCAATTAGGTTAATTGTTGGGCTCTCCAGGCACTCCTCCCCATCCCTATCCACCACCTGTAGGGATGACCTTGGTTCCGAGGAGAAAATTCTGTGTTTTGTCTAGCAACTCATTTCATCCTCCTTCCCCCTCCCCACTGTGTGTGGCAGCTGACGAATAGAAAAAATGGCTTCTGCTAAGTTCCATTCAAAGTTGACAGCTAGGCTAACACTGCTGATGATACCTACCATGTTTCCCGCAAAATAAGACCTTATCTTTTTTTTTAAACACCAAAAAGCACCAGGTCTTTTTTTTTGGGGGGGGGGGGGTGTCATCCACTGACTCACCTCATTTGCGCGTGTTGCCCCCGGCCTCCCTTTTTGCTGTCAAGAGGCCCTCAGGAACTTCTTTGGCCAGCAAGGCTTTCCTGAATGCCTCTGCAGCCAATAACAGAGCTCCGAATCAATCCGAAGCTCTTATTGGCTACAGAGGCCTTCAGGAAAGCCTTGCTGGCTGCAGAAAAAATGAAGTCAAGTTGCGCGAGGCCTGGCTGCAACTGTCTTCCCCCACCCAATCTTAATTTTTACCCATGCACCCTGGAGTGAGTGGGATCTTAAGGTTTATTTTGGGGGTAGGGCTTATGTTGGATGCATGTGTAAAAATCAAGCTAGGGCTAACTTTTGGAATAGGTCGCATTTTGGGGAAAATTTGATAGTCTGGCAATAAAATGTCTGCAAGAAAGCCACCAAGCTCCAGGGAGCACCAAGGACCCCCCACAGATGACAGATACTGTCCGAGGAGCACATGGATTCTGAATTGATGCAGGGCTGCTGCTTTGTTTTTGCAGCCGAGGAGAGCAGCAGCAGCGACAGCCTGTGGCTGAACAGGGAGCAGACCCTGCACACGCCCATCATGTTACAGACGCCGCAGCTTACTTCCACCATCATGAGGGAGCCCAAAAGGTTGCGACCGGAAGAGAACTACATGGGCGTCTACCCCATGCAACCCGAGCACCATCAGCCACCCATCGACTACAAGTACATGCTTGCTTTTAATTGGGCCCTACCCGCTGCTCGAATACTGCACCGGTTTTAAGTGGGCCATACCCCCCCCCCCCCACTTGAATACCACACCGGTTCCCTTTTTTGTAAAGAAAGGTGTTATTCCTTCCAGTACGCAGGTAACATGGATGCTGGCTCAAAGGCAGCAGGAGGAAGCGGCCAGGCAACAGCAGGAGAGGGCAGCTATGAACTACGTGAAGCTGAGAACCAACCTGCAGCACGCCATGTGAGTACACAATGGCCGTTGTCCCAAGCCAGGCACTGGCTTTGCGCACTTGTGCCACCGGTAGTGAGAAATGAGGTTGCAGCAATTTTATGCAAGTCTTCTTAGGATAGCAGCATTAAACTTTCCCCTCAAAGATAACTTTTCTGGATAAAAAGTAGAGCTGTGTTATATTAATGCTTCAGACAAACATCACCAAATATGGTTACCAAGAAAAAGAGAAATGATGATTTTTTTTGAGTTAAGCCCCCTGCTCTCTAATAAGTATTGAGTGATACTGAAGATTATTTGACTAACACGGAAAATAAGCTATTCAGATATTGGAGTCTAGAACATTTGAGAGTTCAAGGAGGTCTTAAGGCTCTTTCTCCTGATTTTTATCAGAAGGGTTTTGAGCTTGAAGCATTGGAGGAGGGCAAAACAGCCTGCTCGAAATCATCCAGCAAAGGAGTGTTTTTAAACCCTCCTGTGAAAAGTGGGGCTGAGCCTCCTCACAAAGGCTAATGATGTTTCCATGATAAGATCATTCTAGACGGGGTTGGCAGTTCTTATGCTGAAAGAACCGCTCGGTGTTGCGTGACTGAGTGACATTCACATCCGTGTTGAAATGTTCTTTAGCCGACGTGGCACTAGTCTCATAGAGGACGACGAAGAGCCCATCGTCGAAGATGTGATGATGTCATCAGAAGGGCGCATTGAGGATCTCAATGAAGGCATGGACTTTGACACCATGGACATAGACCTAGTAAGCATTGGTTACTTATCCCTTGTTGCTTTAAAAAAAAAAAATCACACACAAACAAACCATTCTCCTTCCTTTAGAAGAGGGATCTCCAAACTTGGTAACTGAGACGTGTGGACTTCAACTCCCAGAAATCCACGCATCCTTTTTTATATATATATTTGATTTTTTAAAAACAAAAATACAAATCTCTATTCACATTAACAGTGTTCGTGTCGTTATTAATACATACCTCTCCTTTTATACGTAAACATCAACTCTTATTTCTATCCTCCAAACATTTGTACCACCTGTCCCAAATCGCATAATAGTCCAAATCATCTTTGCCTCTTAATTCCATTGTGAATTTATCCAGTTCTGCACAATCCATTATTTTTGGTGTCAAGTCTTCTTCAGATGGTACCTGTTCCTTCTTCCATCCCTGTGCAAAGGCTATTCTCACCGCAGTTATGATATGTATAATGATGATGTATCGGATGACCTTGCTCAATTTTCCCTTAATTATTCCTAATACAAATGTTTCCGGTTCAAGTTCTAATTTGTGATCTGTAATTTCTAATAACCATCTTTGTACCCTTATCCAATATTTTTTAACCTCTGGACACTGCCACCACATATTGAAGAGCATTCCTTCTTTGTGTTTACATTTCCAACATTCTGCTTTTGTGTTTGGATACATTTTGGCCAGTCTTGCTTGGGGCTAAGTGCCACCTACAAAACATTTTATATTGATTTTCTTTAAATGCTGTTGACAATGTCAATTTATAGTTATCAATTCACATTTTTCCCAATCCTCTAAATTTATATTATGTCCTACATTTTTTGCCCAGATAATCATTGATCCCTTTACTATTTCCTCTTCTAATTCCACTTCCAACAAATAGTTATACATTCTAGTTATAAATTTGATCTCCTTGCCTTTCAAAATTTGATCCAGTTGTTGTAAGTCCTTTTCTATCCCTTGTTCTTCTAAGTCTTTCCTAAATTTTGTCTGAATTTGTAAGTATGACCACCAATCTATAATTATATCTTGTTCTTTTAATTTATCAATCATTTTTAACTTCCCCTGATTAACTAATAGTTCTTCATATCTGACCATTTTGAAATCCACACATCTTAAAGTTGCCAAGTTTGGAGACCCCTGCTTTAAAAGATTGGCTATATTCTATAATGGCTTTTTCCGCTTAAAATGTTGATTTGTCTTCGTTTAAATGCTGAGCCTTTTCTCCAGCACGATGATTGGAGAATTCATGGATGGGTTGGCACATGTCTTTTTTCCCGGAGACTGAGCCCAACTGTTTTTTTCTCTTCCTAGATAGATGTATGCAAAGCTGGCCTCTTTTATGTCAGAATTGTCACATATTCCAATGATACTGCATGGATAAATACAATTAAATCAGTCCAATACACTGATAACCCTGGTTTGTCTTTTAGCCACCATCAAAGAACAGAAGAGAAAGAACAGAGTTAAAGCCGGATTTCTTTGACCCAGCATCAATCATGGATGAATCTGTAAGTAGGATGTGACAAGTTTGGGTGAATTGTGGTTTCTTTCCTCAGTGGAGAATCGTATGTGACCCTTCTAAGTGGAGTGGGATATTAGGCCCTGCTATGGTGGCTGGTGTGATTGAGAATCCCTATGAATAATTCTGAATTACCTCTGCACCGGAAAATGAGCAGAGCCTTTCTAGGGAAGCAATGATAATGGCAGGAGAGGAATTCCTTCGCAGCCTTTCCCAAAGTCCAAGGCGACTCATAAGGGCCCCAAACTTTGATGACTACCTTAGCATAAAATTACCATATCAAAGATTGTAATTAAAATAGGCATGAGGTTGTAACATCACTAAAAACCTGCTCTAGAGGACATACATTCCAGTAAAAGGCCATATTGTTATTTGATTCCGTTATTAATGTGTGGTTCCCCCCACCCACCCACCCACCCCCCAAAAAACCCCACAAGGTTTGTTCTGTTCATATTTGACTGGGTCTCAAGTACAGATAGTCCTTGACTTTTAGGACCACAGTTGGGACCAGAATTTCCATTTTTATTATAAGTGAAACACGCCTCCTCCCTCCCTCCCTGTGGTTGTTAAGCAAAGTCACTTTTTTCAGCCTTGTTGTAACTTTTTAAAACTTCCTCAGGTTCCTCACGTGATACAATATGGAAGAAAGAAATTCTGTGCATAAATTGGAAATATATATAGTGTCCTTATATGCCACCACATGAGGGCAGCATACATTAAACATGATAGAGCAAGTCTTGTGGTTCTTCTGTTGTTATAAGTGTTGGTGTTTTCTTTTTTTTAAAAAAAAAAATCAGAACAAAGCTTAAAAAGTAGCCATGTTCTGAAGCGCTTTCAAAATAACTTAGATGTCCCGGATTTAAAACTGTCCTTAGAATGGTGGAATTAACATGGTCTGAGAAGAAACAGGGACATTTGGAAGGTTTCTAGCTTCCATCACTGATTTCTCCTTGAAATTAATCATTTGAATGATAAATGTTTTGGGCATATTCTAAAAGTATTTTCAGTCTTTGACAAAAACCTTACCGTTTAACCTTTTTCTCTTTTCTTCTAGGTTCTCGGGGTATCAATGTTTTAATAGTAGTTCAGCAAATAACTCCGTGGTAAAGTCATTTTCTACTGTGGAAGAGGAGATTTTTAAATTAAAAAAGTGTAGATAACAATGATATTCTGAACAAGATTTTTTTCTCTAAGGAGAATTGATGTGCTTACAAGATCCAGTGCATTGAAGGGGGCAGTTTTCTTTGCCTGGAACAATAAAGGACAAGTAAACGACTTGAGGATAAGCTATTGTTTCTGTTGGGAAACCAGTATTTTATTTATACAATGTTTAGTTTATTTCCAACTCATAGTATAAATATCACTTAAAAAAAATAATCCTAGCATCAAAGAGGTGCTTAGTGTACGCACTTCTGTCATTGTTGAACATACTCAAGCAATTATATATATATATATTTTCTAGATTATCATTGAAAGCATCAGGTGAAAATAAAATGGGACGATTTGATTTTGAAGTTTGGAAATCTGTGTAATTAGATGAAAGAAAAGCATTTTTAATGTGATATTTAAATTCTGGTCAACTGAAACTTTACTTTTGGTTGTGATAATCATGGAAATAAATTACGAGTGATTTTTTAAAAATTCAGAAATTATTATAGAATATTCAAAAAAAGAAAAAAGAAACAACACACACCAAGGCTTCCTTTACATATTCATGAAAAATTTAAGAATCATAAATGCCAGAAAGCACTGATATCATTTCAGCTTACCCATCTCTAACCCTAAGAGTTTGCTTGTCCTTTAAGAAAAGCAAATGTAATATTGTGAGATTCCTTCCAGTAGTGCCACTGTATTTTGTCTCCAAATAAAGAAGCTTATTGTAGTATGTTTGCAGAAAAAAAAAATTCTAAACAAAAATATACAGCTTATTAGAGTGTGGGAATAGGGGTCTAAATTTTAAATAAAAAAGTATAAATATATATATATATATAAAAAAAATTGGTGCTGATTTTATAATTGCGCAGTTTTAGTTTTTTCTTACTTTTAAATTCCAACTTAAAAATTATGAGGTTTCAGAAATATATTGAAAGTTTAACAATGTTTAAAAATAGATTTAAGCATGAGAATTCATGCTTTAAAATGATTTTTAAATTTGTATTTTATATTGTTTTATCTATCTTTGTCTTTGCAAGCAGTCTTCAGGTTAATGATACTTCTAACAGGTTACAGGACATTTCTTCTGTATGTAAATTGAATTGGGTGATAGAACTTCATCAGTTTCCCATCATATTCTTTGAAAGCTAAGCTTTAAATGAATTTCATTGTTTTTTTTTTCCCCACAGTTAAATTAAAAAAAAATTAAAACCCATGGATTTATGTCATTTCAACATAATTCATTTTCGCCATGCTTAGGCAGCTAGACGACATTTAAAGGAAATATTAACTTATAACACAAATGTATATTTTTGTCAGTTGTCTCTCAGTTCTTGAGGTATATTATTTCTAATCATTCCATTCGCCTTAATATGCTTGCAATATGATAATTTCTTCAAATAAGCAAATAGAAGAACCTCTTAGACAAAAGGAAAAATAATAATCAAAGCTTGGGCTGTGGTAGCCATAAACCATAGATTCTCTAAAGGATCCTGATAACATAATTATTTTGAAAATCATGATGTAATACACAGAGCCAGTTTTGCATAACTCCATTTTGCATAAATATTCACATGTCTAAAATACTGCCTATATTTCTTTCTTTCTTTCTTTTCCTTCTTTACACCACTGCGTTTAAATAGAACTGCTGAGAGGACTGTATATATGATTTTGTTGATTTTTTTTTCTTACTCTTGAAGGAGTTTCTTTGTGAAAGCAGTTCTTACAGCTTTACGTTTTCAGACTAAAAATGTTTTATATATTTACCTTAACCTGTTGTCCTCCACATTTTATCGTCCTAATTGTACTGTTTTCTGATTTGTATTTATGTCTTGAGACAAGTAACTTTTTGAATAAAAATAAACCTACAGTATGTTGTAAGTTTGATCTTTTTGAATCAAAAGGTAGAGGAAGAAAATAAAAAGAGTGTGAATGGTATAAAAAAATGTTATGTTTATAAGAATTAAAGCTTTTTCCATGTCTTTTAAGTGTTTGTCTCAGAATTGGGATAATGTATGGAAAACTGCACTGTTTTATATTTGTAATAAATTGTACAAGTTTTTAAAATGTGAATAAAGCACTAATTGGGTTAATAATTTAAAGTAGAGATGTTATGCGATATGATTGGTCTTAACTATTTCTTCAGTTGGGAAAAGATGGTCTCTCCCCCATTCTTGTCTCCATGTATATATTTAATACACTCAGTAACAAGTGGACAATGCAGGCTGTTTAGATAGAACTGACACTTTTAAAGACCTGATCTCAAATTCTTTTTAACACGTGTATGTATGCAGTGGACACATCCCCACAAAATTCAATCATTAACACTGTCCCTCCTTTTCCCGGAATGAGATCGACAGCAAATGTCTCCTTCATTCTTAGGCTGGATCTCTTTTCGATTAGCTTCCATCCATTACTTCCTGTCCTGCCCTCAGGTGCTTTGGAAAATGGGTGGACCACATCTTCTCTGCAGCAGCCTCTCAGATATTGGAAGACTGCTGTCATGTCCCTAGTTCTAATAAGTGTGTGTGTGTGTGTGT
>NW_020769328.1:1776418-1791418 GCF_900518735.1 Pseudonaja textilis
TTCAAAGACTTGGTCCTTCTGTGTCTACTCTGCTAAATGTCTCACCATTTTCTTCCTTCTCAGAGGAGGCTTCCAGGAGAGTTCTTCAGACATTTTATATACATTTACATTTTATTTTTTCTCTCTCTCCATTAATCTTCTCAGCCTCTCATACATTTTCACTGAAGAATTGGCTTGTCTAAGAGTTTGTGGTTGCTATTTACCAGAAGCCCGGTTTCTAACTATGACATGTCATTCAACCGACTTAGCGAGTTTATTGGCAATTTATTTAATAAAAAAGAGCTAGAATAATTGAGGCTGGAATACAATTTGTTATTCATTTAAAGCATCTCTATCCTCTGGCTCAAAGAATCCAGGAGAGCAACCTTTCGATAAAACTCATGAAATAATAATCATAGCATAAATATTAAAATAGTGGTATAAAAATAAGGAAAAGGTAAAATATATATCTGGATTCACATATACTATTCTTTTGTTCTGACTCTTGACATTTAGCCATTATTAAGGTTATACAAGATTTGGGAAGAGGAAGGGAAGGGAAGAAAGGGAGAAAGGAAAAGAAAAGAAAAAGGAAAGGATATAAAAGGGAAAGGAAAAGAAAGGAAAAGAAAGGAAAAAGGAAAGGATAGAATCAGGAATGGAGAGGAAAGAGGATGTGTTGATAATGCAATAAAATGGAAAGTTGAAAAAAAAATAGTACTGAAGGATTATTGTGTTTTGATTCTCTACATATCTGCGTCACTTATCTATACATTTTTAGCAACAAACATTGCATCCAAACTCAAATTTCCTAACAGAAATGAGACCAGCCTTCAGATCAGCACAGAATGTCCAGTCTTTTCATTTCATCTCAAGCCTGCAGCCTTCTTCTGTTTTTTTTTTTTCTTATCCCAAATAAAATCACACTTCAAGTGTAGATTTAGGCGTCTCTCCTTCTGTTCACCAGTGTTCAAAGCTGCCAATGCCTATTAATTTATGTCAGTATCTTTTATAATCAAGATCTGAAGAGAGAATGCAAGCTGATGAATTGCTAAAATACACGAGTGAGAGAAAAGGATTATTCTGAGATTTTTTTTTCCATATGGCGCGATATTCCTTTGCATTAAGTTTTCAGAGCAGCCTAGACAAATTCTGTAGTCCAACTTCTGTAGGACTAAAACTTTACAACATATAAACAGAGGCTGAATTGGTGACGTTCTACTATTAGCTTATTATTAGATTAGCTCCTGCAGCATGTTCAGATCTTAATCCGAAGACTCAATCAATCAACAAAGACTTAATCAATCAATCAATGAATGAAGACTCAATCAATCTTAAGATTTGGCAGGGATGGGTCCTATCCTTGTTACAAACTTGACGATGATTCTCTGAATTTAATGTGTACATCTAACCAAGATTTGGTTTACACTACAAGAGAAGTATTTTCTTCTTGCCTTTATGTTGGATGTTTCTCTCTCTCTCTCTCTCTCTCTCTCTCTCTCTCTCTCTCTCTCTCTCTCCCTCTCTCTCTCTCTCTCTCTCCCTCCCTCCCTCCCTCCCCCCCCTCTCTCTCTGAATTCCCTGCTACATTTGGCATTCTTCTCTTCTCTCACTTCCATAATGTCATCTTTTGACAGCAAATCCAGTCTTCAGCATAATCAAAAGAACAGCCTGAAAGGTATTATCAGGACAGCAAGTTGCTTCTCCAATGAGGCTGTTTCTACGGAAACCACCGTTTCTAATTATGGTGGGCCTTTCTGACAGCTCATGCAAAATGACACATTACTTTGGAGGTGTGCATCAAGTTGCACATGTTCTTGACGTCTTCTTTGGTTAGTGCTCAATTACCAGTGCCCACAACAATTTTTTTCTGAGGCTCTTGGTGTGATGAAGACGGTATTTGCATGATGAAACTTTAGCTATACATCGGAGGTGGTATTCAGCAGGTTCTGACCAGTTCTGGAGAACCGGTAGTGGAAATTTTGAGTCGTTCGGAGAACTGGCAAATACCACCTCTGACTGAAGATTTTACAGTATCCTTCCCCTGCCATGTCCACCAAGCCACATCCACAGAACCGGTAGTAAAAAAAATTGAATCCCACCACTGCTATACATGCTAAGTACATGAATGCAAGTAGCACTCCATGTATTACAACCAGAAGTCTGTAGCGAAGGGTTCAAGTGGGAATATGCGCTAAATGTGTTAGTAAATTCCAAATTCTACTACAAAATACAGTAAATCTGTCAACTTGTCTTCAAATCCCAGAGAGTTCATTGCAGCTTGCTTAGAATTAAATGGGTGAAAGATTATATTCTGAAATCAAACTTTATGCGGGCATGATTTTTCTTAGAAAATCCATCTCGCTGTGTATAAAAAAAGGATCTTTCTTAGTTGAAAAGCAGACTCAGAATCCAAGCAAATATAGAAATGCATTTTCCTATGCAAACCAGTCTCCCGGTCTTCATCTTTGCCATTTATTTGGCAAGTCATTTTCTTGTAATCATTCTTACCTAAATCAGATATTAAAATGTATAAGCAATTACAAAAATAAAGAAGATTAATTGCAAAAGCAATTATAATAGAGCAGCTGGGTGAACAATTACTGAATCTTGCATAATTAGATCAGTAGCTCACAGCAATTGCAAATAAATCAGATTTTTTTTTCAGGCCCCAGCCCTTCTCTTCTGGATTGGTGCAATGGGTCCCAAGTTGCAATCATTCTTCTGCATTTTGCAGCCTTCTGACTTGGGCAACTAATCAAACCATAATTGGTTATTTACCTGACAAGCCAAGCAGATTATTCGAGCTGCACAGCACTAGGACAATTTAATTCATCATCATGTATGTGGAGGCATGTCTCCTGAGATATTTGGTTGCATAATGTGATGTTCTTTATCAGGTCACAATTATCCAATCCTTTCAAACACTTCATCAGAATTACCTTTCCGAGAAAGGATATAATTTAAAGAATATAATGGGGTTCTGTAATATATGTCAGTTGATTCTTTCAGGAGATTCCCCTGGACTCTCCAAGAGGCCTTGTTAAAATTCTGCAAGCTTTTGTCTACACATGCCCAAATCCAGTGGTGGTATTCAAATTTTTTTATTACCAGTTCTGTGGGCATGGCTTGGTAGGCACGGCTTGGTAGGTGTGGCTGATTCTTTCACCGGTTCCATGTCTCTGGCTTTGATAGGAATATAAATAATAGAAGAACAGGCTTTTGTTAAGAATGCTTGTTGTTTGAACTCTCAAGAAGGTGCTGTGTTGAGAAATAATTGGGTTGTGAGTGAGAAAGATGAAACATGAGAAGATGTTGAGAAGATGATGCAGGAAGGGATATATCAAGAATGGGCATGACCTAACAGTGGGACAGCCGCTGTCATTTACATTTCTTCTCTTTGAGGCCCATGGAAGTGATGGCCCCAAAGTCCAAGAACTTTAAGCTTCTTTATTTGAGGGAAAGAAAACTGTGTATGTAGGCGAGGACAATGAATGTTACTACAATATGTACTTTGCGTCTATCAGTAGTAAAGACAAAGCTATTCCAGGCATGGAAATAAGAGCAGGAAACTGCAAAATGTGCCGAAGCAAATGCTATGCACGAGACATGATTTCCAGATAAAATTCCTGATCATGCCATAATAAATATTCAACTTGGAGTACGGTGAAATCTACAACTTCAAGATGGAGCTGTATCTTGATTCTGTCTTCATTTTAAAAACAATTATAGGTAAAATGTAAAGGTTCCCCTCGCACATATGTGCTAGTTGTTTTCGGCTCTAGGGGGCAGTGCTCATCTGTGTTACAAAGCCGAAGAGCTAGCGCTGTCCGAAGACGTCTCCGTGGGTCATGTGGCTGGCATGACTAAACGTCAAAGGCACATGGAACACTGTTACCTTCCCACCAAAGTGGCCCCTATTTTTCTACTTGCATTTTTACGTGCTTTCGAACTGCTAGGTTGGCAGAAGCTGGGACGAGTAACGGGAGCTCACTCTATGATGTGGTGCTAGGGATTTGAACTGCCAAACTGCCGACCTTGCTGATCGACAAGCTCAGCGTCTTAGCCACTGAGCCACCACACCCCCATTAAAAACAATTACACCAGCAAGATTATAATGGCTACTTTCAGAATACTTTGGTCCAATTCTGCACCCATTCACATTTTCTGCAACTCAAAATGCAGTGCCAGTTAATTTGCAACATTCTTTGCAAATGAAATAGGGGTGACATGATAGCAGTGTTCCAATATTTGAGGGACTGCCATAAAGAAGAGGGGGGGAGGGGTCAACCTATTCTCCAAAACACCTGGAGACAGGACAAGAAGCAACGGATGGAAACTCATCAAGGAGGGAAGCAACCTAGAACTAAGGAGAAATTTCCTGAAATTAAGAACAATTAGTCCGTGGAACAGCTGGCCTCCAGAAGTTGTGAATGCTCCAACACTGGAAGCTTCTAAGAAGAGATTGGACAACCATTTGTTTGAAGTGGTGTAGGGTTTCCTGCCTAAACAGGGGGTTGGACTAGAAGACCTCCAAGGTCCCTTCCAACTCTATTATTCTGTCTTAGGTCTGAGTTCAGCCTTCCATATTGCATGTATCTTTTAAGGGCTCAGTCAGTGTTGGCAGCTTCATCTGAAAAGTAGGTGGACATTAGGTGATACAGAGCAAGATTCCTTTAATGCTCATTTAGAGACCTGAGCTGTAGGTAGCTCATTCTGAGAGAGAGCGAGAGTTGGAGTCCCAGTTGACTGGAGCAAATGCCTTCGGTTTTCTGTAGATGATGGTCTTTTGCACTATACCTGGATTATGTTTTCCACCTGTTGTTAACCCCAATCCATCATGGCTAACTCATAAATAGGTTTAATGGAAATGTAGGTTATGAAACCCAAAGTCGATTCAATATTTCTGGCCGGAGCCATTTCAGACTTTGAAAAAAAAAATGCCCCTTTGTGTACAAAACCTTAGAAATAGCAGCCTGGGACCTCACTGGGCTCCTTGTGGGTCTCTGGCTTGCTGAATTGTTTTCCTGGCTATTATTATTTATCTTCTGTAAATAGTTTTTGCAGGGGTCCCTGTTACCTCTTAAATGTCAGAGGGAAGAAAGAAGCTGTCCCTTGGTACCTATCCTAGTGTATGATTCCAAATAAAAATTAATTCTAGGGGAAAGTCATTAATCTACCTCCTGGGTCTCTGAATGTGGTAATTTCCATAAGCAGCAATTACCTTGTTTAAAGCAGTTCATTTTCTCGCTAACAGGCTATCGGTGAGCAGCTCCTCCTCCTCTTCTATGGGAGTGAGCAGTAATGGAGCTGATAACTATTTCCACTCTGCAAACCATGCTGAGCAAACCTTCCGTAAGATGGAGAACTACCTGCAGCAGAAGCAGCTGTGCGATGTCCTTCTCATTGCTGGAGACCACAAGATCCCTGCTCACAGGTACCACCTTTTTGTCCACGTTCTTTTCATATCTCGGAGGAAACCTCGATCAGCCTGGATAATATGGAATTAAGATTGCCGTACAAGTTTTGGAAATGGATGAGAGACACTGCAAATCTCACAAGATCTGATTAGGGTCACATTCTGCCAAGCGTAAGCAACTAGATCCACATGTGAAAGGTTCAAGTTCTTCAAACACTTTATTGTGTTCGACCTATTGTACATGAATCTCCTCAGACAGCTCGCCTTCCCTCTCTCATCTTCCTCTCTCTCTCTCTCTCTCTCTCTCACACACACACACACACACCACACACCTCTCTCTCTCAAACACACACAGCTCTCTCTAACCTATCTATTCTATCCTTTATCTATCATCTATGTATTCATCTATATCTATCCATTTATATCTTTCTATCCATCTCTCTCTCTCGCCATCTATCCATCCATCTATCCATCCATCCATCCATCCATCCATCCATCAATTATCTATCTATCTATCTATCTATCTATCTATCTATCTATCCTTTATCTATCATCTATGTACATCTATCCATTTATCTTTCTATCCATCTTTATCTCTCTCTTTAACTATCCATTATCTGTCTGTCTGTCTGTCTGTCTGTCTATCTATCTATCTATCTATCTATCTATCTATCTATCTATCTATCTATCTATCTATCTTCTATCTATCTATCTATCTATCTATCATCTAATCTATCTGAAATTTATATAGCCACCCATCTCATCAAAGGTATGACTAGGTGGTGAACAAGAATATATGATATTTTGTGCAGTGAGATCAAATAACATTGGAATTAATCTTATTATAGAGTTCTAAAATAAGAACCGTAAGGACTGGAGACATAACTTTAAAAGCCATTAGAAGCACAAAGAAAACCTATTTTGCCACCATATCATTGCCTTGCCTGCCTTCTTTTGTAGAGAAATCGCAACTAATCCAGCGGACTCTTTTGAAATCCCCATGCTATAAAACTGTCTGTGTAACTACCTCCCCAAAGGGTAATAAATGACCCAAATGTCATTTACAAAATGAAAGTTAGACCCACAAACCATAAAGTAAGTGTGCAAAGGCAATAATGGTTTGCTTTGGTGATAATGCCCATCAACTTCCAAATAGGGAGAGTTTGAATATTTAGAATATCTAACTAGGTTTGCAAAGGGATTCCTCTTTGTCTGGAAAGCAAAACGTTTCTCCAGAAAAAAATAATAAAAAAAAATTGAATACCGATTCACTGTTTTCTCTAGACTTCAGGGAAATTGAATACTGATGGTGGGTCAGGTACGCATCACTCCACCGACACATCATTTGAATGTTAAATGTTTTAAAACAAAACAAACTCTCAAAGGATGAAAACAATTGCTTCTGGCAGTATTAAGAACAGATAGAAATATCAATAGCAATTCGATTTATATATCACATCACAGTGCTTTTACAGCCCTCTCTAGGTGGTTTATAGAATCAGCATATTGCCCCCAACAATCTGGGCTCTCAATTTACTGACCTTGGAAAGATAGAAGACTGAGTCAACTTTGAGTCGGTCAGGATCGAACCGTTGACAGCTGGCAGAGTTGGTCTGCAATACTGCATTCTAACCACTGCGCCACTGTGGCTCTTACTATTTCTTTTTGTCTTTGGGGATCAGGCTGGTTCTGAGTGCCGTGTCTGATTATTTTGCGGCGATGTTCACCAATGATGTCCGTGAAGCAAAACAAGAGGAAGTCAAAATGGAAGGCGTAGACCCTGATGCCCTGAAGGACCTTGTGCTCTATGCCTACACAGGTAAATTCTCAACTAGCTTCCATATGTAGTCATTTTCAAGTGGGTCCTTGCTTAGAAGGGTTATGGAGCCAAACATTTATCTGCATTTCCCTCCAGTCACCTCCTCACTTTCTCACTTTCTCACTTGATCTATTGGCAGGAGAACTATTTTTCCAGGATCCAATCTGGGTTGGTCACCAAGACCAGAAGTTTAGTCTTCTGAACTTTCAGATTAATGCTGGAGCTCATCCTCAGGGAATGTGATGACCCAAAGGGGCGTGTTACAAAGGCAACCCAGTCAAATAAGCAAGAAGAGTCCCTTTATTATCTCCAACTTTGCCCCCAATGTCCAGGTTACCTTCGGCTGGAGAAAAACTCTCCCAGGAACAGCCTTTCACTGTAGAAAATTCAGTCCAAAACAAGGTACACACAAACTATAAATTAAAATTCAAACAAACCAAACCGAAGTAATTAGTGTGACAGGGCAGGAGAAGGAATTTCAGACTTGAAAGCATGGCAAAATTCACATGGTTGGGAAGACGCCAGGAGCACAGATAAGCCATGACAATACAAGATAAAGTCACATTTGCTCCCAACAGCTTGCTGCACACAGTTTGCCTTTTTTTATACACTGTGTTCCCAGCTGCAGCTAATGAAGGGAATCAGGGCCCTTTCCTCCCCCATAAGCCATGCAACCCACATTGCTCTCTTTTCTGTTCCTCCCTGCGTGCCCTAAGATGAAGAGGGGGTGGGCCTGGGTCTTCCTCTGAATTCCCTCTCCCTTGTTCTACCTCTCTCCTGCTCTGCCCAACCAGACTTTGCCCTTCCCCAGTTTCCTCCACAGCCACTGGAGCCACACTCTCACTCCCTGTCAGCTGTTCATCTTCCTCCTCAGATTCAGACTCCGAAAGGGGCATGACAGAGAATCTCTTTCTAGTAGACTGTGTACCTCTAGCAGACACAGAATGGGCTCCAGCACAAGTTCAAAAGCTTGGAAGATTAAACTTCTTGTCCCAATGACTGACACAGATTGGGCCCTGTAACATTATCTTGGGGCAGTATTCTTCTAGTTATAAAATCAATAATTTGATGGGATTTTTTTGGGTGGAAAGCAGAGTTCTTATAAATTAAGGGAGTTTCTATGTTCTACCTTCATTGTGCAATCATTTCCCCTAGCAACCTTCTTGAGTAGGCATGTTTCAATGAAGATCTTCACTATACTTCAGCTAGTTGGGTTCACAAACCATTTTCATATGAAGCTCAAAAACACAACCCAAGACATTCCAAAGCTGACATAGCTTAGCTTTGGCACATCAGCCAGGACGAGTCATTCAGTAAATATTTGACACATCAAATAAAGTTGTTAGCTTAATATTGGAGGTCACGACAGAGTAAATGGATTGCTGAAAAATGCATTAATGATTTTGTCAAGTTTGCACAAACCAACCTTAGTTGGCTGGGCAAATATTGTTGATCTGATTGAGAACACCATGCAAACTTAGCCATTGATTTCCAGACTAAACTAAACCTTCAGTGTAAGTTATCCCCATATCTCCTAACCTTCCACACTTCTCAAGACCAGAAGGCATTTTTTTAAAAAAAGATGTTATTCATTTTCTCTCTCTCTCTCTCTCTCTCTCTCTTTCCTTCTTTCTCTTTCTCTCTCTCTCTCTCTCTCTCTCTCTCTCTCTCTCTCTCTGGGTCTCTCTGTCTCTCTCTTTCTCTCTTTCTTTTAATTGAACCACACAGGCATGCTGGAGCTAAAAGAAGACACCATTGAGAGCTTGTTGGCTGCGGCTTGTCTTCTCCAACTTTCACCAGTGATTGAGGTCTGCTGCAATTTTCTCATGAAGCAACTTCATCCTTCAAATTGCTTGGGAATCCGGTCATTTGGAGATGCTCAAGGATGCTCGAAACTCTTGCAAGTGGCCCATGTCTACACTATGGTAGGATCAGTACTGGGATTCAAAATTTATCACCACAAGTTCTGTGGGTATGGCTTGGTGGTCATGTGACTGGGTGGGCATGGCCAACTTGACATCACTCATGGCCAGGTGGGGAGGCACCTTGCTGAGAGTGATGTCGATTTTATTTAGTTTATTTATTTTTATTTTATTTATTTTGTCAAGCAATTATAAGATAACAGGTATAAGTATAACATAGTTATGAATACATGAAATGGATACATATAAGAAAAATAAAGGAAACAATAGGACAGGGAGGGTAGACATGTTAGTATGCTTATGCATGCCCCCTACAGACCTCTTAGGAAAGGGGTGAGGTCAATAGTAGACAGTCTAAGGTTAAAGTTTTTGGAGTTTGGGGAAGAAACCACAGAGTCTGGTAGAGTATTCCAGATGTTGACCACTCTGTTGCTGAAGTCGTATTTCCTGCAATCAAGTTTGGTGTGAATTTGTATCTATTGTGTGCTCTTGTATTGGTATGGTTGAAGCTGAAGTATTCATTGACAGGTAGCACATTGCAATATATAATTTTATATACTATACTTAGACCGGACCGAAGGCGGCATAGTTCTAGGTTTTCTAGGTCTAGAATTTCGAGTCTGGTGGCATAAGGTATTCTGCAACGAGTAGAGGAGTGGAGAACTCTTGTGAAATATTTCTGGACTTTCTCAACTGTGTTAATATCAGATACGTAATACGGGTTCCAGGCTGATGAGCTGTATTCAAGTATTGGTCTAGCAAATATTTTGTATGCTCTAGTTAATAGTGTGATATTACCAGAGAAAAAGCTACGTAGGATTAGATTTGGCCATGCCCACTCAGTCACATGACCGATGCTGCAGAGACAGGGTGATTGCCTACGTATATACCTTCACCCACTCACTCTGCCCTTGGGCTGACAAAATAAGGAAAAGGAGGAGAAGAAGACGTGGCCAAACTTTTCTGCCTCCTACCCCCTGCTTTGCATGCGCACAAATGGGACAAATAGCGACCATCAGCTGTTTCTTACCTTCCCCAGGGCACGCCAAATGTGCAATTTGTGTGCACGCAGGTAACAGCAACACCGACCACCAGCTGTTTCTTAGCTCAGCTGAGGCGTGGCAATCCGTTCTGCTGCGTGAATCAGCAGAGCTGAAAAACAACACTATATAGGAGAGGTGAGAGGTAAGATCGGGGGCAGGTGGACGGGGCCAGTCCCCCACCTGGGCTCAAGAACCGATCTGAACCGGCTGAATACCATCCCTGGTAAGGATGGGAACTCAGTCGCCAATGTTCGCTGCTTGACAAGACACTGTAGTGAGGGCTGCGTTGGAAGAGGAATAAGAAGATAAGAGAAGATAAGAATAAGAGAATAGCAGAATTGGAAGGAACATTGGAGGTCTTCTTATCCAATCCCCTATTCAGACAGGAAACCCTGTATCATTTCAGACAATCAAGTCTCTTCTTTAAATCTCCCAGTGTTGGAAGATTTCTGGAGGCAAGTTGTTCCACTCATTAATTGTTCTTAGAATAGAATAGAGCTGGAAGGGACCTTGGGGATCTACTAGTCCAGCCTCCTGCTCAATCAGGACAATCTCTTCCATTCAGATAGTTTTTTCTTGAGGGACATGGTGGCTCAGTGGCTAAGACGCTGAGCTTGTCGATCAGAAAGGTCGGCAGTTTGGCGGTTCAAATCCCTAGCACCGCATAATGGAGTGAGCTCCCCTTACTTGTCCCAGCTTCTGCCAACCTGGCAGTTCGAAAGCAGGTAAAAATGCAAGTAGAAAAATAGGGACCCCTTTGGTGGGAAGGTAGCAGCGTTCCATGTGCCTTCGGTATTTAGTCCTGCCGGCCACATGACCACGGAGACATCTTTGGACAGCGCTGGCTCTTCTTTGGCTTGGTAACGGAGATGAATACCGCCCCCTAGAGCCGGAAACGACTAGCATGTATGTGCGAGGGGAACCTTTACCTAGTCTCTTCTTAAAACCTCCAGTGATGGAGAGCCCACGCTTCTCATTGTCAGGAAATCTCTCCTTAGTTCTAGGTTGTTTCTCTCCTTGATTAGTTTCCACCCATTGCTTCTTGTCCTGCCCTCAGGTGCTTTGGAGAACAGCTTGGCTCCCTCTTCTTTGGGGCAGCCCCTGAGATACTGGAAGGCTGCTATCATGTCATCTCTAGTCGTACTTTTCTTTAAACTAGAGATTAAACTAAACTTCCTTGTGGCTGCCCCACAGATATTAGAAAAGAGAGGCTGGGCCAGGAACAAACAGGTTCAGATGGTATCCAAACTCAGAGGCTCCAGCAAGTGGTTTCCATTCCTCTTTAAAAACTTTTACTACTGATCTGGTCTCTTAACTGTTTCCTGCTGGCTTCACTAGATAAAATCACTTCCCATAAACAACCAGGGCTATTTTTGAAGTTTGCAATAATTCTTCCCTGGCTCCTTTTTTTTTTTTTTTTTTTTTTGAAAATATCACGAGAGGGCAGGAAGGTATGAGGCCATCACCTCTTTTGTCACTCCCACCAAAGGCTCTTTTCTTGCATTTTTTTAAAAAAAAGAAAATGCGTGCTCAGCAAGTCGGCGCACTTAAGAAAACAGTGCAGGATTAAACGGCTGCTAGCAAGCCACTGCCTTAATATGCAGATAACTCTTACATCTTTTCTTTTCTTTTTTGTGAGTTCACAGTTAGCATTGCAATCCTATAAAAGAAAGACTAAGGAATGACTCTTTTCTTAAGTTAACTATGGATCCAAAATGTCAGGCAACTGGTATTTCTAAAGAGAAATCAAACTAGGTTACTTTTCCGAAACACCTGAGGTCAAGACAAGAAGTAATGGATGGAACATTATCAAAGAGAGATCCAACCTAGAAGTAAGGAGAAATTTCTGACGGTCCTCATCATCTTTTAATGACCTCCATAATCCCCTACATGGTGGAATCTGGGCAAATGAATGGAGCTAGCAGGAGTGTTTACTGGCCAGATACCCTTCCTATCGCCAATGCGGAGTTTTGTTCAGCAGATATATTCTCATTGTGCCCAGAGAGAGAAATATCTACCTCTACCAAGGATTGAACTCACAACCTCCTGATTGTGAGGTGAGAGCACCACCTCTAGGTCCCCACACCACTCCTAAGGAGAAAGTTCTGACATTGTGAACAATTGATCAGTGGAACAGCTTGCTTTCAGAAGTTGTGGGTGCTCCGTCACTGGAGCTTTTTAAAGAAAAGATTGGACAACCTTTGTCTGGGATGGCATAGGATCTCCTGCTCAATCAGGGGTTGGACTAGAAGACCTTCAAAGTCCCTTTCAACTCTCTATTTCTGTTCTTAAATTATGAACATATGTCATTTTATCCAGCAGTATTTTGGAAGAACCTTACTGTGGGGGGGAAAGATAGGAGAATCTCTCTTGTAAGCCATTGTGACTTTTCTAAGGGGTTGTATTTTTTGTTTTTTAAAAAGTGGTATTTAAGTACCTTTTCTTTGTTGTCTTCTTAAGGAACACTTCACCGAAGTCATCAAGAGCCAGGAGTTTCTGTTACTTCCTGCTGGTGAAATTGCTAAGCTGCTTTCCAACGATGACATTAACGTCCCAGATGAGGAGTCCATCTTCAAGGCCTTAATGATATGGGTGCAGCATGATTTAGACCATCGGCAACAGGAGCTCGGAATGCTTCTCTCTTACATCAGATTGCCCCTACTTTCCCCAGAGGTAGGTTCGGGGTGGTGTGCTAGGAATATTCTCTGAGTAGCTTCTTATGTTGGGAAAGATGGGAGGAAAGAGAAGAGGGCAACCAGAAGCAAAGTGGATGGACTTAATGGAAACGAGGGCAGCGTTGAAAGAACAGGGGCAGAAGATCAGGTTTCAGATGAACAGAGCTGGAAGGGACCTTGTAGGTCATCTAGTCCAACCCCCCACCCAAGCAGGAGACCCTACACCATTTCCGGCAAATGGCAGCCCAATCTCTTCTTGAAAGCCTCCAGTGATGAAGCCCCCATGACTTCCGAAGGCGACTTTTGTTCCGTGGGTTGATAGTTTTTACTGTCAGAAAATGTCTCCTTATTTCTAGGTTGAATCTCTCCTTGTTCAGTATCCATCCATTATTCCTTGTCTGATCTTCGGGTTCTTTGAAAAATAGCTTTGCATGTGAAGGTCCAAATAAACTGATTTATGACTACATAACAAATCTTCTCAACTAATGGTTAGCCCCTGCTTGAAGTGAGATAAAGGTCAATGGAATTCAAGGCAGGTTAGACTTAGTCTATTTGTTACTAGATAGAGATTCTAGGCTGATCCCTGTTTTAACTTCACCCTAGGTTTGGTCACTTCTTCTTCTACAACAGGTTAGGGATCACTCATCATGGAGAAGCTCTATCTATGTGGTTTCTAAGACTAAAAAAATGTCTTGAGGTTAGCTTGCCTTCAGAAGTTGTAGAAGCTTCATCACTGGAAACTTTCAAGAAGAGACTGGACGGTCACCCGTCAGAAATGGTGTAGGGTCTCCTGCTTGGGTGGGGTGTGTGTGTTGGACTAGATGACCTACAAGGTCACTTCCAACTCTGTTCATCTATTAATCTATTAATTCAGTCAGTTGGTCAATCAACCTATGCTGTGGATATAGAAGGTCTTTGAAATGTTTTGTTCAAGAAGTCATTGAGGAAGGACCTACTACTGGGTTAAGAAAAATGCACACATAGTCCAGACATGCTGTTAAAACCCTATTATTTTTGGTCTCCACCTCACCCCGTGATGGAGTTCCACAAACATTTGGTCCATTTCTAGGACATAGTATTTTATATAGAGTTCATTGGCGCTGCAATAGATCCAGAGAATGCAACTGGACAACACAACATGGAGTGTTCACTTGGCTTTATCAGACATTTAAGGAGCCCTGTATTTATCTCATCTAGTGTCCGTTAGATGCACAACCTGGTTCCTAGTCCAGTTAGCTCTGGAAAATAAACAATAGTGTTAATAAGGAATTGCTGATAGAAGGGAATTTCCTGATTCTCTCAGTACGAATAATAAGATGATGTTTGCCTCAGCTTTTAGCTGACCTGGAAAACAGCCCCATGTTCACGACTAATCTTCAGTGCCAGAAACTCTTAATGGAAGCCATGAAATACCACCTATTACCAGAAAGGAGATCCATGATGCAAAGCCCACGGACAAAGCCCCGGAAGTCCACTGTTGGTTCACTTTATGCTGTGGGAGGCATGGATGCCACAAAAGGTAACCTCTACTGTTTGATGAAGTGGCTTCTAAGATCGTTGGGAGCTCAGATCAGGATAAATAAGCTCACTTCTATAATAACACTGAGCCGGTTGTATCAAATATGGGATCTGAACGCTATTATGTGGTCTACCAAGGTTGCTTTTAGGATCCCAAGATCCTGCAGTGTTTTATTTTTAGAGGTGATGGTTAAGTGGAGATCACAAGGAAGAGGAGGAGGAGGAGGAGAAAGAGAGAAGAAGAGGGAGAGAGAAGGAGGGAGAGAAGGGGGGGGAGAGAGTAATAGAGAAAAAGAGGGATAGAAGGGGAGATTTGGATTTCAATTTCCCCTTATAGAAATGTTAACCTCAACTCTACCACAAACAACCCCAGAAAAGCAGTTTTCGAAACAAGTAGCAGCATTATGTGAAAGCTGTCGCAATAATTGTAAAATTGAATGTTTGCATTGATTTAAAGCGTGGTGTTTTGCCACCATATTTCTTTTTATTACACCAGATGAATATTAGCATTATTGAAGAGAGATCGGATCACCAACTTCTAAATTGAAAAGCGTGGTGCTTTACACATTGAAGATGTTTTTTTTTTTTTTAAAAAAAAAGATCACATTGCAATCCTTGCAAAAAC
>NW_020769328.1:1796418-1801451 GCF_900518735.1 Pseudonaja textilis
AGCTAATATCAGGTGCAAAGTATCTGGACCATATATTAAGTTCCAGTTCAGAAGATGTATTGCTCAACCCTACACACAAAAATCCAGTCAACTAAAGTTCAATATTAAATTGTTCAATATAGGGGGTCAATGGATTTTCAAGAGGGATTGGACTTAGACCATTTGTGGAAACACAAGGATTCCAGGCTGATGATTCATTTAATTCTGCCTCCAGTTCTGCCTTCTCTTTTCCTACAATTATCTTTATCCGTGTTGTCCTCGTGCAATTTATTGCCGTAGGTTGTATGCAGTTGGAGGGCGTGATGGTAGCTCCTGCTTGAAATCCATGGAGTGCTTTGATCCCCACACGAACAAATGGAGCATCTGCAACCCAATGTCCAAAAGACGCGGAGGAGTCGGTGTGGCAACCTACAATGGGTTTCTCTATGCTGTGGGAGGCCACGACGCCCCTGCTTCAAATCACTGTTCCCGGCTCTCTGATTGCGTAGAAAGGTATGAGCTAAAGATAGAAAAATATAGGCGTGAGAATCAGGATTGGGCCAGGGGTGGCGTTCAGCTGTTTTTGACTGGTTCTCCCGAACCGGTAGAAGAAATTTTGAATAGTTCAGAGAACCGGTTGGTCCTGCCCCCAATCTATTCTCCACCTCCCAAGTCCCAGCTGCTTGGCTGGGTCTTCTTTTGTTGCCCTGCACAGGAGAACGGAGCTGGAAAGAAGGTTAGTGGAATGGGGAGAGAATGGAGATTTTGCAGTATCCTTCCCCTGCCACACCCACCAAGTTATGCTCACCAAGCTATGCCCACAGAACCGATAGTAAAAATTTTTTGAATCCCACCACTGGATTGGGCTACGCGACGTATCTGTTAGATCTCGACCAATACTGTCCTTATTAAACTTCTAAATAAATCTACAATTTAATGAAGCCGTGGTCCAGCTGGGCCACATTCAAGGGAGTAGAAAATGAGAAAAAACTATCCCATTGTACCAAATTTATGTATCGTTCCTTAAAACGAAGCCAATGGTTTGCTATGAAACGAAATTGTCCTCTTCTATCTCCTATACTTAAGACTTGATTAGCTAACTTTAAATAGTGGCTTTGCTATAATACGTTCTCACTCCTTTCAAGAGTTCGGAAAGATTCCGAAATTGGAAATGATTAAAATATGCGAGCGTGTTAAATTAATGGGTGACGTGAGCAAATCACTGCTAAGCTACTTCATATCACTAAATGCGATTACGATTTAGAGCAGTTCAATAAGAGAATTTTTTGCACATTTTGGGGCATTTATCAGGCATCTTTCAAGTACAAATAGCCCAAGGAGCCTTTTTATATCGCTACCCTATTTTTGGCATTTTGCATCATAGGATATAACTAGCAACATTCTAGATCACCACCAGGCTATTAGTCGGGAAAGCCCTCTAGTGGTTGAAAAAGAAATAACCGGATATCCTATTTTTTTTCCTCCTCTGTTAAATTACTCTCCTCTGTTGAAGTACAGGTAGTCCTGGACTTACGACCAATATTGAGCCCCAAATCCCTGTCATTAAGTGAGACATGTGTGAAATGAGTTTTGCATTCCTTTTACAACCTTTCCTGCCCACAACTGTTAAGCGAATCACTGCAGTTGATAAGTGGGTAATTCGGTTGTTAAGTGAATCTGGCTACCTCATAGACATTGCTTGTCAGGAGGTGGCAAAAGGGAATCACTTGACATACAGCAACGGTTATAAATAGGAACCTATTGCCAAGAGTCTGAATTAAAAAAAAAATTAAAAATTAAATATAACGTTTAAAAAACATTGAATGTGGTGGAGTTGTTTTGACATAACTTTTTGTTATCATTCTAGTGAAATATAGTAGAATATAAATCTTATATACATGTGTACACAAACACAATGTCTGTCACAATGGTCTGATACAATGCTCTTGTTTTCATCAATCTTCTGTGACTTTCTAAGCCAAACTATCAAAATGACGCCAATAGGAAAATTACAGCCATGAACCATGAGCTAATGTATCTGAGATACTTTGAAAAACCTGCATAGCTTATGTCTACAATACAATAAAAGAGTGGATATCTTAATTTAGTAACATCCATAAAAACAAAGATTTTATCTTTCTCATTGAAGCTGCTTTTACTCTTAGCATCTGTTAACGTTGTCTTATAATGTTTTAGGTATGATCCCAAAACTGACAATTGGACCACTGTCGCACCTTTGAGTGTTCCTCGCGATGCTGTTGGGATTTGTACGCTTGGAGATAGATTGTACGCCGTCGGGGGCTACGATGGACACACCTATTTGAACACAGTAGAATCTTATGATGCACAAAACAATGAATGGACAGAGGTAATTTCTTAGTTACTGCATCTCTGCTCCAATTGCTTAGTTGTATCCCTGTCATGGTGGGCATGGTGGCTCAGTGGTTAAAGCTTGGGTTTGACAACTGAGGAACGGGGTGCACTCCTGTTCCTTGCTTCAGCTCCTATCCACTTAGCAGTTTGTGTTGTGGCCTGTCAGTCGCTGGCTCCTCCAGCAGCCGAATCAGAGGAGAAGGAGAAGTCATGGGAGTCATGGTCAGCATCAAGGCAACCTGGAGCTCTGAGGGGGAAGAGGGAATGGAGCGGTCAGAAAGAGAGACAGAGGCGGACCCTGGGCCGTCCGTCAGCCCTCAGATGGAGAGTCAACAGCCCCCCAGGTCTGCAGGTGGCTGGATGAGGAAGAGGAGGAACAGATGGGTCCAGTGCCTGATCTGCACTGTGCAGAAGGCAGAGGAGAGGAGAGCAGTGGAAATCTATGGGCTGGTCCTTGGGATGGAAGAGCCACCACTGCTAGTTTTGGAATTAAAAGGCAGGAGGTGGAGATTCATTGATGTGGCAGAAAACTATTCATCTTCTGGCTGGACAAATTTGTTAGCCTGCAGTGTGAGAGAAAGACTTTTTGCTGGCTCTCTTAATAAAGGAATCATTCCTTCAACTACAGAGGGTTTGGTGTGTTTGGGGAGCTGGGTCGGAACAGTTTGAAAGTATGCAGATAAATACATGAATAAAATAAAATAATTTTTTTTTGCTAAAAGACAAGGATCTAAGCCAGGTCTTCTCTCTTTTACAGGAAGTGCCAGTCAATGTCGGAAGAGCTGGTGCCTGTGTCGTAGTGGTGAAACTTCCATGATGAGCATCTTACAGCTGTGAGCATATAGCCAAGCACAGCTCCTTCGAGAGACCCTCACCGAAGGGAAGAAAATTATATCCTTGAACAGAAAGACTTTTCACGCTGCTTTTCATTTCAGAAGAAGCAACAAGGCTGCGTTAATGGGAAACCAAAGTTTGAGAATAACTATTTCTTACATTCCAAAGACGGGCCCTGCAGGGCTTCCATCATCCATGGTGATAGGCACCTCGGTTCAGAGGGCAGTGCTGGGGACATCATGTGCTTTTATTTCATTCTTTCTTTTTTTTAAAAAAAAGAGAGAGAGAACAAGATGTCTACCTGAAGATAATCCCATTTCTGTGTTGGGCACAGCCAGTGTGCTATATACAACACGAGCGGCATACTTTCTACTTGGCATGAAGAAACAGGCAGATGGCCAGTGTGCATCCTGAACTTTGAACCCCGTCATGGCTGGAAAATTTGTTCTAGACAGGCTGGATGTTGGCACCCTTTGATTTTTCCACAATGCCACCGATCTTGAGACACGATTGGGCGTTGTGGAGAATGAAAAGAGTTGATGAAATGCAGATGATTCGGCATCTGTTCATCACAGCAAGGCAGGTTCACTGATGGATGGAGAACCATTAGAAGACTCTTTGACCTGGACTTGTTTTTTTAGGTTTTGATGGCAATCCTTCTCTCTCTGGAGTCCTGAGACCAGATCAGAACTGAAGGCGCATGAAATTTCTTATGACTGGATGTAAGGCACAGATCTTTTCTTGCCATTCCCAAGATCAAATTGTGAGGAAAAAGTTGTGATGGGATTTTAAGATTGTTTTGTTGGGTAAAAGAAGCGGGTGGGGAGAGAAACCACTCTCTGCACACAATTTTGACAGATTTTCGATATGCAGAGTAAGGGAAGACCCTGCAATTGTTGAGATAAAGTAATTTTCTGTACCTCAAAAATAAAACAGACAGCAGTATAAGTATCAGGCAGACAAGAATTGTTCCAGGTTCTCCCAGTTGCAAGCTCCTACGTTAAAACCTCAACAGTGTTTGCAAATATTAATGTTTACATTTATGACGAGATTAAAAGATGGGTTCCCCTTGGAAAGGAAAACCAAAGCACGATGTGTGTCTCTTGAGTAGAAAGAAGAAGAAAAAAAGAGTTTCATTTCTTATGATTTCACGTGTTCCCTTCATAATGACATGGAAATGTCACCTTGCAGAAAAGCAATGTTATCCCATTTAAAAACAAAGACACTTTTAGGAAGGTTTGTTTTAACCAGTCTTTGAAAAGCATGGGCTTTTTTCTTTGAAAAAAAAAATGTGGGTATGATTTAAGAGAAAGAAAAAAAAGGAGCTCTCAAAACAAAGCTAACTCCCTCTTTTACAGATTTTTTTTTTTTGCCATGGGTGCCGACTTTTAAAAAAGTTTCAATCATCTAATTACAGGCAAACCATTCGACAAAAATGCTTCCATTTGCACTGACATGCAAGTGAAGGGCAGAAATTGTTTTCAAGGGTGGGATGGGGTGGAGAAGAGGTTTTCTTGCTCATCTGGGCACACAAGAAGTCTTTAGATGGAAAAGATTGGCTATGGATAGCTGGGTCACATGAAAGAAAGGACAGGATGACCCCAGCTGAATTCCTTATCTCGCAAGCGATTGCAGATGTAACTAAGAAACAAGGATGACGCCAAGTTCACTGAGATATTGGCTGACCTTGCTTTCAGCTCCAAGGTCTGGTACATCTTATTGTGTCTGATAATTAATTTTTTAAAGTACTTACAAGATTTTAACTCATTATGAGCTATGTGTGTATGCCTCTCCTCCTCCTCCTCCTCCTCCTCCTCCTCCTCCTCCTCCTCCTCCTCCTCCTCCTC
>NW_020769328.1:1807328-1845319 GCF_900518735.1 Pseudonaja textilis
TTCCCACACACACACAGTAAAGATGACAAGACCACTAACAGGAAAAGAACCTGAAGATTCATAGACAGCTTAGGATCGATGTTCCCAGTTGGTTTCTCGTGGAATTTGTTGGACATCCTGATACTTTACATCTCCCTAACACCAAAACCTAGAACACATTGGAAGTTTAACGCTGCCAAATTGGTGGCGCACCAGTTTGAGGCCTTATTTGTGTCAGAGTGTCATGCCCCTGTCAGAGTCTGAATCCAAGGAGGAAGATGAACAGTTGACAGGGAGTGAGAGTGTGGCTCCGTTGGCTGTGGAGGAAACTGGGGAAGGGCAAAGTCCGGCTGGGCAGAGCAGGGGAGAGGTAGATCAAGGGAGAGAGAGTTCAGACGAAGACCCAGGCCCACCCTCTTCTCATCCTAGGGCACGGAGAAAAGAGAACAACATGGGTTATGTGGCTTATGGGGGAGGAAAGGGCCCTGATTCCCTTAATTGGCCACACCTGGGAATGAGAGTTTAAAGAGATGCATGCTGAGTGTGGCAGCTGCTGGGAACAAACGTGAGTTTATCCCGTGTTGACTTTGCTTATCTGGGTTCCTGGCATCCTCCCAACTGGTTTGAATTACTGCTGTGCCTTCACATCTGGAATTCCTGCTCTTGCCCTGCTGGACTAATTACCTCATTTTGCCTTGATTGGACTTATAGTTACAGTTTTTGTTGGCCATGTTTTGGACTTGATTCTCTCCAGTCAAAGGCTGTTCCTGGGAGAGTTTTTCTCCAGCTTAGAAGGTAACCAGGACATTGTGGGCAAAGTTGGAGCTCATAAAGGGACTCCTACTGATTATCTGACTGTGTTGCCTTTGTGCCATGCTCCAAGTCATCACACAGGGTGACCAAGTTTTTTTTTTCCTTACAGAAGACCATATTTGTAAACTGAGAAATTGTTGAAAAAAATTAGAAGAAGACAGTAGCAAAGTCATTAGTCAAATGATTGTAAGTCAAGGATTATCTGCAATTGATTCTTCAGGGAGGAATCTACAAGGTCAGTAAAAGGAAGACCCAGATTGTTGAGGGCAAGAGGCTGGCTCTGTCAACCACTTAGAGAGGGCTGTAAAGCACCGTGAAGTGGTATATAAGTCTAAATGGTACTGCTATTGGGAATGCTTATATTAGTCAGGAGAATGGGAATTGTAATCCCATACTTCTGGCTTATACCAAACCAATCAAGCATCAGATTAGATCATAATCCTGTATTTCTGAGGGAGATTCTCTACCCAAATCACAACGTAAAAGCACAGTTGCTCATCCAGAGAGAAACGGACAGGTGTTATGCCACGCGTATTTGCACCCCTGAATAAAACATAGGCTTTCATTGACAACATGAAAATATTTAGATCTTTCCCATATTTTCCCCTGAAATTTGTTTTTACTCATTAAAATCACAACCTCAATTTATTCCACAATATACAACTCTAATTAGCAGGATTACAGCATTCTCCGCCAGAGAGATTCCATATTGCATGCTAATCCCATTAACATTCTGTCAAAGATAAGTTAAATGTTTTCTATTTACAGTAAATGTTTACTCCAATTAAGAAAGATTAGTGGGCTGATATAGGATCTCAGATTCTTTAGGGGTGAATCCATAAAACATTGGTTGTTGTTGGTTTTTAATTTGGGGAGGGGGCGGTACACATTGGGCCTCATTTTGATAATATGACGCACGTGATGAATTAGTCCGTTGTCTGAGTTCACATCATACATTTAATGATAATTTAATCAAATTGTCCCGACACAGCAGGATAAGCCAAAATAAAGCTAATTCAAGTTAATACCTACCAAGCTTTAGCATATAATGTAAATCAGAATGCCACTTTGAAGACATGGAATAAACTACTTTATTCCAGAGTATTGGGCCCATTCTGACATTAAACTGAATAATATAATTTAACCAAAGCCGTTGAAAAACGAACAACAGTAAATGCAAACATTTTGTATTGACTCATCAGTACCAAACTTACAATTACACGGTTAAAAGCAACATAGAAGAAAGGGACTATAGAGAGCATTAGTTAAACATGTGACGTGTGTGGAAAACTACCCCATGACAAACTTACACTCACGGAAGGCATAGATTAACATACAGTTGTTTCTACACATACAATTATATAACAATTATATAAGAATTACATACGCTTAAAATACTCTTAAAGTCCCATTGTTTTGGATGGCTCTTTTTTAAGTAGGAAAAAAAAATACTGGGAAGTCAGATTCACTGAGCAACAGTGTTAATAATTTAACAGCTGTGGTGTTTCACTTAACAACGGTAGCAAGCAAGGTCTTAGAATGGGATAAAACTCACCAATTTATTCAGCAGTGGAAATGTTGGGCTCCATGTGGTCGTAAGTCAAGAATTACCTGTATAACAGTATGGTTCTTAGACAGCAATCGTGCTCCTTATGAGCCGTAATGGTGCAGTGGTTAGAGTGCAGTACTGCAGGCTACTTCTGCTGACTGCTGAGTGCCTGCAATTTGGCAGTTCGAATCCCACCAGGCTCAAGGTTGACTCAGCCTTCCCTCCTGCTGAGGTGGGTAAAATGAGGACCCAGATTGTTGGGGGCAAGAGGCTGATTCTGCAAACTGCTTAGAGAGGCCTGTAAAGCACTATGAAGAGGAATATAAGTCTAAGTGGTATTGCTATTTATTCTAGGCGATTCTAAGAAGTCTAAGTTAATTAGGCAAAACAAGTCAAACGTGGAAGTGAAATTTTATGAATCAATTAACTGTACAATACTGTAACAAGAAAACATGCAAAGTTTGGTCGATTTGATTGCCATGTTGGCACAGAATTATTTTAGCCAGCTCAAGAACAAAAATGTTCCCTTTTTTTGCAGAAGGGAAAGAAGTGACATTACTGGAAGAAAAGTAGCACCAGCAATGGAGATTTAAAGAGATCTCTGCAGCAGACTGTTCAGCTAACATTAATTCTGGATTTCTGAGGATTTTGGGGGGGCGGGGGTTTACTTTGAAGAGGAATATAATTTCCTTGTGATACACTGCACTTTAAATTATGGTTGTGACCTCTCTCCTTAACTTAATCTTAACATAGCTTTTGTCTTTTGGATAAATGGAAATTTGTGTTAATCTTTTATTAGATATACTTACTTTGAATTATAATTGGATGACCTCTGAAGATAATCATACATTTTTGATCAGGGGCCCAGATGAAAATAGAAGAATGTGAAACATTAATTATGCATTCCTCGAAGACTGGCCAGTGTTGAAGAATGTGAAACATTAATTATATATCCTTTGAAGACTGGACAGTGTTGATGTGAAATATATGGCATTCCCCATGACTGAAGATTTTTTTTTTTAATGATTAGATTTGCAAATTTGCAATGGGAAAGACCTCAAGAAGCTGAGATGGCATGAAAACATCACATAATGATGACATTTCCAAGGAAAGAGTTTTACGCTTACAATTTGTTCCATTTTGGAGTAAACCAAGCAGCCTTTAAAGTATAACTTTTTCTCGTGACCTTAAATGGTATTTTTAAAAATGCTGATTTCAAGTGAATTTGCTGACAAACTTCTGGACAGAAGCAGTTTCTTTTTCAGTTGTTGTGAAAAGCCCAGAGAGATGGTTGGAGAATGCAGCTTATAATTTAGCCACTATGTGACACCAGTGGCTAAATTTTGTTTTGAAGAGCTGAATAACCCTTACAAGTATCACAATCTTCTCTAGTTCATATCAACGGCCCAAATTAATCTCATTCAGAATTTACTGTCTGATGTCTGCAGAGATTCTCAGTCATCCAGGTCATAGTTGTCCCAAAGGTGCTTTTTCAGGAGGCAACTGGACTTCCTTATATTTTTTTTCCTTTGAAGACATTTCACTTCTCATCCAAGAAGCTTCTTCAGTTCTGATGGGATAGTGGGGAATGGAAGGATTGATATTCCTTGCAGACAGCTGGTCATTTGCATCCAATGATCTTCTAAAATGATGCAGTGTTCCAACAGGGGGGAAGGAGGAAACTGTAGAAAAATACATTTTTGGAGCTTGCCATAAAGAACCAGCTCAAAAAATCTACAAAAACCATTTCCTCTCTTAATCTATTTATGGCATAAAATCCACCACTGATGTTCCATGGTTGAGGTGGAGTTTCAACCTGGCTCTCCTTAATCCATAGCTAGCATCTTAATAGCTAGATCTCCTGCTTGGAAAATAAAAGAAGAAGCTGATAATCTATCCGTGTTTGGAAATAGGTAGTCCAGCTATTTTGCTTTCAAATTGTGGTTCTGGAGAAGATTCCTGGACTGCAAGGAGGTCAGATCAGTCAATCCCAAATGGCATCCACCCTGGCTATTTTTTGAAAGGACAGAAACTGAAGCTCAAATACTTTGGCCACCTAATGGGAAGAAAGGACTTATTGGAAAAGACTTGATGTTGGGAAAGATGGAAAGTCAAAGGAGAAGAGATGGCTGGATAGTATTGTTAGATAGTATCATTGACCCAAATAAACATGAATACAAGCAAATAGTTTGCTCAAATGGAACATGAATTTGACACAACAGTTAGCTAGGCAGTATCATCAACACAATGAAGATGAATTTGACCAAACTTTGTGAGACATTGGAGAACATGGGATTCTGGCATGCAATGGTCCATGGGGTCATAAAGAGTTGGATGTCAGTGTTCCAACTAACCAACTCCAAACCAATAAACTCTGAGACAAACATTTCCTCAAATGTTTGTCTCATTTTATTAGAGAAGTTATATTGGCACATCTGGGAAAACTTAAATCTGAGCGTTTCGGGTTTTCCTTTCCCCCAAAAAAATCAAAGATCCATTTCCTGCATCCATCAGTCCATCATTTGACCCAATCAAATCTTCGTTCCAACTGGAGACATCCTTCCAGTCACTCCCTTCCAGGTGCAGGGCAACCTGTCCTTAACTTTCTGAGAAAGGAATGTTGTTGTTCTACCTCACCATGAAATACCCCCTCCCAAATTCCCAGGCACTGAATGTGGCAGCCTCAAAGCTTCTAAGAACAAAAATGGCTTCTAAGGCTGACATTAGATATGACTTAGCGACTGAGCAAATCCAGCTGTCAAAGTTTATCTGCTCTTTTTATGAGAGGCAGACTTCTCTGAACCAGCTGGTGAAAATAGAAGTCAAGCCTTGAGGCTGGTAATAGTGTTGAGCCGAAAGCTAAGGCAGGCGAGCTGTGTGAGCACACAGGTCTTCCCAAGAGCCTTGTTTTGACAGGTGAACAGCAAAAGGAAGACAAACATCCACATGGCCAGGCTTGAGATCATTGTCATCCAAAGGAGGAACGGAAGGAACCTGAGCTACAAAAACAAATGAGCTGTTGCAAACTCACTTTGGATGGTAAATCTCCTGGCCAGAAACATCTCATTTCATGCATGCCAAATTTTACTCTTTGGTAAGGATTCAATTTTCCAATTACCACTCCAGCCTTCTTGAAACTGATGATCAAATCAAATTCTCTCTCATAACTTTATTTAAATCTTTCCTCCTCCACTGAGCTATAAAAGCATTTTCTTCAGGAAAAGGAAAATGTATCGGGGCAGTGAAACTCTGCATGCTAACGAACTTCTCTCTCCCGATGCCTATGGACAGAGATGCGGCTTGGTTCCCTTCTTCTCGTTAAATATAGTCTTTGCCCCTAACATTAATTATCAGGCTAACTTGTGAAGTGGTTTAATTATGTTGTTAAGATCAATATGGCTTCTGCGAGTCTCTAAGAATAAAAGAGATGTAAACACTTTAAGGAAACTAGGCCTTCAAAGAACACAGAGGCTGGACACCATCAAAGCTGACACCAGCATAGTAAAACTCAAAGAAGTTGTACAAGACTGAATGATGTGGAGAGACATAGCCCATAAAATCGCCAAGAACCAGACTCAACTGAATGGATAACTACCACTATTATTTTTTTTTCTTCTTCTTCTCCTCCTCCTCCTCCTCCTTCTTCTTCCTCTTCCTCTTCCTCTTCCTCTTCCTCTTCCTCCTCTTCTTCCAAAAGCCTGGGTGTTGATGCCAAATGAGGTGGGGAATGTCTCATGTCTAAAAGTTGCTTTCAGATATGGTAGTTTTGAGACCGGAAACTGAACCTGGATCTAAGCCACTTCCATTTGGCCACACTCAACTAAAGGAATGGTCTGTGGAACCAGATTACATTCATGGCCAATGGTTTCACCCATTAGTGTAGACCAGTGTTTCTCAACCTTGGCAGCCTAAAAATATGTGGACTTCAACTCCCAGAATTCACTCCATTACAGGGTGCTAGGGATTCGAACCACCAAACTGCCGACCTTTCTGATCGACAAGCTCAGCATCTTAGCCACTGAGCCACTGCCTCCCTTGTATAAGTTATACCAACATAGAAAGGTAATGCATTTGAAAAGAGAAAGCAACCTTAAACTCCAGCGGTTGCGTTACCTGCCTAATATTTTAAATCTCAGTGATTTCACTTGTCTTAATGCGAATGTGACAAAGTCTGGAATCCTTGGGTTACACAGTTAACACCATGGGGTTTTCATAGCCATTCTCCTTCACACACACTCCAAAAAAGCATAAAAGCAGAAAACTCTGTTTCCCATTTCTGGTTGTGTGTACTTTTTTAAACCATAAAGCGTGCTCCACTCCTCCCTTCCTGACCTCAGATGGTGATGCTTTCCCCTTGCAACATATCCTTCAGGTCTGTCCTTGTTATCTTTCGTACAGCAGAGGCATAATATTGTGACTCAAGAGGGTTTACCGAAGCATTCAAAAGCATCTTTTTATGTAGACCCCATACTTCTTTTCCATTCGTGGCTGTCACGGCCATAATTGCAGCTTAATATGCTTTACCCCCCTCTCCTTCCCCTTAATTTGGTCTGCAACCGTTTCCAACTTTTGACCAATGCCGCTGGAAAAAAAAAAGCAGAAGTAAATTTAGTATTTGAAAGCGTAAGCAAATGGAAGCATAATTCAAGGCTGACAAAGAATTATGCCTCTCCAAGGAAGCCAAAATGCACTCATTTGCATTTCTGTACTCAGCTACAGGGGCTACGAGGTGTCGATTATGTTCTGTGTGTGACCTTTTTAGTTTTTAGGTAATGTACCTCAATTAATTGTCTGTGGCATCATAAAGAACCTTTTCCGCTGCAGTATGATTCGGAAAGCCATAAAAATTCTTCCTGTACAGCTGAAGTATGAAATGTTCAGCTGACCTTAGCACTTAGCAATAGCTCACCGAAGCTAATGTAGACTTTCTAGCAACATAAATTACAATGGGACCCAAATCTAACTAGAACTCAACTAAAGTTTTCCTAGCAAAGGCAGCCAAATTGAGGCAGAATTCACAGGAAGAATGCTACCCTCCACAGTTGTGTCAAAGCCAATTTTCTAGTTTCCCCGATAAAAGACGAGGAAGAATTGAAGGCCTTCTATTGAAATCTGTTGGGGGAATGCTACACAAAAGCATATTAATTTGTCATAGATTTGTTTGAAAGATGTACTCGTAACGCTCAAGTGTCCCTGGAGATTCTCCATCAACCAGGACATGGTTGTCCCAAAGGTGCTTTTTCAAAAGGCAACTGGACTTTCTTTGTTTTTCCTCAAAGTTATTTTACTTCTCATCCAAGAAGCTTCTTTAATTCTGCTTGGATGAGAAGCAACATGTCTTCAATGAAAAACAAAGACAGTCCTGTTGCCTTTTGAAAAGTGTGGGTCATCCTTTCCTTAGGGGTCATGCTAGGCCAGAGGGGGCTACTCAGAAAACTATCACCATTAGGTCTCCTCCTTCTGGGCCTCCTGAACTGTCTGCCATGCTCAGGGTGGAGACTGACTCTGAGGGAGAGGAGGAACAGCCGACAGGGAGTGGACGTGTGGCTCTGGAGGTTGCAGAGAAGACTGGGGGAGGGCAGAGGGCAGCTGAGCAGTCAGAGGAGGACCCAGGCCCATCCCTGCTCCATCCTACGGCATGCAGGGAGGAGAGGATAAGGGAGAGATGTGGTCTCCTCATGAGGAGAGGACCTTGATCCTCTTCATGGGCTGCAGCTGTGACAACTGGATAAGAGGATGGACCTGCGTACTGGCAAGTGCTGGAAATAAAGCATGGAAATATCTCTAGTTTATGGTTCCTCTCTGACTTTGGCGTCCTTCCCAGTGTGTGTTCCGATATCTGTGGACGTCCTCCAGCCCTTATCTGTGTTTGTTTGGAATCTCCACCCTGGGTCATCACACTGTCTTTGATTTTCCTTGAAGAAATTTCACTTTTCATCCACGAAGCTTCTTCAGTTCAGTTCTTCTTAAGAACCAAAGAAGCTTCTTGGATGAGAAGCGAAACATCTTCAAAAAAATTGCCTTTTGCAAAAACACCTTTGGGACAAGTATGATCTGGGTGACTGAGAATCTCCAAAGACATTTGAGAGTTACAAATACACTACATTGTTCAAATAGATCTACAACAAATTAATACACCTTTGTGTAGCATTCCTCAATAGATAGCAATAACACTTAGCAATCACACTTAAATTTATATACCACTTCATGGTATTTTATAGCCCTCTTTAAGCGGTTTACAGAGTCAGCATATTGTCCCCCTCAATAATCTGGGTCCTCATTTTATCGATCTTGGAAGAATGGAAGGCTGAGTCAACCCTGAGCCAATGTTGGCAGTGAACCGTGAGTTAGCCTGCAGTACTGCATTCTAACCACTGCGTCACCACAGCTCTTAGATGTTGATAGGATGACTGAGAATCTCCTTAGACAACATATAGGGGGGTGTATGTGTGTGTGTGTGTGGGGGGGTGGAATGCTCCACAGCTATCAATTTAAGGAAACTGTTTTGCAAAAAAAGCCAAGGCAAATTTACTTGAATGCCTGTATCAGACTGTCTTAAGCATAATGCCCCAGGCTTCATAATTTATGATTTGTAAGCCTTTGTTTTGCAATAAACAGTTGTCATTTTAATAAAGAGACTGATGATGATCCTGACTTATCATTGTTTTGTAACAAAAAACCATCCAGCCATTTTCTCCTACAAAACAGGCTGGTTTTTTTTTTTGAAAACCCAGAGAATTAGTAAATTAGAAGATCGACAGTTGCATATTCAACGTGAATAATAGGTTGCTTATAGGCTGGTTTTAATTTAGCTCAGTCAGCTAACCAGATAATCTGCAGTGCTGACTTTTAACATCATTTTAGCTTATTAAAATCAATAGAGCAACAGACAGATCATGCCCCACCCTAAAGCTCTTTTAATTTAGCTGCAAATAAACCTTCTGTTCTGGGCAAGTTATCCAAATTTGCTTTGCCTACTTTTAAATGCAGCACACCAGTTTTGTTGTATTTGGGGAGCCTTTTTTTAATTTAGCCAAAGGGACCCAGGACATCTTTTCTCTCTCTCTAGGCTGGTGCTACAGCTTATCAGGGTTGTCTACACTTCATTGAATAAGCTTGGTTCTTGCTAAGCTAATCAGTTTCTTTTTCTCTCACAAATTGAACCATTAGATAAGGTCAGGTAACTTTTCTGTGGACAGGGATTCTTTACAGAATGTGTCCTGACATTCACTGGTGGCTCCAAGCAAAAACAAGGTTGACCTAAGCCAGCTTCTGAACTCCAATAGCAAAGACTGGAGTTTGCAATCACTTGCATCAACAATCTCTAATACCATAGCATGCACCATTGTCTCATCCCCAATCACCACAATAATAGAGTTGGAAGCAGGGGTGGGATTCTACCAGTTCGCACCTATTCGCTAGAACCGGTTGTTAACATTCTAAGCAGTTCGGAGAACTGGTTGTTAGAAGAAATTACTGGCATCACTCTGCTAAACAAATAATTCCCTCAACACTGTCCAACTATTTACAAAGTCTGCACTACTATTATTATTAATCTTCTCATCACATCCCTTCCCACTTGTGGCTGTAACTTTGTCGCTTGTATCCTTACGATTTAATATTGACAGTTTCCTCATATGATTTGATTGCTTATTGTACCCTATGACTATTATTAAGTGTTGTACATGATGATTCTTGACTCTTGATGAATGTGTCTTTTCTTTTATGTACACTGAAAGCATTTGCACCAAGACAAATTTCTTGTGTGTCCAATCACACTTGGCCAATAAAGAATTCTATTCTATTGTTGAGCTAAGTGTATTCTTGAGAAGGTTGGACCTTCACCCTCTGTGGACCTTTGGAGGCAGCACCAGGCATCCGACAACTATGAAGATTTATTTATTTAAGTACTCAACACTCTGCAGCTAGCAAGCCATTTATTAGGCAAGTTGGACGTGTGGAAATCACAGAAATTAAGAGCTTGTCATTCAGGGCCAAAATGCATATAATTTTGGTTGCTGTTATGAGAAATGGGCAAGATAAAGAAAAGCTTGAACAGGCCTACTATATTAGCAACCCTTAAAATCAGAACAACACAAGAATTCCTAAAATCTCATTGGTTACTTATGTGTACCTCCTATTCTTATTTGTGAAACTGGCAATGAAGAGATTGGAGAATAGCAACCATGAATGTATTTATGCATGCATTTATGTGCAATTGATTAATTGGAGGATAAATAATTGTAAAGACAAAGGTAAAGTGAAAAAAAAAGAATTATGCATGTTCTATTTAAAGGACAGCTTTGAGGACTTGAAGATTACTGATTGCAAGGCAAACAATCTGATAAGAGAGTAGCACTGCTTAGTCAAAAGTGGAGAATCAGTCAAGAAAAAATCAAGGAGTTTTTCCTCCTTACATTTGTCCAGGACAAAATATTCAGGGAAATATGTACTGCCAGGTTAGGTTATTTACTTTTGTGTTTTGCTCTGGTCTACATTATTGTATTTTGCTTCTTTTAAGTTACCCTTTATCTTCGTTAATCAGCCTAAACTCAGTTGACATCAAAATTCAACTAATCAGTCAATCAATCATCTATGGAGATTCTCCGTCCTCCAGGTCACAATTGTCCCAAAGGTGCTTTTTTCAAGGAGCAACTGGACTTTTCATTTTTCCTTGTAGACATTTTTTTCCCCTTGAAGACGTTTCACTTCTCATCCAAGAAGCTTCTTCAGTTCTCCACCATTCCGTCAGAATGGAAGAAGCTTCTTGGATTTGAAGTGAAACATCTTCAAGGAAAAGCAAAGAAAGTCCAGTTGCCTCTTGAAAAAAAAGCATCTTTGGGACAGTCAATCAATCAATTGAACTGATGTATTAATCAATAAATGTGGGCACAACTAGATCTGGGATTTTTAACCTGAAGATTCTCTACTCTAAAATTGTGACACTTTCCCCTAAATTTCAGTCTTTTCCATCTCTCCCAGGACTGAACAAAAATGAAGACATGAAGAAACTAAGTCAGTTCAGCCGGAGACGTTGATCTCTAGGTGGCAGCAGAACATAATCTACAAGGAAAATATTAGCCTAAATTTGCTATCCCTCCATCACAGTCTGATTATTATGAAAACATAATCCCATTTCCTTGCGTGGGCATTTCTATACATTGCCAAAATATTCTCTGAAAATTATATAAACAGATCTGGGGGAATATGTGCTTTTCAGAAAAACACACTAATATACTGAGAATAATCAACTCCCATTTCTTTTATTTTTCCTTCTGTAATAGTTCCACATGATTTTTTTTGTCCAGTAAGGGCATGAAGGCATAGGCTGTAATCATATAATTCATGGTAGCCATCTGGTCTACCTCACATCTTTCGGCATAGATGTTACGATAGAATAGAACAGAATTCTTTATTGGCCAAGTGTGATTGGACACACAAGGAATTTGTCTTTGGTGCAAATGCTCTCAGTGTACATAAAAGAAAAGATACATTCCTCAGGCAAGAATCATCAGGTACAACACTTAATGATAGTCATAAGGTACACAAGCAATCGAATCATACTATGAAACAGTCAATATAAATCGTAAGAATACAAGTGACAAAATTACAGTCACAAGTGGGAGGGGGATGGGTGATAAGGAGTGATGAGAAGATTAATAGTAATAGTAGTGCAGACTTGGTAAATAGTTGGACAGTGTTGAGGGAATTAGTTGCTTAGTAAAGTGATGGTGTTAGGGAAAAAACTGTCCCCGTGTCTAGTTGTTCTGGTGTGCAGTGCCCTATAGTGTTGTTTTGAGGGTAGGAGTTGAAACAATTTATGTCCAGGATGTGGGGAGTCTGTAGATATTTTCACAGGCCTCTTTTTGACTCATGCAGGTCCTCGATTGAAGTTTCCAATACCATTTTGTATATACCAATACATTGCATAACATAGTGTTACACAGTGCTTCTTGTAAGCCAGAGAGCATAAGTGCAATTTAGAAGGTAGAAGTTTGTTTATTAATTTATCTAACATATTTATATCTGCACCCAACTCACCCATGGTGATTCCAGGAGAGTTTTTTTTTAACACCACCAATGGCTGAAGGCCACTGTGATTTACAAGCATTTGCATCCATAACATATCTTGGTGCTTCAATCTGACATTTGGCTGGGAAAAAAAATGTACAGAAGGGGATACTCAACGAGAACGTCGTCTCCATTCCTTGATTAATATGTCCTTGATGAATTCGTACCAGCTATCTCTCTATAAGTGTTCAAAAATATGTGACTTTTTCCATAGGAAGGATTCAGCTTCCTTCAGATTTCCACACAACTGCGTGCAAAGAAGAAAATCAAAGGAAGTAAGTTTAGGTTTTTTTTTTATATATGTATAATACAAAAAAAAAATCAACTCAGCTTTCAGAAATGACAGCAAATTCAGCCCTTCATAATTATTATGATTATTTCTGTGATTACTACTATAATTACATAGTGATATTTATTAATAGTATACTGGCATTCACACACACACACACACACGTGTGTGTATACAGACACACACACAAAACATACATGCAGAAACCTCTTAAGCAAAAATAGGCATAGATAGATAGATAGATAGATAGATAGATAGATAGATAGATATAGAATACACACACACATACACACAAACATACACACACACACACACACATAAAACACAAACTTCTTAAGCAAAAATAGGCATAACACACACATACAAAACATACACACACAAACCTTTTAAGCAAAAATAGGCATCACACACACACACAAACTTCTTAAGCAAAAATAGACATACACACACACACACACACACACAAAACACAGACACACATACACACGCATCTTAAGCAAAAACACACAGATTTTGTGCAGGAGACAGGCAGAGCAAACCATATTTCCTATACAGGTAGTCCTTCACTTCTGGCCACAACTGACCTTAAAATTTCCTTTGCTAAGCGAGACTGCTGCTAAGTGAGTTTTGCTCCATTTTACATCCTGTCTTGCCAGGTTGGTTAAGGAATCCCTTCAGCTGTTTAAGTTAGGAACAAAAGCTGTTAAAGCAAATCGGGCTTCTCCGTTGAGTTGGCTTCTCAGACGGTCACCAAATTTGACCTTTTTTGTGTAAATGTAATTTTTCAAACTTTTGAAGACAACACATTCGTTTTAGGGTGTCATGTTACAGCTGGATAAAAATGCATGCATGATTTTTTTGTATCGTCTATGCTGCTAAAAGTTCATGGACACCATGTAGTGAGATTCCCAGAGGTCCATCTGTGAGTTATTCAGTAATTTAAGTAGAGCCCCAAGACAGGAAACCTTGCTTTAAATGGAACATTTAGAATTCGGATAATCTACAGTTAAAAGTAACCTCCTCTTTTTTATTCCAGTAGTATTTTAACTACAGATAGTCCTCAACTTATGACCATAGTTGAGCCCCAAAATGTATGTTGCTAAGTGAGACATTTGTTAAGTTTTGCCCCATTGTACGACTGTTCTTGCCACAGCTCTTAAGTGAATCACTTGTTAACCTGGTTGTTAAGTGAATCTGGCTTCCCCAATGACTTTGCTTGTCAGAAGGTCGCAAAAAGGGTTCACATGACCCCCGGGACACTGCAACTATCATAATTGTGAGTCAGTGGCCAAGCATAAGTGGAGCAGTGACTGATGGCCTTCACTTTACTGGTCCACAATAGAAAGCATCCTCACATATTGCATGATGGAGTGGTATGCTGGCTTGACAGCCACGGATAGAAAGACATTACAGAGGGTGGTGAGCACAGCACAAAACATTGTGGACTGTTCTCTGATAGCACTAGATGATCTCACTAGGGCTCGCTGCCTTAGAAGAGTGAGGAAAATCCTCAGGGATGACTCACACCCTGATCAGCCCTTCTTCACTCTCTGCCATTGGGTAGGAGATATAGAAGCATAGCCAGCCACACCAACAGGCTGAAGAACAGTTTCTACCCGTGGGCTGTCAGCCTCCTGAATGGAAAATAACTTCATGTCAACCTAGTATGTTAGACTTGCGTGACGGGCACATTGTGCAACGAGGTCACATAGTGTAATTGTTCAGGGCTCCAACAAATCCACCCTCATTCAAATCAAAAGCCTCTAGCCGCCTTTCAGAGAAAAGAAAATTGATTTATTAGAAGTTGCCATGTCGGAGTTAACTGGGTACATCATACATTTCACCCTTGACCCTGGTCTTCCTCCCACCCCCTGGATGTGACTTCTCCAATGGGACACATCCATCTCCAAGAGTCATCCATCATGCTCTCCAATAACCTTCTTATGCTCTGACAACTTTGGGCTACGGGGGTGATTATCTAGGCATTTCAAGAATGCCTTGTTTCCTCCCACTCCCTTTTCCTGGCAGCTAAAAAGACCAAAGCAGTATCTTTTTTAGTTGACATTCGGCTCCCCTCACTTCCTGAAGGTGACCTGTACAATACAAAAAACAAAAACAAAAAACAAACTTATTAGAGGTATAGAACTTAGGGTTGACAGCAATAAGATTGGGAGTGGGTTAGGGACTTCTGTACTCACTGTGAGTTGTGTTGGGGGAGTTGTGTACTCACTGTGAGTTGTGTTGCACGAAGGCAGGCTTAGCCAATCTCACTGTTCACATGCTGTACTCTGACAATAAAGGTAATTATAATCTGAATTTTAATCGTGTGATCATGAGATGCTGCAATGGTTGTAAGTGTGAAAAATGGTCATAACTTGCTTTTTTTCTTCAGTTCCCCTTCTAACTTTGTATTGTCACGAAATAAGTAGTTGTGAGTTGAGGGCAATCTTACTTTTTCCAAATGTACGGACAATTAAGGCATACCTTAAAAGGCATGTCCAATATTATGTGAAATGAATGAACTGTTTAGTTTCTCTCTCTCTCTGAATTTCCTTTCCTTTAGCAAACCTAGCAAACCACTGACAGAAGGACAAAATTTTCCTTGTTAGGACAGGCTTAACGCCTGCGAATTGAATCGGTTGCACCCTGTCTTTAGAAAGAACAACCAACCAGTTTAAAATTTGGCTTAATGAAACGGAAACTTCTCAAGCTTCGTTTTCTAGGACTTCGCGATCTTTCCCCAATGTTTCTGCAAAAACGGATATCTTTTTTTTTTTTAAAATTGCCATAGGGACTTGATGCAAAATTAAAATTTGCAGAAGGATTTCTCTTACGTTTGCCTCTTATAATTAATACTTTGTCACACATAAGGCTTGGGAGCGCTGCCACTGCTGATAAAGACAACTGAGAAAATGAAGGTTGAACATGATATCTGTATTCTCCCTTTGAGGAACACCGTGAAGTAGTGAGCCACCATTAAATTACTAGCAGCATATAATCTCCAGAACTGTAAAGCCTACAAACTTGAAATTTGGCACGTATGTTCCTCTTGGCTTCTAGGTGCTCACTAAGAAAGGATTTTTCAAAATGACCAATGGAGCATTAGTATTTCGTATAGTATTATTATTAACACACTCTGACACTGAGTTCTACCCCCATTCCCCACCTGAAAGGAAATCTGTTCCAAATGCAAAACACAAGCAGAGGAGAGGAGTTTCAGTTTCACAGCACCAAGCAGCTTTAGTACAGAACAGTTGAGCTAAGCCATGCCCAGTCTCCTTGCTGTCTCCTTCTTGCTCACGCAGCAAATACTGCTTCAGTTTCCAAACAGCCCTCAACTCTCTCACACACTGACAGGATGCTAGCCAGATGAATACGATAGATGCTGGTAGGCAGAGGCAGAATTTCCCTCCACATCCTTATTTTCCTCTCAAAAAAATAAGCCAAACCACATAGTTTCATAGCGAAGCATAAGTATCGGGATATATATATTCATTTTTTTTTCTAGCATTCCTAGTATGGCTTAAATTTAAGCAGTTGATTTTTGGCACAAAACAAAAATACAAAACCATTTTGTTTATTTTGGCATTTATCTTTTCAATAATGTTAATGAAGTAAGTTGATCAACCTCAATCAAAGTTTGGCAAGTCTTTTCTTCAGCTGAATTCATTACTGAAATGTTTCCTCACCAGATAAGCATATTAAAGCTCAAAAGATATATTTACTGAACCCATTTCTATCTCCGATATGAATTTTGCTCTATATCTACATCCAAATTACAGTTCGATTTGCAAAGTGCAGAATGCTTGGTTTAAAGTCAGAGCTTATGCAAAAACCATATTTCAAGAGCTCAAACATATAATATTCTCATTAGAACACTGAGATAGAATGCAAAGCCAGGTTAGAAACTACATTTGATTTCATTCCCATACAAATTTAATTAAAACGACATAGTTCATTCATTCTCCCATCAGATGAAAATTATAATTTGGAGGGGGAAAATTGTGGCGTCTGAGGACCCATAATCTAGATTTTGAGAAGCCGTTTGTACGCCTTTGGTGTAAACTATTTCTTGGTTTGATTTAACTAGGTATGCCACCAACTAATCAAGGTTTTGGGAGCATCATAACTTGTAATTGCTCTTCCAAGTCACAAAGCTCTTGATATACAAATGCAGCATTGAGCTAAAGAGCAACCACAAAACTCACACAGACTCTAACCGATTCAACATGCCACCTTATTCTCATTAGAAGACAAATCTAATTTTGTGACTAGTTCTGGGCACTTCGCTTTAACAGAGTCAAACAAATGCATTCACTGGTGCGTGATATAGATGATGAGAAGAAGATAAGATAACAATTGAATGAGCTGGGGATATTTGTTTCTCCTTGAGATGAAAGAGTGCAGGTAGCAAGGTTACAATTATTTGACTTTTCAGCTGAAAAGGACAATTGTGATATGACTTCAGGAAACATGCCAGAAGTGAGTCTATGGAGATTCTCAATCATCCAGGACATGGTTGTCTCAAAAGTGTTTCCACCCTCCCTGCCACAAAAAAAATAACTGGATTTTCTGGGTATTTTCCTTGAAAACATTTCGCGTCTCATCTGAAGAAGCTTCTTGGATGAGAAGCAAAATGTTTTCAAAGGAAACACCAAGAAAGTCCACTCACCTTTTTTGGGGAAAACATCTTTGGAAAGCCAGAAATGTAAATCCAGAAGGACTGGGAAAAGTTGTTTCTGTGGGCAAAGCCCTCTCAGATTTCAAAAACTGTGCTTGCATTCTCCTGACTTTCTTATAACAACTTTTCACCAAGAGATATAGCATCAGCTCGGAAATGGATCAGTTCAATGAAAAGAGTTTCCAAAATAATCCTGTTTCCCCTCCAAAAATATGACCTGCCCTGAAAGTAAGTCCTAGCTTGATTTTTTACACCTTTTTTGGTGGTAATATGTGGCCAAATGATTTAACAGGAATAATTTCATGGAAAAATAGAATGGCATTGTGAAAAACTGAGGACTACAATTGCTTTACAGCAATTTATTTAATGTGTTTATTTCTTTGGAAAGAATTCAAGCAAGCAGAGAGGATTTTCCCCATCTGCCAATATTTGTGACAAGTCCATTGCAAGGGGTGTGGGGGATTACCTCAAGGAGTCCCTAAGGATCACTGAGGGAATTTGTGGCTATGTTTACACTCTTGGATCCTAGTTAACCTTGCCAACACTATGCCCTGTTAGCCTTCTGCTGGTCAAACTTCTTAACGGCCTTATCTCAATGGCCTGCAAAGAGAAGCATCTCCACAGCAAGTAAGGGCAGAACAAAGAATTAGACAGGTCCAGGGCAACAAATAAACTCAGTGTAATTAAAATTAAATTAATTTCAATTATTATGGTTGCTCCCTGGATAATTAATTTTATCCTGTTACTTTAAACATTACAGGAGCTCCGGGATCACACCAGAAGCTTTGGAGCATCAAATTGTGGACTCTGCAGCTCTTCATCAAAGTTTTCGTGCCATCTTTCTAACTCATGATGTGCCCAAATTATTACTCCATAGATTCTCACCTATGATGAAGAAACTCTCTCTCTCTCTCTCTCTCTCTGTCTGTCTCTCTCTCTGTATGTGTGTGTCTGTGTCTCTCTCTCTGTCTCTCTCTTCTCCCATGGATTTTTTTTTTCCAACTGGGAAGTGTGGGGAACCAGAAGGATACTGAGTAAAAGAAAACCACACCAGCATAACATGCTCCACCTCCAACATTAAAGCAATTTCAAAATAAGCACCACTGGGATAATTTCAAAACAATTTCTCCAACATCCTACCTAAAATACCCGGAGTCTCCATGAAATTCAGCATTTGGAGAGCGTTCACTTCTAAATGTAGCCCATTCACTATTCTGCTTGGGCCTCGGGGTTGGAATAGGTGACCTACAAGGTATCTTCCAACTCTGTTAATCTGTAAATCTGTAAATATCCCAAAAGGCAGGAAAATTAGTATTAAGGCTGCTGGAGAATTAAATGAGAAGCACAAGTAGACATACAAACAGAAAGAAAGGGAAAAGAAAGAGTCTAGAAGCCATTCATCGATTATTTATGGTACAGTACCAGGAATTAACTAGTCATTAGGACTGTATAATTTTCCCACTTGGGTAGAATCCTGAGAACTAATTAGTTCGTACCATGTCAATCCCAATCAATGACAGAAAATTGTCTCCTGTTTGGGGGCATCCATAGGTAGAGAGATGCTGGATGTTCTTTTTCCAGCTGAGAAAAATATATATATAGAAAAAAAAAGATAATTATATTCATGGGGCTGATCTGTGGGTTTTCCCCTCTTTTTAGTCCCATAGGTTTTACCCTTAGAATGAGAGGGGGAAAAAGAGAGAACTGCATGGCCTATACTGTTGACCGACTAACAGTTCCAAAAATTAGAATTTCGATATTAACGGGAAGCGACCGCTCTGTTCTTCTGCTCAAAAGCTTGCAAACTAGGCAAAAGCTATATTTGTACCAATTGAATGAGTATGTTAAGGCCATTAATGCCATTTAGTGCTATTATACCGTCTTCTGAACATAGTGGATGCTTGCCTGAGTAGCAGATGAACGCTAAGTCAAGGTTGAATGAGCTGTATAAATTTATGCTGAAATGATGAGTTATTTGAATTAACAGGAAGACGTGGCAAAGGTTGGATCTGTAAGCGATAGTTCCCATATGGACTCTCTGATATTTCCATCTGGTCATTACTAGAAGAATAGATGAAAATCGGTCCTTCCGCTCAAAAAAAGAAGGCCATCCAGCCCATAGTGAGGATGGAAGAAATGAGAAGCAAAAATTTCACCCTGAACTTACTACGTACAAGATTTATTTTAGATAACAAAGAAGTTGCAGGAATGTCTTTTGTGGTGGTCTTCTTATTAGGAGTTGCTAGATCCTTACGTGCTTGTTCATTGTTTCCAGATAAAAGCTGAGAAGACCAGACTGATTCTGATGGGTTCCCTCAAATGAATTGGGAAAGCTGGTGAGTTGCAACTATTCATAACTGGAAGATCCCACTCTCATGTCGGTTTAGGAGGATTTGAACCTCTGTGTTGGAACTTTGATCTCCATTAGGGAGAGGAAAATATATAACAATAATCTGCTTCTTCTTAATGCTTCATCTAATGTTTGTCTATAGAGATTCTCCATGTCATGGTTGTCTCAAAGATATTTTTCCAGAAGGCAACCACATCAAGAAAGTCCACATTTGGTTCATCCAATTACCACCCTCTTTTAACAAGCCCATAATCCCATACAGGGTGAAGTCTGGGCAACTGAATGGAGCTGAGTATTTACTGGCCGGATGCCCTTCCTGTTGCCAATATGGAGTTTTTTTCCCCCAGCAGATATATTGTCAGTGTGCTCAGAGAGAGAAATATCTGCCTCTACCTAGCATTGAACTCACAGCCTCCTGATTGTGAGGCAAGAGCTCCAACTCTAGGCCATCGCATCATTCACCCTTGGTTCATTCAATGTCCTACTGAAATTTCTTCTGTATCTTTCAGACATTCCCATTTAACCTGGTGTAAGAAAAGTGTCTGAACTTCACTGCCTTTTTGGGCTGTGATTGTGTTGGATATTTGCCTTTATGTCCACAACTCATGTATAGTCATGGCTTCCCAGATACCTATCCAATTCCAAGAGAAGATCTTTCTTTCTTTCTTTCTTTCTTTCTTTCTTTCTTTCTTTCTTTCTTTCTTTCTTTCTTTCTTTCTTTCTTTCTTTCTTTCTTTCTTTTTAAATACTACTTTTCTAATTGAAAAGCAATATTAGAACAATATACTTCAAAGCCAAAATAACAAAGAACAACTTTAAAATAATTACAAAGTTGGATGGCAAAGGAGTCCCTGTGGATGTTACTCTGCTAGTCATTGCCAACTCTAGGGAGCGGTGCTCATTTCTGTTCCAAGGCCATTGAGCCAGTGCTGTCCAATAGCATTTTCATAGTCATGTGACCAGCATGATGTCACAGACTGCTGTTACTTTCCCACTGAAGTGGTACCTATTTATCTACTCACATTTGCATGCTTTCGAACTGCAAGGTTGGCAGGAGCTGAGGCAAGCACGGGAGCTCACCCCATCATGCAGTGCTCAGCTCTCGAACCGGAGTTGTTAGGTTTCCAGCTGGTCTTAACCCCAGAGCCATCACACCGCCTCACAGTGTTGGATGGGGACCAGGGAAATCCAGATGCAGTCCAGCCTCAGCCTTTGAGGTAGTAGGTGACTTTTGGCCAGTCCTTCTCCCTGACTCGACTTGTTCTTCTGGAAACATGGGACATTATGTACTAGTTCATGAATGAAAGGTGGAATTTCAACAAGAAACTGACACCTTGAGTCACATATCAGAGGGAGAGAGGGCATCAAAGACATTTTTTTAAAAAAGATCACAAGACTTAAAAAGCAGGTGCACAATGAAGAAAAGTGAGGTCACCAGGAAGGAGGAAACCCACATCACCTCCCAATAATGAGGTAAGATCAAAACACATTTCATCTAAGAAATCTTCAAAGCTTGAAAACATGCTAGTATTTCTGTTTTCCCCAGGAAAGCAAACACTTAGGGAAGTGGCTTTCTTTGCTTGTAATCTATCTATGGGTGCAAATGGAAAACAAAGTATTTGCATTCAGCTCTCGAAGTCTGTGCTTGCTTTCCCTTTTCACCCCTACCCATAGATTTTCATCCCCAAGCATCTAATGAGGCCACAAGAACAGATGGGCCAATCCTGCTGCTTGGGTTTTTTTTTTTTTTTTCCTCTCGACTTCAGGCCGATGACTTTGAGAAGAAAACTTTGCACAAAGGTTATAAATCCCCCCGAAGAAAATTGAAAGCCCTTGCAAACAGGAGAAACGGTGACAGGGGTTTCACTCCGGTGGTGTGAGTTGTGACATTATAATTACAGGTAAGAACCTATTGAGGTAAACATTTCAGCTGTCTCGAAATGCATGCTGTTGCACAGTGACATTTCCACACAAGGCATTCGGTTGACAATGGGACTGACAAGCAACTTCTCTGTGGGCACAGATCAGCCAACCCACCACAAACACAATTGTCTCAGACACAGGTGAAAGGCATGGATTGGCCAGTCTCTTTTCTCCTTTGCTGCCCTCCAGGTAATAAATGCAATTAATCTAGACAGGCCTTATTGTGTTGCCCCTAATTAGACTATTTATACAAATTGTCACCAGAGATATCACCAGGCATTGAGTTAGGCAAATTTATAGCAGTTTTCTCCAAGAAGAAGAGTGAATGGGAGAAGATTACAGAGATTACAGATTAACAGAGTTGGAAGGGACCTTGTAGGTCAATCTAGTCCAACCCCCACTGAAGCAGGAGAGCCTACACCATTTCTGACAAATGGCAGTCCAGTCTCTTCTTGAAAGCCTCCAATGATGAAGCTCCCACAACTTCCGAAGGCAACTTCTGTTCCACGGGTTGATTGTTCTCACTATCAGAAAATTCCTCCTTATTTCCAGGTTGAATTTCTCCCTGATCAGTTTCCATCCATCCATCCATGAAAAGATGGTTTTCATGTCTTATCTTCTGGCTCTTCAGCTAACCTGTCTCACCCCAATGCCTCCAAAAGCCAGAACATCTGGACAGGACATGCTCATTTTCAGTGAGTTGTTATAACTGCATTTTGCAGCAAATCTCACTCTTGGTAGCTAAGCTCGCAAAACAGTGGAACAGGACTGTGTAAACAAAAGCTGGTTGAGTTCACACATCTTACTAAGCCACATATTATGCCATACCACAGACTGGTGCATTCAGTTATGACTTAGCTTTTATTGCTTGGATGTTGCCTTTGGAGTTTGCCTTCCGTTATTAATGAACCTTGTACAATATATAATTCCAGCCAGTTGTGATTTTATGGAGGAAAAAAACCCCTTGTTTGCCACCATTTCTAAGAAGAGAGCTTTACTTATTGGTAAACTTAGGGACTATGGTACCGAATCATGGTAAGAACAAAGCATCAGATTCTATCTTTGTTATTTATCTTCCCTTTAGAAGTTCAAGATATCTCCTCCCATTTTTCTCCAATGTAGCATCCTGATGAAATAAGTCAGGATGAGAGGAACTGGATTAGTGGTGGTATCCTGCTGGTTCGCACCTGTTCTAGAGATCCAATAGTACCGGTCAGCAGTTGTCCCTGTCCATCCACCCCTGCCCTTTCCTATCCTAAATTTCCTTTGTTTGTAGCTCAACTGATAGACGCAGCAGAGCGGACAGCCACACCTCAGCTGTTTCACTCACCAGTGCTGACGGTAAGGTAAGTTTTCAAGCTTAAAATTGCCCATTTTAGAACGCTCCATGCACACCCACAGAACCGACAGTAAAACGTTTTGTATCCCACCACTGAACTGGTATCAACATCACTTAAGAATTTTAGGCAGGGGTGGGATTCAAAAATCCCAGCAACCGGTTTTCTGCCTGGTTGCTGGGTGGGTGTGGCCATAGTGGATGTGGCCTACTGGATCTTCTGGGAGGGCCGTTTTTCACCTTTCCCAGAGTCCAGAGGCTTCCCTCGGGCCTCTGGGAGGGTGAAAACTGCCTCCCCTGGAATCCAGGGGGCCTCCAGAAGTCAGAAACAGGCCCTGTTGAATTTCCAGAAGGCCCATTTTTCACCTTCTCAGAGCAGACCCTGCACTTACCTGCATCCAAAATGAGCAATGTAGAGACTCCTGGGAGAAGTGGGGTGGGAGGGGCCAGCCATTCAGTTCACCTGGTTCGGTGAACCAGGTGTAAATTAAACATCCGGTTCACCTGAACTGGCCTGAACGGGTAGAATCTCACCCCTGGTTTTGGGGCCTAAGGGACTGGAACCAGGGTTTCCCAATGCAGTTTAACACAATGTTGGCTCTCAGGGCAGGTCCAAGTCAACTACCAGGACGCTACCTTGGGGATCTTGGATTTAAAACAGAGCTTTCCACTTTAAAACCCTGACAATTCCATCCAAATCTATTTTCTGCTCCTAAATAAATAGTCAGCAGACGTTTCTGCCTTCACTGTCGTTATGAACATAAAGGAGAAAAAAAAAAGAGCCTTAATCCAAAAGACAATCTGGACCCCAGATAGGGGAGTAGGAGGTCCCAGCTATAATAACCTGAAATTCTTGTCTTATCCTTTTGACCGGGAAGGTCCATAGCCAATTCTCCATGTTGTACAAATAACCTGAAAACATGCCATCTTTCCGGGCCTTGATGAATGAGCTTCGATTAACAGTCGCTAAAAGAAGAAAAGGCCACTAATGTGTTTTATACAGTCACTGATCAGTTCCTGACATGTAATATTTCAGTGGTTTGAAGACATTAAGGAATGTTGTGTACCTAGGAGCAGCAGCTTGCACAATGGTGCATCTATCATTACATGCGTCATAAAAACAAGGAGGACATAAATTTGTTTCTGCCTGTTAAAGTCTAATTACCTGTAAAATCATTACGTGGCACTTCAGCAAATTGACACAATCAAATTAATGATCCTCAGTGTTCTCACCCCTCCCTCCACACATGTCCCTGGTCCGCTTGCACACCCTCAATGTGTTCACCAATAGAGATGACATGATTGAATCAAAGAATTGGAAAGAGACATCCAGGCCATTGGATATTATCTTCCTTGTTTAGTACAATTCCCAATTAAAACCTCCATGACAAATTAGGGTGCCTTCTGCTTGAATATAAATACTCAAGGGAGATCCACTGTTCTCTATTAATTGTTTCAGCTGTCAAACTCTTCTTATCATTAGGAACTTTGCTTTAATGTTGTATCAGAATCTTCTTCCCTATAACTTAAGACCCATTAGTTTGAATCCTTCACTTTAAAGGCTGTGACACTTCTGCTACTTAAAATATGCTTCTTGTATTTCCCTCATTTTTCTCAAAGCTTTCTCCCAAATATCCTGCTTCCTCAGCTGCTCCTCCTAAATTTCAGCTTCTGGTCTTCTTTATCCTCCATGCTCTTCTCTGCATTTATGCCACATCCTCTCAGAGGTTTGTTACTCAGAGAAGAGTAACAAAGTCAATTAGGGGCCTGGAGGCTAAAATAATATAAAGGAGGGTTGCAGGAATTGGGGATGTCTAGTGAAAAGAAGGTCTAGAGGGGACTTGATAGCAGTGTTCCAATATTTGAGGGGCTGCCACAAAGAAGAAAGGGTCAAATTTTCCAAAGCACTAGAAGGCAAGACAAGAAACAACGGATGGAAACTAAACTAGGAGAGAAGCAACCTAGGACTAAGGAGAAATTTTCTAACAGTGAGAATAATTAACAAGTGGAACAGCTTGCCTTCAGAAGTTGTGCATGCTCCATCAGTGAAGGCTTTTAAGAAGAGACTAGATAACCATTTGTCCAAAATAGTATAGGGTCACCTGCTTGAGCAAATGGTTGACTGGTAGACCTCCAAAGTTCCTTCCAACTCTGTTATTCTATTAAGTCTGAAGACCACAAAGTTCCCTGTCAATGCTGTTATTTTGTTAAATATGTTATTCTGTTAAGATATTGTTCAGATAAGATATTCAGAATTGGACATTCAAGGCTATTCAAGGAAAGAGAAAGAAAAAAACAACCAGCAGTTAGATGGATGGACTGCGTTCCAGAGGCACTAATGAGTGTACCATTAGGATACTTGAAGGACCAATGAGTTATAAAAAAAATTAATTCTTTATTGTCATTGTACGTATGTACACAGTATAACACCTACAGCAAAATTCACATAACACCCAAAGACCAGACTCAACACGCACATACACATGACAATACCCAAACATCTCCACACAAACCAAAATTCCCTGCCCCCTAAAAACACACAAGCATCCACACAACAAACCAAGTAATACTGTCCAACAGCTCACTGATGGTGGCCCTTAAGTTTATTGTTAAGTGCAATTATAACTCTGGGATAAAAACTGTTCAGAAAACGTGTGGTCTGAGTTTTAATCGTTCTGTATCTTCTGCCAGAAGGCAACAGTTCACAAAGATTGTGAGCAGGATGGGAAGAGTCTCTGAGAATGTTGTGTGACTTCCTCAAACAGCGAGATGAAAAGATGTCATCCAGAGTTGGTAGCTGGAGCCCAATGATATTCTGGGTATAGATCATCACGGAGAAAAATCTATCTATGATGTTAGTAGGAATCAAAACTCCAAACATAATCAGCCTATCTGTTCAAAGTAGGATCTAATCAGTGCAGACTGGAGAAGAACCATGCTTTCCCCTTTGCACTTAAGTGTCATGTTCGAAATCTCAGCGCATAAATAAGACCAAACCACCAAAGGACAATTCGTTGTGGCTCTAGTTTTTCAAGCACAAGATGCCTTTCCATAGATTTGTGAAGGAAGGTCTCCCAGAAAATCCATCTAATGTCAGCCAGCTGATTTTGCAGCTAGCAACTTAAACCAGAACGAATTTGGAAAATGACACCATGGCGACTAGGTTGGAAAGGGGGAGGAGGTGAGAAGAGCAGGACCCTCGTAATTTGTTCTGACCTAGACTTCTCAAAAGCACAAAGCAGACTCCTCATCCCAACAAAACCCCTTTTTATTAGGCTAATGTCAATTCCTACCATTCACATCCAGCAAAGTCCTGGCAAACAGTCTTTCAAGGATGAATTGCAAATGTTATCAGGCTTGGAGAGCTGTCAGCCTGGTAGCTTCTAAGTGCAACACTGTCCAAGAAAATACTTGGTAAGGAGTCTCTGTGAGTTACACACTTAGATACACGAATCTTCACACTAATTAAACGAACTAATTGTCTCCTGCAAACAACACTCTCCTTTCACTCCTATTTATTTCCTATGGGAGGGACCTTTACTCTCGAGTCGCCCCTTGTTCCTTTAGCGGTTCCCTTCTCCCGGCAGCTCTGTGCATGCACACATTGGGAATAGGCTCCAGCTGTTCTTCTGCCCCACTGATCTCTGACTCCAAAGGCAGCTGATAACTGTCAGATGGCCCTGACCCATCTCTGCCTCCCATGCAGAGCCCTCATCAGAGTCTTCTCCAGACTCCAGGACTGGTCCATGTTCCCCCCGCAACTTCCTCACTGTCTGAATCTGCCACCAGCTCAGCTGGCAGGCTGCAACATAACCTGACCTTTCACAACATTTTAAGTTTTTTCTGTTGGACTACTTGTAGGCGAGTTGGCCCATTGTATCCGCAGGAAAGGAACGATGTATTTTCCATGATGAAAAATGTCCAGGACACGTCAATATTAGAATGTATTTCAGCTGTTAGAAGTATGAGATGAAAAACTGTTGTGAATCATTTGTGAAAGTGACAGAGCCATGCAGTCGCAAGTTGAACAGCATAAAGTGGATATTGTCTTGTTGCCTGAACAATATTATTAGCTTTTGACACTAAAGAGAGACTGCCAACTTTTTAAACTTCCTTTCTTACTTGCATTGCTTACTAATGAGAAACCGTCAGACCAAATGATCAGATTCAGATGTCAGGCTCTCTTCTCCTTTTTTTTTTTCTTCCCTTCCTATTCTTGGGTTGTTTTGTTTTTGTTTTGGATCCCTAAAATGAATTTATTGAAAACGCTTCATGCGCTTTTTCTGATATATTATAAATAGAAATTGGTTAACGCGCTGAGCAGTTGATGAAGATAGAACTTCAAAAGTGGTTGTCATTTTAAAAACCTTCTGATTGACAAAATGTACAGACACTCCCACAAGAAAGCAGTGTAGGAAGTGTTTGCTGACAGAAAATATGAGTGAATTAGTCAAGCAGAAAAGTATAACAAGACCCTATCTTTTGTATGGAGCTTAATGAATAATTTCAATAGTTTCTGATTGTAACTTCTAGATTAATTAGCTTTAAATAGTAAATAAATCACCTTTGGCTTGGTTAACACAACACACGGTGTCATGTTACTGTGAGCTACCATCCTATGGCTCATAAGCCAGAACTATAAACCATGGTTTACAAACTACAGAGGGTTCATTCGTACAACCTGTTAAGCAAAGCCATTTTTCCGAACCAATGTGAAACCCAGCTCAGATTTCAGGTGATTTATATATCCTGATTATTAAATCAATGATGGTGAACAAGGAAGAGTAACCTTACTAAATTATTTAACAGTGCACTGAACAATGGTTGGTTTGATCATAGTTTACTGAATAATGCTTAGAGGCATGGCTTGCACATAACACTGAGACATAAGCCCTTATGCACAAACCACAATTACTGAATTCATATTAAACTACAAGGAAATTACAGCAGGGCTTAGCCTTGAACACTGTTTCTTTTTCTGTCTTGTCTTTTATTCTTGACATGATCAATTCTCATTTTGATTTATTCAAATATTGCAACTGATGTACTTTTTCTTTTTACAGAAAGAAGCTGTAATAAATAAGGAATTTAAGGCAGCCAAAAAAGCCAACGCAATCCTAAATTGCATTAACAGAGGGATTCAACAAGCTCAATTGATATGAGGTACTAAAACCACTCTATAAAGCCTTAGTAAGACCACACCTAGAGTACTGCATCCAGTTTTGGTCACCACACAATAAAAAAAGATGTTGGGACTCTAGAAAGAGGGCAGAGAAGAGCAACCAAGATGATTAGGGGACTGGAAGCTAAATCATGTGAAGAACAGTTACAGTAACTGGGTATGGCTAGTCTAGTGAAGAGAAGAACCAGGGGAGACAGGATAGCAGTCTTCCAGTATTTGAGGGGCTGCCACAGAGAGGAGGAGGTCAAGTTATTTTCCAAAGCACCTGAAGGTCAGACAAAGAAGACTGGATGGAAATTGATCAAGGAGAGATTCAACCTGGAAATAAGGAGGAATTTTCTGACAATAAGAACAATCAACCGATGGAACAGAAGATGCATTCAGAAGTTGTGAGAGCTTCATCACTGGAAGCTTTTAAGAAGAGACTGGACTGCCATCTGTCAGAAATGGTGTAGGGTCTCCTGCTTGGGTGGGGGAGGTGTTGGACTAGGTGAACTACAAGGTCCCTTCCAACTCTGTTATTCTGTCTAACTTCTCTCTGAGGTGAAATTAAGGCTGGAAAACAGCAAACTGAGATGACATCAGAAGTAGAATATTTTCTTCTTTTTTTCAAGTGCCTGTACAAATTGCTAGCTTCTTTGTTTAATCAAGCCCAGCGCTGATCTATTGCCAACTCATCATCTAATTAAAATAAGACAGCATCCTGATCAACCATTAATCACTGACTGAGAGCATCAATATAAGTGGGTCATTACATGATTTAATTTGTAATCTCATTGAGTCCTCATTTTTCTGTCCTCCAACCCTCAGCAAAGTGTTGACACTTTAACAAAGTGGCATAATTTCAATGAAATATTTTGAGAACCATGTATATCCTCCAATGTCTTCAAAATAAAACAAAACTTACTTTACTCCAGTTCTTAGTACAGGAAGATAACCCTAAACATAACCCTTATATATTGTTTTGCAGCCTGCTAAAATGACTGGAAATGGGAATGTTATAGAAAGTGACCTATTTAGCCATATTCAGTTTAGCTATTGAAAAAAAATATTTTTGATATTGGGGTGCAGTAAAGTCTGTGCAGTTGAATTATGAATATTAGGCTCAATCCAGGATGAAGTTTATATGTAGGTAGACATGCAAATTCAGAATACAGAATAACAGAATTAGAAGGGATCTTGAAGGTCTTCTATGTTCTGACCCAGCCAACTCCTCATCCCGATAAAATCCCTTTTATTTAGGTTATTCCTCCCCAGCAAAGTCCTGGCCAACAGTCTTTCAAGAGATTGCACAACTACAGACCTTTATCAGGCTTGGAGAGCTGCCAGGGCGATATCTTCCAAACGCCACTTCCAAATGTTTTATTTCTGCATGCAACAAAACATTTTGAACTCCGGAAAAAAAAAAAAGACACTGGGTTGAAGGTTATACTTTCAAATAAAATACTCAATGTCTATTTGAGTCCTCATATTTATGAAATAAAAAACTGAACATGAATGATCCACCTACAGCAAATCAAAAATTCTTCCTGCTTCTGTGTGCCATCTTCCTTTTATCCTTTTATTGCATGTACTAGAGGGTGCAGTAAATCTCAAAAAAAACAAAAAACTCAATAAATTGTGTGCCAGAGGGTGTCACACATTGGTGGTTGTGACGCATATTTTGAGAAACAGAGAGCCACAGCAGAGGGACAAAAGAGCCACATGCAGCTCTGGAGCTGAGAGTTACTGACTCCTGTTTTAGGGTCTTATCCTCTTTTTTTGTATTGTTGGAGACCAAATATTGACTAAGAAAGAGAAGGTTCCTTTTTTTTAAACGTTCACGGTAGAAAACGATGTGGCAAATTCAGGCAAATTGTTGGACCTTGTCAGCATTCCAGAAAACCTCCAACAAAAAACTCTGAGACAGACCATCTTCTCAAAAGTTCTGTTTTATCTGGGTAGTAAATTGGCACATCTGGGGAATCCCGAATCTGAAAATTCCAGGTTTCCTTGCAATAAGTAAAAAAATTACAAATCTACCCCCTGCACCCATCATCGCATCACGCACCCCAATCGCCATCCATCCTAACTTGAGATGTGGCCTCACCGAGGTGCAGAAATGACATGATCTTGACTTAGCAGAAGAATGCTATTATGTCTAACCACACGCACTCCAAGAAATTCTCCCCACCCCCATTTTTCCAAGGCTCAAGAATATAACAGTGTGGAAACATCTGGTATCAACATGGCTTGCAAAGCTGATACTTGTCAAGCAACTCCTACTTCGTTTTTTCAATTCCTGGCCATTTGATGAGAGTTATTCCTTCTTTGCATGACTTCTAGAATGTGCTTATCAAAAACTTTAATTCTTCTCCTCCCCATTCTAAAAGAGGGAACAGGTCACACGCTGAGATTACCTGCTGTGTTCCAAGGGATACTTTTTTTTCTCTCCTCCCAATGAGTGATAAATTGGCCTGGCACCTAGATATTTGAGCAGGTTTAATTGTCTACACTTACTGATGATGAGAGAAGCAAGAGGCACCATATGGGGAGGTTAAAGATGAGACCAGGATATTAATTAGAGGCCTACTCCCCAGATGTATCTGTAGCTCCTCATTAACATTAATGGAAATTAGCCTTGCATGTCAGAGCAAGGATAAGTAGGTTCACTTACATCATTAAAAGCAAAACAAAAACAAGACACCAGATATAGATTGTTCCGGGCAAAGGGATGAAGCGGACTCTGTTTCAGCTGGCTAAAATCTTTAAAAGTGTTGCAAGCTAAGAAGACAATCAAACCATGTATGTATAGAATTGCATGTGTAGAATTTTATACAGAATATGGAAGAATTCTATATTAGCGGTAAAAGGAAACCAAGAATTCAAAGAACATGGTGGATGGACACCATCAAAGCTGATACCAGCCAGAACACAGTTTTTTTTTTTTTTAAGGTAACATCAATGGAGATTCTCAGTCATTCAGGTCATGACTGTTCCAAAAGTGCTTTTTCAAAAGGCAATTGGACTCTGTGTTTGCTTGAAGATGAAGAACTGAGGAAGGATTCTTGGATTAGAAGTGAAATGTCTTCAAGCAAACACAAAGTCCAGTTGCCTTTTGAAAAATCACTTTTGGGTGAAAGTAGTAGTAGTGTGAGATCAGAAGAAGTGCCCCATAGAATCACCAAGAGTAGGACATGACTGAATCCATTATTATCACATCAGCATCTTGTGTAGAATTAAAGTACTATAGGGTTACAGTATACTAGAATCTTCCAGAATAGGGTGAGAATTCTCTCTTAATTTTCAGCTCACAAGGACCTGATTTGTGGAAATGCCTGTTCGTTAACAGAGAATTTCTTTCAACAGAGAAGGTGATAAGACAGCAAAAATCCAACCTCAACTTAGTCGGGAACTTCTATCAGGGCAGGTCTCAGAATGATTTTGATTAGCAGCTCTTTCATCTGACAAAGGTATTTTCCTTTCATTTTTATCCATTTGTTCTCTCTATTCCCTCTGAGGATTCACATCTTGAATGGCTCTAGGAAAAGAAAGTCATACCAGTAGGCCAAATGGAAGGATGAAAAAGGCAGTTCTTGAATGTTCTTCAAGAGTAGAAGCACGTTGTTTGTTTTACAATATTATTTTCGACCTATAGTATGCGTACTTAAGAGTCCTTGGATCTTAAGAACCCAAAATACATTGAGATAAGCCTGTTCCTTCTCAAGGAGTTTCATCAGCAGTTGGCCTCTGCCTGCTGTGGTAGTTTTACAGTTACTCAGTGCAATAGAAAAGTATCACTCTTTACATTCAATAAGGGCAGAATTACTAAATAGTTCCTCCTGTCATAATTTTTACTTTAGACAATGAAGAATGTGGAGTTTTTCAATGCTTATGGGTTCCTCCACAAACCATGGACATCTATGAGCCCTCAAAATTAAAAAAAATGGCTTCTTGACTGCCATCTTAACAACTGATTGTTATCCTTGATGAGTTATGGGTTAAATAAACTCCTGTTGAAGGGATCCTTGCTTGTAACTTCACTTTCCTTCTATCATGAAGTATGGGAAATCAGAGTGAGTTGAAGTTTTGAAAGGTCTGTTGTTCTCACTTCTCTCTTTGCAATTTAAAAGGGAAGGTTTGGAGTAAAAGAGCCATACTTTAATTGGTTTAATTCAGGTTTAATTCAGAAACAAAGGCAACTAACTCATGCACAGCTAAGAGAAATTGGGAACATCTAAGTCTAGCCATATGAGCAGTTAGTTGATTGCAACTCTAGGCATCAATCTCATACATACTTACCCAAAGTTTCATTGATTTCAACAAACTCAGGTACAAGTAGCATGTACTGTATATAATTGCATTATTAAGAGATGATTCTTGCCCATCCAATTTCAATCCGGTATCAAGAAAACAAATTTATATGAATGTGTGATATTACTCCCATTGTTTCCTGCAAGGGCAATGATATGGTTCCTATTTATCATACCCCAGCCTTTGATATGGTTGGAAAGATTTGAGAAATTCACTAACAGTGGTCTTGCTGGAACAGGGCTGACCACAATTAATTGGCAATCATTATTTCCATTAGTGGAAGAATTATAAAGGGGGCGCCTGGTTAATTCATCAGCACTTGAACAAAATTAGAGAAAGAAAGAGCAGGGAGCAGAATTCTGGGAGGAAATTATCTCATGAAGATCTAAGAGAATCTGGTTAAGGTCCCATCTCTTAAACCATGCCATCTTCTCATGATATAGACCCCATATAGTAAAGTCATGAGAATAACCTTGGGAGACCAGGTAAAGAAGTGCTGCCTATGGAATGGTCAGATATGAGACAGCACAGCCCATAATGGGTGAAGAAAGAGTTTCAGAAGACACCTTCCTTAAGGTATTGGGCTGTACAGGTGACAACTATACCTTCAGACTTGCAAGATTCTGATTAAGGTAAAAGTAAAAGTTTCCCCATATCTGACTTTTGGGGCCGATGCTCATTTCTGTTTCTTAGCCAAGGGACCCAGCATTATCCAAAGACATTTCCATGTTCATATGACCAGCATGACTACACACCAAGGTGTATGGAATGCTGTTACCTTCCTACCAAAGTGGTACCTATTTATCTGCTTGCATTTGCATGCTTTCGAACTGCTAGATGGGCAGGAGCTGGGTGGGGCAAGTAATAGGAGCTCACCCTATCCATGGCACTCAGGTCTCAAACCTGGGTTGCTGGCTTTGTCTTTAACCACTGAGCCATTGCAGCCCCTTTGTGTTAATGTAGTCTTACAACAAAGTAGAATTAGATTTTTTTGCTCATGTTTGCTATCAGGTCTACTTACTAAGACTGACACTTACCTTCTCTCTCACTAAACCTGAAGTTTTTCCGCCAAAAATATGAATGGTCCCATTTCTACCTGTCTTTGCAACACCTGGCCTTTCCCTTAGCCCCCAGAAATTTGGGGTTTTATTCAGTGGCGCAATTCAACCAGTGTAAACAACCAGTATGATGATTGCGTGTTTTGGGCGTGTGCGCACCACTTCAAAAAGCCCATTTTCAGCTATAATACTTACCGTCTACTACAGCCCTGGTTAGTAAAACAGCTGAGGTGTGGCAAAACCACTCTGCCATGCAAATCAGCTGTGCTCCAAAACAAGGAATCAGCTGTGCTCCAAATAAACACAGAAAAGGGCAGGGGCAGGTGTGCAGAGCAAAATGATCACCAGAATTACCAGTTCACCTGAACCGGTCCAAATCGGTACAATCCCACCTTTGGTTTTATTGGAAACCACCTGCTGGTGGAATTTTGGTTCATCATCATCACAATTTTATTTTACTTTACATTCATTTTTGTTACTGTTTATTGTTTTATCTGTGCACTATTCTAAGGTGGTTTTTTTCTGAGGGAAGCTACATGAATCTTCTAAATCAATGAATAATGAAATAAATAGACGTTGTGTATGAATATAAATTAGTCCTCCATTCAATAATGCTGTACAAATTTGTTGCGAGAAGGATTTTTCTTTTTTTACTGAAAAGAGCACCTGAAATTATTGAAGCAGTTGAATTAATTCAATTTTTTTTTTTTTTGCAAAGGCAAAGAGCCCTTTTCTGCCTTCTAAAAATTCCACAAATTTATAAACTATGCAAACTGGACTGGCTTTGCATAATTGCTCTCACTGTGCCTCACTTATTCTGTAATTTCACATTCGGTAAGAACTAATATAAACAATAAAACTGTTCTGGCACCGATGATTCTACACAATCTATCTCAAAGGCCTTCTGCAACAGCCAATTTTTTAGTATCCTTTGGATAATCTTCTGGACACACCACTTCAGTCCTTAATTCCTTGCATGACAGCTTAAAGCGTTGATACTGTCCAGATGTTGGCACTTTGGTGTTAGATTAGAAGTGTCCTGTCAGAGATCCAAGCAGGATTCTGAACATTTGGGGTACAGTCTACACACCTCACTCAGTGTAACAGAAATTCTTGAATTCCTTTAGCAGATGTAATGCAAGTGGCTAAATATAATGTAAACAAAAGATAACAAGTTATGTTTGTCTTGATTCCATCCAATTCTTTCTCTTATAGCTTGCGGTGCAATCATACTCCCCAGCCAAAGGTAAAATATAACGTCAACCAAAGGTACAATATAATATTTGCTCTGAGTTTGTAGAGATTCTTAGTCATGTTTGGTTATTCCTTATGGTTATTCTGTAATCTTTGGTTGTTCCAAAGGTGCTTTTTCAGGAGGCAACTGAACTTCCTTGTTTTTTCTTTTGAACTTTTAATGGTGTGGGAGTAGGAATGGATTTCCACAGGAAAAATTGCAGACCCACAGGAACCAGGAGTAGCACTCAGGTGGCCCTGGGGACACAGATAAACCTCCAAGTGCTCCAACGACCTTCTAAAAGGATGCAAATGACCAGCTGTCTGCAAGGAATATCAGTCCTTCCATTCCCCACCATCCGGTCAGAGCTGAAAAAGCTTCTTGGATGAGAAGTGAAAAAGAAAAGAAGGAAGTTCAGATGTCTCCTGAAAAAGCACCTTTGGGACAATCTTTGTTTTGCTTTGAAAAAAAAACCCTTCTTTAGATGATCTAGTGCTGTGGCTTAAGCTAAATCAACTTCATACAAGTTTTGATTGCAAATATGGAACTTGCAAATCAAATGGGTTTACTCAGATCAGTACAACCGTGTTTGGAATGATTTATTCTACCTGAGGAATCAACCAAAAGGAGCTCCATACAGAGACCAGCATCCTTGCACAACGAGTTGCATGTTGACATGCTTCAATGTCACAACCCTGTGCACATTTTCTCAGAGATAAGCTGCACGGGTTCGCTGGTAGATATCCCCAGATCCATGGGTTTATAATTGCAGCCAGAATGCCACTTCTGTTTGATATTTACCTCTCGTTCTTCTATCTCACTGAAGCTGTCAGCAACACTTCAATTTCTCTTTAAGAAAATCCATCAAAGTGTAAACCAGACAGATTTATTCTTAATTACATCTCAAATGTGCTTAGCCTTTATAGCGAGGCAGTCACATTCCTCACCTCTCCCTCCCCTTCCTACCACCTGGAGAGCCATGGCTTGGAATCTTTCACCTTTCAGCCATTCATTGCAAATCTGAGGTGAGAACACTGAATATATTTGCATCGTCGTTTCCAGAATGGCCTTTATTAGTCTTAATGAGACAAGGACACTTGGAGGAACCGACACACTATAGATAGACCAAAGCCCTGAAGCCTAGAAGAATCCTTTGGCACAGAGTTCAGAAAGAACCAGGAACATGTGAGTTGGTGTCAAAGGACAATGGATGCCACACATAATGTAGGCGATTTCTTTACATCTGAGCAGGAACAATGGAGCCATGGAAAACCAACTTGTAACTGGTAGTAACTACAAACAAAGATGCAAACAGACAGGGGAAAAAAATCTATCTGAGAGTGTTGTCATGGTGAGGCAACTTGAGGCTATTAATATTTTATGGATTGATTTATTTGTTTGTATCCCACCCGGTTATTTTTAATAATAATTTTTTAAAAAACTGAATGTGGTGAACATATCCAACACAAATCCCTCCTCCGATTTCCCTCACAACAACAACTCTAGGAGGTGAGTTGGGCTGAGAGAAAGAGACTGGTCTAAAGTCACCCAGCTGGCTTTCATAGCTAAGGTAGGACTAGAACTCTCCACCTCCTGGTGATTGGCCCAAAGTCCCACTGCCAACTTTCATGCCTAAGGTGGGACTAGAACTCACAGTCTCCTGATGATTGGATTAAAGTCACCCGGCCAGCTTTCATGCCCAAAGTGGGATTAGAATTCATGGTCTCCTGCTTTCTACCAGACCAAACTGGTTCTCTGCAGATATGTAGAACATTTGTTCATTATTATTAGTTAGTCATCTCTAACACTTATATTTGCTGCCTTTTAGCCATAGTTGTCTGATACGTGCAATTAAAGAACTAAAAGTAGCTATGAAAAGAGTAAATAATAAATTCAAACTATCGGTTATAATTAGCAACCCAAGGTCTGGCTTGGTTGCACCTAGTTAACTTCATCTGATGTAGAAAAGCCAAACAAGATCAGTCCTAATTAATATGTGACTGGGAGTTCACTAAAAAATATCCCAAGGCTGGGGTTGTGTTAGGTGGATTCACTAGAAAATTGACACAACATTCTGGAAGAAGGCAATTAAAACTGCCAAGCAAAAATGACACGGATGTCCCATGACATCACCAAGAATCAAACTTCACATGAAGGGGATGTGAAGCAACTTCACACGAGTGTTGCTTTTTTTCTAGCAACACTCAAAGTGATTAAAACATCACTGTTGATTAAAAGATCTCATGCAAAACGATTAGGGTGCTGGAGGGTAAAGCATATGAAGAACGGTTAAAGGTTTAATCTAGGGAAAAGAAGGACTTGGGGTGACATGATAGTCCAATATTTAAGGGGCTGCCACAAAGAAGAGGGAGTCAAACTGTGTCATGCCCCTGTCAGAGTCTGAATCCAAGGAGGAAGATGAAAGCTGACAGGGAGTGGGAGTGTGGCTGCGTTGGCTGTGGAGGAAACTGGGGAAGGGCAAAGTCCGGCTGGGCAGAGCAGGGAAGAGGTAGAACAAGGGAGAGGGAGTTCAGAGGGAGACCCAGGCCCACCCCCTCTTCACCCTAGAGCATGCAGGGAGGAATGAAGAAGAGAGCAGTGTGGGTTGCATGGCTTATGGGTGAGGAAAGGGCCCTGATTCCCTTCACTAGCCACACCTTGGAATGAGAGTTTAAAAGAAATGCAGCTGAGTGCAGCAGCTAAAGTTTATCTTGTGTTGACTTTGGTTATCTGTGTTCCTGGCATCCTCCCAACCGTGTTGAGTTATTGGTGTGCTTTCACATCTGGAATTCTTGCTCCTGCCCTGCCAGACTAATTACCTCATTTTGCCTTGATTGGACTTATAGTTACAGTTTTTGTTGACCACGTTTTGGACTTGATTCTCTGTAGTCAACGGCTGTTCCTGGGAGAATTTTCCTCCAGCCAGAAGGTAACCAGGACATTGGGGGCAAAGTTGGAGCTAATAAAGGGACTCCTATTGATTACTGACTGTGTTGCCTTTGTGCCACACCCCTTTGAGTCATCACAAACTGATACCAAGATAACTTATCTAGATCTTCTCTAAGTATCTTTTCTTCTCTTTTCTTTTCAAACTCCTGTCCTTCTGTTCCCATTCAGATGAAGCTAAAGCACCGAAGATAAGGAAGCCATCTGAACTGCTGGCTGTTGATACAACTGAAAAAAACTACACACACACACACACACACACACACACACACACACACACACACACA
>NW_020769328.1:1854928-1866954 GCF_900518735.1 Pseudonaja textilis
AGAAGAAGAAGAAGAAGAAGAAGAAGAAGAAGAAGAAGAAGAAGAAGCAGCAGCCATCTCCAGAGAAAGAAATAAAGAAAGGCCTCTTTTACATCTATTACATCTATCATGGAATGCATTGTAAGGGAGAAGTTTCACTTAATAAAGCTGTCTGAAATTAAGAGAGAAAATTGTAAGCAAATCACAGGAAAACAAGGTTGAAAGGAATACTTGCTTGGAAATATCCCCATTGACTGAATCTGCTATGTTAATAAAAGCCTTTCATTGGTTCAGGTTTCTGGCCTATTGCTTCCTCTTCTTCTCCCACTTATAATAGGGCCTGCTGCTTCCTTCATTAACTTCATCACAGGAAGGAATGAAAATATTAGCTCCGGGCCACAGAACAAAGATGCATTGTATGTAACCATAAATCATAAGAACAGACATGTACAAGTGAACTTTAATCAATAACGATGGGGAGACCCCAAAGGCTGTTGCTTGATCAAGGTCATATCTAAAACAGGGACTCATAATACATGGCTGGAACACTAGCTTCTCACATTCAGAGCTACAAGTTCAATCCCTGACATTTCCAGAATAGAATAGAATATGGAATATGGAAAATAGAATAATATAGAATAGAAAATAGAATAGTATAGAATATAGAAAATAGAATAAAATAGAAAATAGAATGGAATTAAATAGGATAGGATAGAGTAGAATAATAGAATAGAATATAGAATAGAATAGAAAATAGAATAGAATGGAATATGGAATAGAATATAGAATATAATAGAAAATAAAAAATAGAATGGAATGGGATAAAATAGAATAGAATAGAATAGAATAGAATAGAATAGAATAGAATAGAACAGAATTCTTTATTGGCCAAGTGTGCCAAAACTAGCATCAAAACAAGGTAAAAATGATTCTCATCTCTCTTGGCAGTGAACGGTGAGCTTAAACTGAACCCTGTACCTCACTTGTTAGAAGGGGATACCAGAAACACAGAGAACCAACAATAACCAGCTGTGAAATCCAATTTAGCATGCCAGGGACTAAATGGACAGAGCTTGGCAGAAGCATTTATGCAAATCAGTGTGTACCATAATGAAAAGAAGTGATTTCTTGTTTTGTTTTTGTCTTTTGGTTTTCAAGGCAGCCGATGAGGTTCTACAGCAGTGATAAAAGACAACACTTCACCTACAGGAGCGTTTAGAGATTATGGAAAATGCCCTCCTGTGTACCCAACATCTGTGAATCCCACAACCCTCACAGTTTGTATCCTACTCTGTAGAAACCGTAATGCATCTGCTTCTGCCATTTTGGAGATTTGGCTGTTTGTTGAGGGGATGGGAAACAGCTGGGAATAAATATATCTGAGATGATGCAATGCTAATATGCAACCATTAGATTTTAGGAGGTTTCTGGTGTTCAAAGGCTGATTTAAGAACCACTTCTAAGTCAGCCAGCTCTGGAAGGAAGAAGAAAAGGCGAGTAGCCTGTTAATCTTTATTACGCAGATTTATTTAAGGAAATTAATGGCTGATTTGGGCCATCCGGTTCAGGGCTGAGAATGGACGATGTTCCTCTGGGAAGAATCTCATTATGAATATCTAAGGCAACAAGACAGGAGGAAAGGTTTATTTTCTGTTGTAACAGAATGCAGGAAACAGAATAATGTTCTTAAGTCAAAGGAGGGCAGATGCAATATTAGGGAAAACGTCCTGATGGCAAATTCAGTGGCTGAATTAGTTTACAAGGGATGTAGTGAACATAGCAAATTGGAAGCCTATGGAGATTCTCCATCATCCAGGTCATGGTTGTCCCAAAGGTGCTTTTTTCAAGAGGCAACTGGACTTTCTGGTTTTATTTTAAAGAGGGGTTAAAGAGGCCATCTATGTCAAAATTGAACAGTCCTCCCTCAGAGGGGGAGGGGATACAACATCATCTATCTCCAATCTACAACACAGTCCTTTCAGCAGTTCCAAGAAGGCTCCACACCCATTTGCACCATTCAGGTGACCCTGAGGACACAGATAAACCTTCACAGCTCTCTAAACAGCTCTCTAAAAAGGACACAAATGACCAGCTGTCTGCAAGGAGTATAAATCCTTCCATTCCCCACCATCCTGTCAGAGTTGAAGAAGCTTCTTGGATGAGAAGTGAAATGTCTTCAAAGAAAAACTCGAAAGTCCAGTTTGCCTCTTGAAAAAAAGCACCTTTGGGATGGCAAATTGGAATTTATCAGTCACTAAGAACAATGGAAGCTGTTTCTCAACAGCTTCAAGCTCTGAAAAGCTTACTCAGAAGCACTCAGCTGGTCTTCTGGAAGGATGTCCTATGGACAAGTTGAATAAAAAAATGGACCTTTGGAGGCTACCTTGGTGTTGTTATGTCTGGTAGAAACCAAATTGAATTCTACTGAATTCTACTGAATTTCTACTGAATTCTGCAGTAAAAGCTTTATCTCAACCAGGGTGATGAACATTTTGAGATCCTTTGTTGTCTCAGGATCTGGTTGACTTGCCATCATCAAAGGAAGGCAAATGTTGCCTTCTAGTAGAGAACTCTACAGTGAAGTTGTTGGTCCATCAACTGAAGCTGAAACACAAGTTAATCATGCAGGAAGACCAAGAGAGTTCATGAGACACAAATTCCATTGGAACAGCCGAGCCAAAATCTAGACCTAAACATCATAGAAATGTTACAGTAGGACCCATTAAGAGCAGCTGATGCTAGAAAAGACCCCATTGTTGCTAAGCTGAAGCAGCCCTTTGTCATGCAAGAATGAGCCAAAATACCTATTCAGTGATGTAAGACTGATCACCAATTCCAGGAAACATTTAGTTGCACTTACTGCAGCTTAAACATAATGCTTTTTATGGAATCTAAAGGAGCAATTACTTTAATTAGTTTTTCACATTGTCACATGTTGGGTGACTTTGTTTAGAGAATAAATGAAACAAGCAGCAAACATGGCTGGGGGTGTATTTGTTCACTGTGTCTCACACATCGGTACCATCCACATAAACTCTGACAAACGGGGCAAAAATGCTGAAAAACCGAAGAAGACCAAATGGTTTTTCAGCAAACAACTTTCATTCTTGTGTTACCTCTGGAAATGCAAAATAGGACCAATCCCCATTAAAAAAGATTCCACTATAAATATGTACTGGTTTGTTTGTTTGTTACACTATTGCTTTGATTCTCAGGAGCTTAAATAGAACAAGATAGATAGATAGATAGATAGATAGATAGATAGATAGATAGATAGATAGATAGATACTTAAGTACTTTAAACTTATGGATAGGACAGCACCATAAGAACTTCGAAAGCTATCAAATAAGCTGCTTCTTGAATGCAGCATCATTAGTGGATCCCAAATATTTTTTTTTTGTCTGCAGAATTTCGTCCTCCAAATTCCAAAATTGCATTTGATAGGGCCAAGTTTTCTAACAACCCAGACCTTTGAATTAATCGCTGCCTCCTCGTAAGGAAGCTGAAATTAGCCATCTAAAAAAAAAGAAATATTTTTCTTCAGGAAAAGTTTAAACGAAGGGGAGTTTAAAAGGAGACACTCAAATCTAAAGGCTTGGGCAAGCAAACTCCTGTGAATTCCGAGGCTGAATGGCTGCTTAGTTAATATTGGTCGAGGGAGACGCAGTTTGAAAATGTTTGGAGAACGTGATAGAAGGAACTTATGGTTATTTGATGTTGGCTGCTTACATCCACCCTTGGAAACAACACAATTCTCCCAGGAAACCTATTTTTGATGTTTTATCTCTCTCCGTTGTGCCTTGAATCCTTGACTCTTCTGGAGGTGTGCTAATGAAGTTGCCAATTATAATGCTACTTGGGGTATGGGCCACTGAAACCTTTAAACAAAGCTGGCAGACATTCCTAATGCATAAGGAAAAAAAAGACACGAGACTCTTTAGGAGGGAGGTGCAGGTTTATTGCAGAGCATATAAGCAAAGAATTAAAAAAACAAAAACAAAACAAAAGCAGCCAGTTCTCCTTTTTAGAAATGTTACTTTGCTTTCTCCAAGCTCTGCTGCATAATCGCCAACTTTTCGGAATGACATCCTTGTCATCCTAAGAATGCATCTGGAGCTTGGGCTGACTTTGTGCAGGCTTAAGGTTAAGTCATAAAGAACCCTTTTGAATAGCCGTTCACAGTAAGAGTATAAGAGGTATTAGACATAGAAAGAAGGAGCTGTCCAGTGCTGATGTAACTGTAGCACTGATAGAACAGAACAGTTGTAGTTCGGGGTTGAATAGAATAGAATAGAATTCTTTATTGGCCAAGGGTGATTGGACGCACAAGGAATGTGTCTTTATTGCATAAGCTCTCAGTGTACATAAAGCAAAAAATAAAATACATTCATCAAGAATCATAAGATACAACACTTAGTGATAGTCATAGATTACTAATAAGCAATCAAATCATACAAGGGAACAAATAAAACAATATTTTAAATATTTTTTTTTTAAATAAGAACTGTGGGATCCTTAGTGTTTTCTGAAACAACACCCCAACTGAAGAACTACCAACTTGGACAAACAATATTGTAATTTAAAAAACCACCGAGAACACTCCCACCAATGCTGACAGGACAAGCTATTTGTATATAAAAAGAGAGCAAACCCTACTCTCTTCTAGCACCCATGTACTAATGTACAAGCAGGGAGTTAACCCCATTCCCTTCTGGCACTGATAATGTTACCTAGTTGGGCCATGAAACATCTGTGGGAAAACCACGAAGCTGAGAGAGCACTAAGGACCCCACAGCCCTCCTCTTCCTCTTCCTCATCCCCTTCTAGCACTGATGATGTTACCTTGTTGGGTCATGAAACATCTGCAGGAAAACCACCAAGCTTAGAGAGCACCAAGGATTCTATAGCAAATAGATTAATGAAATAATGTCTCCCCTACCAAAAATGGCAGGGCAAGTTACTGTATATAAACAGGGAGTTAACCTCACTCTCTTCTAGCACCAATGATGTTAGCTTGGTAACAAAATATTTGCAAGGAAACAATCAAGCTCAGAGCACCAAGGATACCACATAACAGCTGCTGTTTCTGGGTGATAAGAGACTTGGAACTTGTCCCTTTTTTGTCTCTTTCTAATTCAAACTTCCTTCATGTAACAACAACACCCAGATAAGCCACAATAAGCAAATAATCATCCCTCGATTTCACATCCCTTATCTTTCTTCTCAAGGGTATGGAAGTACTCTACCATGAAAGATAACTCCTGATATATACTTTTGGTTTCCTTTTTATGCCACCACATTTCTTCATTGACACAAATTGTTGGGAAAGCATCCGTTTGCTGCAGGGTGCCCACTTTTCCTAATAATGGGACATCTTTACTATCTCCTTAGATGCCCCTCTTGACACTATTTTACTCTTGCCTTTCCTGGACCTGCATTACAATGGCTCAAGTCAATTACAATGACATATAGCATCCGTCCTGGCTTATCTGATTACCTTTGACCTTTTAACAGCTGCAGAGAGACCAAAAAACCCCCCAACAAAGCATGGCTATATAGATGACACAAAGCTGGAATTTCAAATCTGGACGACAGTCAGAAGCTGTCTTAATGTTAGCAGATTTCTGACGATGCCACCAGCATATAATTTTGAGGAAGCTTTGGCTCTTAGAAAAGACGGTCATCTATAACCGTTGGCCAATGACAGGAGACATTAATTTGATTAATCTTATATCAATATGATTAATTTGATTAATCTTATATCAATAGGAATTGGGTATGTGTAGTCTAGTGAAAAGAATAACTAGGACCGAGCTTATAATCTTTGTCCCCTTTATCCTTGAAGCCTTATCTGACATTTTCCAAGAGAATGTAGTTGGTCTGGTGAGGTTCTTGTAACATCGGTGACTAGCAATAAAGTGACTCTTTGTGTGTGATTCTGATCGCTTTTGCTGTTATTAATCTAGCCAGACTGACTGCATTCTCTTGTGAACAGTCAGATAAGGTTTCTGGTATTCTGGGGAAGGTTTGGCCCATGTCACTTTCTGCAGTGGCAGGACTCTAAGCTTGTACCTCTCTTAACACCTCCCTCCAATCAAGCTAGCAGCTTCATTCTATTGCTATGTTTTTTTTTAACTGCTGTTTTCACCGTTCCCCTTCAATTGGTTGAAACAAAGTTTGGCCTGGCTGTTTTCTTTGATGGTTTTCCTTTTTGTGCCTTTCAGGAAAAGGCAGGGGAAAAATAAACATAATTGTTGGAGGGCAGTTTTTTAGGCTATTTTGTTGGTAAGTTACACCAAGTGGACTTTCTCTTATGCTCAATTAAAATTTAATTGCTCACTGACACTCTTCCTATTCCTCAGGCTGCAGCTCTCTTTTCCAAATAAAGAAAATGGTGCCAGTATTTATGAGAACTTATCCCCGGTACCCTCCAATTTGATAACATTGCCTGCTCTGCTATTTTGAAGAGCTTCAGGTGGAATTAATATGCTGCACACCTGATAGCTAATTTGATGTATTTTAGAACTATGTTTATCTATTTATTACACTTCCATCGAGCTCTTCTGGCAAAGCACTCTGACCTTCTTGTCTGAGATTTTCAAGAGCCTCCCAATGTAGGCAAAAAGTGGGAGGTAAAAAAAAAACAACTCATCATAGTTGCTTTTAAAATCAACATTTCATAATTCACAGCAATGCAAGTGGCAACTCTAAACAGAGTTTGTGTATGTACATGTACATGCACACACACTCACACATATTTATAAACTCAAGTTAACATAAGAGGTTATGTAAAAACCATCAACTTTGTATTCTGCAAACTTCAAGTTAATGTGAAATTAAAGAACTTACACTATCTAAAAAAATCATTTCTAATGAAAAAGTATATAGAGAAAAGGACTGTTCAGATACATTTTCCCAAGAGAAAGCCTAAAGATACTTGTGTACAAAATTGAAAACATGAGGCAAAAAAATATGAAGAGTTGCTGATTTTTTTGAGCTTTGTAAATTCTCCTCAGTAATTTAGTAAAACAGGATATTATGAATACAGAACTGAGATGCTAGGGAATGGAGTATGACCAGTTTAAAGACTGCCATAAACCATGATTAGCTCCATATAACTCTCCTCCATCAACACCACTGGATAATTTCAGCCATTTTCTGGTCTTTTTTCCCTTCTATACAGAATAATTTCAACTTAGAGGTCGCCTAGAAGAATTTGTGGCAAGGCAATTTCCAATCTTTGGAGTGGCCTTCTGAATGCATCCACCAAAGTCACCACGATCATCTAAAGTAGGAGTGGCAAACAACAGCCCAAGATCATAATTTGGGGGAGAAATGAATATTCAAGGACTAGATGAATCCCTATGAATCTCCAACCATTAAAGAAAGCTTAAGAATGACTCATATCGTTTTACTTTGAAGGAACCTAACTTTGATATCTGTTTTTGAACTGGAAAACAAAGCATTGTGAGATGCATATCTGAAATACAATAAGTTCTCAGTAATATGCAGGGAGATGCTTACCGCAAGTCCTTTGTGCAAATTTTATGTATCTTAAAACTGAATTGAAGCAATCTTGAAGAAGAGAAATTAGGGCAGAACCCTAGAAAAAGTGTGGAGAAGAGCAACCAGGATGATTAGGGGGCTGGAGACTCAAACAAATGAAGAACGGTTACAGGAACTGGGCAAGGCTAGTCTAGTGAAGAGAAGGACCAGGGGGAAACTTGATAGCAGTCTTCCAATATTTGAGGGGCTGCCACAGAGAGGAGGAGGGAGGTCAAGCTATTTTCCCAAGCACCTGAAGGCCAGACAAGGAATAATGGATGGAAACTGATCAAGGAGAGATTCAACCTGGAAATAAGGAGGAATTTTCTGACAGTGAGAACAATCAACCAATGGAATAGAAGTTGCCATTGGAAGTTGTGGGAGCTTCATCCCTGGAGGCTTTCAAGAAGAAACTGGACTGCCATCTGTCAGAAATGGTATGAGTCTCCTGCTTGGGCAGGTGGTCGCACTAGATGACCTACAAGATCTCTTTCAACTCTGTTAATCTATAAGTCAGAGTCAACTCCCTGCATTAGAGTTTGTTGCTTAGCAACATGCCCAGGAGTGACCTCTAGGTGGCACTGGAACCCTTCTTCATCCCTTTGCAAATTTTCAAACACCAGCTGCATTTTGCACTGGAAGGTTTTATTGCTATTTTGCTTAATTAGAAAGAAATATCTTTGGAACAAACCTTTAAAGAGCGACAGGTATGTCTATGCCCATTTACCTTGTGAAGCTTTAAAAGGCTAATCAATATACACTCCACAGTATATCATTTTGGTATGTCTAGACGCTTGATTGCTGACCATCCAAACATCAAGGGCAGGGTTATTTACTCTTTCCAATGGATTTAGATGCTGCAAGAGGACACAGTGCAGTTCAATTACATTGCTAAATCTAACTACCTTAATTAAGCTGCACTGACTTTCATTATCCAGGTCCAGCAAGGTAACTGCCAGACTACTAAGACCATCCTCTAAGGACTATTAATGTCTTCCTTAAGCTCTTCTTTAGAGGAAGCAGAGAAGTGATTATTCTTTGGATCACATAACTCACTTCTTATCACTGGACTACCGTGGGCTGGAGCGGAAGCTGCTCAGCATCTTTGATACTTTCGGAAGGCCGTCTTCATCTACCTTTCAACAAGACTTCTGTGTTTGAGTACCTGCAGAAGTTCAGGTACAAAGCCTTTCTTGTCATTGTGTACCATGTATGCAACAAAATTGCTTTAGCCTCTGCTGGTGCAGTCAATACAAGAATACAAGACAACACCCATAAACATCCACTGTCAGTTTCTAGGGACTGATGGCATGGGTTCCATACTCAAAACAGAGGTCCCTAGTTGCTGGATCCTAGAACGTTCTAGTTCCACTCTTTCTCCTCTTTGTGTGGGGTCTCCTCTAAGGATGGTAGCAAGGATGGGAGAAAAGCAAAGTAACAAGATAAGCCAGTGGCTAGAGGGCAGTACTGCAAGCTATTTCTGCTGAATGCCAGCTGACTGCTATTTGGCAATTCAAATCTCACCAAGGTTGACTTAGCCTTCCGTCCTTCTGAGGTGGGTAAAAGGAGGACCCCAAATTGCTGGGGGCAATAGGCTGACTCTGTAAACTGCTTAGATAGGGCTGTAAAGCATTGTAAAGTGGTATATAAATCTATTTTTATTTATTTATTTATTTTGTCAAAAGTTTACAGTACACTAGAAATAATAATAAACACAAGTTTAAATACAAGAAATAGGAACTAATAATTGGAGACAATAGGACAGGGACAATAGGCACGATTATTCACTTATGCACGACCCTTACAGACCTCTTAGGAATGGGGTGAGGTCGATAGAGGTTAGTTGGAGGATAAAGGAGTGGGGGTTTGAGCAGGTGACAACAGAATCAGGTAGTGAGTTCCAGACATTGAGCACTCTGTTGCTGAAATCATACTTCCTGCAATCAAGTTTGGAGTGGTTAACGTTAAGTTTATATCTGTTGTGTGCTCTTGTGTTGTTGTGTTTAAAGCTGAAATATTCATTAACTGGTAAGATGTTGTAACATATGATTTTATGTACTATGCTTAAGTCCAATCTTAGCCGCCGTCGTTCAAGGTTGTCTAAACCTAGAATCTCAAGTCTGGTGGTGTAGGGTATTCTGTTGCAAACAGGAATGTAGTACTCTTCTGGTAAAATACTTTTGGACTCGCTCAATTGTATTTATGCCTGATATACAGTGCAGATTCAAGACAACAGAGCTTGATAGAAGTATTGGTCTAGCAAAGGTTTTGAATGCTGTAGTTTGCAAATCAGTATTACCAGAGGAATGATTCGTAAAATTAAATTTATAACTCTTAAAGCCTTTTTTGGCAATACTGTTGCAGTGAGCTTTGGCACTTAGGTCACTTGATATGAGAACTCCATGGTCCTTGACAGAATGAGGGTCATCAACCAAGTCATATCCACCTAGCTTGTATTTGGTATATAGATTTTTTTTTTTACCGATGTGTAGGACAGAGCATTTGTTGGCCGAGATTTGGAGTTGCCAACAGTTAGACCATTCAGACACATAATCAAGGTCTTTTTGAAGGGCAGTAGCATTGACGGTTGTGTTGAATAGTTTTACATCGTCTAACTGCTTTTGCTATTGCTATTCTCTGCTCGTGTTATCCTTTTCCCTTTGGGGAAGAGGAAATTAAAGATGAGGAAAGCGGGATTCCTTTGAGGAGACACCCACAGATAGCAAGTTTGCCTGAAGACTCTGGATATTCCTTGGAGAAGCAGGTTGTCTTGGATGAACAATCAAAGGACCATCCATCAATTTATTTTTGGTTTTTCTTCCAAAAGCTTAAGCTGTCATATTTGGTCTTCAACTTCATATTAATCCTGAGATTGGACAGGATGGGGAAAAAAAAAAGAATGGGCTAAAGTTACATTGGGGATTTCACAGGGGACCTTAAGCTAACTATGGGTTTAGGACAATATGCGACCTCCATCCTACCTTCATTTGTTATCCTATGAATGAGAAAAAAGGAGGAAGATTAAAGCCCATTAAAACAAAATGTAAAGAGGATTGTAAATATATTAGGGGAGGGGTAAAAGTATGCAAAGCTGTTGAGGATAAAGTCTGATGCTAAATTCATGAAATATTTCCTTAGCCCAAGCATGCTGTCCAGACTTGTTTTCAAGCTTCAAATGAAGATTAATTTGGCTATCTGCTGATCGTGAATCAAGCTTTTTTTTTTATAGATCAATTAACTAAATAGCTTTCGAAGTGATCTTGGTGCATTTATATGGATGAAAATCTTCATCGTTAATTGTCCTTAATATCATTCCCTATTCATCCCTACTAAATGAAATTAATAATCTACGTGCTCTTCCGAGTTTGACACCACCCAATCCTTCCAAGCACTTCTTTTTGCAGTTGAACAAAGGAAGGAACAAAAAAAGTTGGAATGCCAACTTTGCATTTTTTCCTTTCTTTCCGATTGTCATTGTAAGATGAAAAGGACTTTATTTGCAACTCAGCAAACGTACAGCATGGTACTGCATCCAGGTTCACAATTCTTTGAACCCAGGAAAGAGCACAGAGAAGAGCAATAAAAAGGATTAGTAGATTGGAGGCTAAAATATGTGAAGAAGGAATTGGCTGTGACTAGTCTGGTGAAAAGAAGGACTAGGAGTGACATGATAGCAGGGTTCCAGTATTTGAGGAGCTGCCCCAAAGAAGAGGGAGTCAAGCACCTGAGGGCAGGACAAGAGGCAATGGATGGAAACCAATCAAGGAGAAAAGCAACCTAGAACTAAGAAGAAATTTCCTGACACCCTATTAGCCTTTTGTTTGAATTAACAGGGTTAGGTTGGGTTGGGTTGTTTGGATTGTGTATTGTTATGAAGGCTTGCCTTCATAAATTGTAGGTGTTCCATCAGTGGAGGCTTTTAAGAAGAGACTGGACAGCCATTTGTCTGGAGTGGTATAGGGTCTCCTATATTCTAATGCAACTGGAAAACTTCAGCTGCTGTCTGTAAACTTTTAAGATGGCTCTGAGGTAGAACTACCCAAGGAAGATAAAAAAAGGAACAATGATTATCTTCCTTCCCTGAAGAATCAAGGGCCGGCAAGATATCAAACGGCTTATGTCCACACCTAGAATGCCTGAGCAATTGGCCAAGGGATGCTTATTGATTTTGTTGGAGACGACATTTTCAAAGTTTCTTTTTGAACTGGCGGATCCCAATCTTTGATGTGACTATATCTTATTTAAGGCACCCTTAGGAATGTTTGACAGGAGCTCCATTGGAATTAGGACATGGTTGAAATATTTGACCCAAACTTCCTCCTGCTACCCTGTCATTTCTGGAGCACAAACATGGGGAGAGGTTTGCAATGGGAGAAATGGTTTACGGCTGTATAGTGTTGTGGGTGGAGAGAGAGGGGGAAAGGGAGAGGGAAGGAAGGAAAGGAAGGAGAGAAAGGGAACAGAGGGATGGAGAAGAGAGGGAAGGGGAAGGAAGGGAGGA